>OU015752.1:8072519-8102454 GCA_907169655.1 Acomys percivali
TGTGTGTGTGTGTGTGTGTGTGTGTGTGTGTGTGTGTGTGTGTGTGTTTTAGAAATTGAACTCAGGTCCTCTTGTAGAGCTAACACACATTATACCTTAGCCCTTATCTCATTTTAAAGTCATATAAATATACCTTAAATATACTAAACTGGTTCTACCTAGTCACTTGACTTCTTCTAAAATCTTAGGTGAATTAAAGCTTTAATTATCTTCCTAAAACATAAGAATTAAAGACTGTTAGAATTTTATTCTACTTACCAAATGATCCATAGAGTAATAAAAGTTTCCTATGTGATAAAATTGTATTTGTATAAGCAAAAAGGCAAGGAATATAACATAAGAGGCATCATTCAAATTGATAGTATAAAGTAGTCAAAAATATTTTAAGTTTCTCTTCTGTTAATACTCAACCTCATCTCTCCTTTGGTTTCATTATTTCCTTTGATTTTTAGTGAGGAAATTGTTACTCAGGCTGTTCTCTTCCTCACCTTTAGAGATATACTACAACATAAGTTTACATAAAGACATTAAATTAAAAATATAAAAAGTTAGTTTCTGAGTATTCAATTATAATTATAAATGAAATAAAGTTTTGAAATGTATTTCAAATGAGATCACAGCTGAACCTTCAAGGAGTTACTTGTAAAATAATATTAACTTTACAAGAAGGAATGTAAGAATTAATTCTACTGTTAATTATCCTTGAGAACTAATTATGGTGAAGAATTATGTTTTCTAAATTGTGTCAATTATCTTTTTATGAAACAAGCATGGAAAGAATTTGCCTAACCTTAATTGTGCTTATGAGAGGAGACTCTGCTGTCCTTGTCTGTTTGTCTTTCTCTAATCTGAGTGTGGAAATAGATGATTTTAAATAGTAAGCTCAAACAGAACATCAGAGATAGATCCTATAAGACAGTAAACTCACATTTCAAACAATGCCTTATGTCCATGTGCTTTCATCCAAAAATCAGCCTCTTTTGAGCTGATGAAAAATTTAAAAATTATTTACGCCAGTAGGAAGAAGCTATGAAGACAGCAGTTATTCGGGTGGTCTGCACAGGTTGTACATGATACCCTTTGAGTGTTGAATTGAAGGTACACTGTCAACTCTCATCTCACCATCAACAAGGAGCAACAGGTATACAAGGTAAAATATAATCACACTTTTTCTCTCCCTTCCTGCTTATAGTGATAGACATAAACTGTAATTGTTTTCCTACTGTGGTTACGCTAAACCATGACTTAATTTTGAAAAAAAAAAAAAAACCAGTTACATTGTAGGTATCGCATATATGGAAATGCATATTTTAGCATATGGCAGAAAACCCTCTACAGGACATTACATTTTTTCATGGACTTTTCTAGTGAAAACAATAAAAACCCTGATCATGACGCAGTTTCTTTTGAAAGTTGATGATGTTTCTTTTGAAGTTGGATGCCTGAGTGCAAGAATATTTACATCTTTTTGTAGGCACCTCAGCTTGTCACCACACAAATGCTCACACACTTAACAAAAGTCAGTGCCTTTCTCATAATAGTAAACTGATTTAACTAAAATCATAGAACCCTGGGACATTCAAGATTTAAAGTATATTAGAGGTGCCCAAAGTCCATTTTAAAAGGTAGTAGTTATTCACAAAATATATGTCAATATTAGAAGTACTGTTCAAACACTTGGGAAATTTTTAATATTTCTTTTCTCAAGTAGGGGCATGATGAATGATAATTCTATGGTGGTGCAAAATATCTGCTTGCTTACTTCTGATTGAATTAATATTTATGTTAGCTTAAAGCAGATAGGTAAGAGCTTTGCCTTTACTAAAGTAAAAAGCATTCATTTAGCAAAAGCAGTGATGTTCACATTTCATTCATAAAGCAATACTGAGTTGTGCATTAAGAATGAACACGGTCATTTTCCACTCTGCACATTCACGCTGAGTAGCATCCGGATTTACATGTAAGCCATAAGCACATTTCTTCACAACCTCTCCGCGAGGCTTCCCTGGCAAATTACGACATGGAGATGTGGTGGAAGAAGAAAGTGATGTATCCAGGATGAGAATTAGTGCAAGCCTCTATCTGTTTTGCTAATCTTGGGAACCTGAGCTAAGAGAAGTTAGCTCACAAACCGGGAAAGCACTGCCGATTAACTCAGATAGAAATTCTCACAAATGTCATTACAAGGCTAGACAGGACATATGAATCACTCGGCTAATTCTTAAACCCCTTGGTTTCACAGGGTGCGCTAGGCATGGGATCCAGCGGTCAGAATGACCTCTTGGGGCATCAGCCAAGTTCAAGGCTCCCTTAGGGCACAGCAGTACTCTCATAGGGCTCCATTCAGATAATGTGGGGGTGCCTAGTATGCTTTGGCATTGGCTCCAAACAAACAAATGTGGGAGTCTCTAAAGCTGGTCTCATCTAAAGAGCTCTTTAGAAAACTCCCAAGGGAGTCACCAGTTTAACTCTTTCATGACAGCTCACATTCTTCCCCCCCATAACCCTAGTCCAAGAACAAAGTGTTTCAGGGTGAGTGTAAAAACGGAATCTGATGAACAATTTTACGTAATCATCAGCCGATGAACTTCTTCAGAGGGATGCTGACAAACAGCCTTCCACCCTCGCAAAGCAGGCTTTTATAAATGTTATATCTTTGTACCTCCTCCCTCAAATTCCTTAATGGGCCATTAGTAAAGAGATCGATCCTAGTTACTTTATAGCCAGGCCACACAGAGGCACCTCTATTGTGTTTACTAGTGCCAGAAACACCATTCAAAAGTTGAGAGGGTCTTAGCAGCTACTTTGCAACCCTTTGGGGGCAAAAGATTGGGGCATTGTGAGGTGGAAAGAGGAAGAAAGAAAACCTGGTGTGACCCAACTCAGAGGCATATGTGACAAGCAAATCCCTACTTAAGCTATCTGTAGGGAGGGGAGACCACTAAGTTCTCCAGTGAAAGGATATAAGCTTTATCACCCCAAGTGCCCTGTTCCTTAGAAAACCTAGCCCCTTCCTCACCACAGGCAGCCAGGGCAAACGCTAGCCCGGGAGCTAAAAGCGCTTGGCTGGAGATGGGTGCGCATCACTTACGTCTCGGAATTTGTTCCACTGTCCGACTTCCTTGTCATATTGAGAGATTGTGGTGAGCCATTGTTTTTCATCCAGAAAATTACCGCCGTCCGATCGCCCCCCGGCCGCAGCCACCACCGCGGCAGCTGCAAGAGTCTGGCTGCACCAAGCCGCTGCACACACACACAATAAGGCTGACACCTTGAGCATCTGGGAAGGAGACAGAACCAGGGGTAGGAAGCGGTGTCAGAGACTGGGTACGAAGATGGGGGCGCCCCTGGAAGGCATGCATCAGCGAGGACGGGTTGGAGAGAAGGGGAGACGAGCAGGGACAGGGATGTCCCCTTTCCAGGAGGCTTCACCCCCAAACCAGGGCACTCACACACAAGCAGACCCAAGGGAGAAGAAGAAGGGAGTCTAAGAGAGGAAGCCCCAAGCAGCGAGAGTCCCAGCGGCCAGATAAAACGCTTGCCGGCCCATCACCTTGTTGGGAGCGGGCACGGAGCTCGCCGCTCCTGATGGAAACGCAGCCCGCCTCTGGCAACTCGCTTCTCGCAGGAGCTGCCGCACGCGCCGCCGTCTCAGCCGTCCACTCAGCTCCCAGCGCCCAGCGCTCCCCCTATCCCACCCTCCCCGCTCCTATCCCTCGCCAGCTCCCCTCGCTTCACCCCTCCCTCCCCCACCTCCGTCTTCCCCTCCTCCTCCTATCCCACCTTCCTCTCCCTGATTCCCAGCTGCAGCAAGTTCCGGATGCTAAGCTTGGCTGGAGCCAGAGGATGCGGTAGGCTCCTCGCCTAAGAATCCTGTGCTTTCTAACCTCTCGCCTCCAGAAGAGGTTCTTATGTTCCAAGCACAACCGGCTCATTCTCTCTGCTCTTGGATTGAACAGAGAGCATGAGTTCTCCCTCTCTCCTGTTCCCTTTCTACAATTTTAAGGGTGGTCAGGCAGGTATAGGGAAAGAGATCAGAAGAAAACTTTATGCATTGAACCTGAACCTGCACTCAGCTTCTCCATACTTCAGAACCTGAATTCAGCTCCTGCTCACCTCAAGTTAGGCTCACCAGAGGGCCTGGTGGAGGGAGCTCTTCAAATTCTGAAAATGTTCTGTGCTCTGAACTTCCGGATTATTTCAGAGCCAAGCCATTTTAGAAAAGGGTTGGATTCTCTTTTAAGATTTGGCAGGCAAAGTGTTTGATTTCATCAACATTCCAAGCTCAGTGCACACAACCCATTTCTCATTCCTAAAAATCTTTCTAGTTACTGAATCAAAAACTTAAAATACATACATAAATAAGCTATCTGTGTCATGAGCAAATAGCTTTGAGGCCCTAGCCAAATTTTTTTTTACTCAAACTAGCACTGATGAAAGGAAACATTTGGCTCCCTAAACCTCTTCTCGATCTTTGACACGGAAGGGGGGACACTAGAATCCAAGCCCTTCACAGACCCCTAAGAAGAAATTCTCTTCCATGTACTTACAGGAAGCAGGGGAATTGAGCACTGTATCTAAATTTAAAAATTTCTGGAAAACAGAAGACTACAATGTGTTATCCATGAGTATTTGAATTTTGTGCATTAGGCACAAAGTTTTTAAAATTCAGGAGATATTCATTAGAACAGTAGCAGTAGCTGCTTTCTATATTCTGAACACCTTGTTCTCCCTTGTGTTATAACTTTTAGATCATATTTTAAAAGGAAGGAAACTGATAGATAGAAATTTCTAGCTTTAAATACGGAATCCAAGCGATTGTGGCATATTAGAATAAATGAGGAAAACTGAGAATCACCATAGAAAATAAATATTTTCCCCATTTATGCCATAAGAAATTGAGAAATTATTTTAAAAAAACAAAAACAAACCTACAATTATAATTGGCAGACGTACTGATTTATATTAAAGATACATCAAAGAATTTTAAGAATAGTAATATGTAGTATTTCTTTAACAATAGAAATTCCTTTTGCTTAGTCACAGGCAAGCTTGTGACAGCCTTTCTGCACTTTCATGTCATTTGTCACGCAGAGTTGGCAGTCCCAGCCTCCAATGCCTCTCCTTCCTGTCCCCATCTTCACCTCTTCACATAAGCACTGTCCTTTCAATTCGATAAGCATATTTCATCATGTTTTAAATTGTCATTTAAAACATTTAAAGATGGCGACTAAAGCACAGACATCAAACCTTAAGTACAATGCTCATGCACAGAAGAAGCCAGTAATTTTTAAAGCAAACTGGTCCTCTAAAATCCTTAACCTTTCTTGTAATAACGTGTATATGATGAATCACCTTCTGACCTCCCAACTTCTTTCAGCACCATGCATGTTAACCTAAGGAATGCCATGACCACTGTAAATGTATAGAAACACTTATTTTATAATGACATTTTCATATATATGAACATATATTAAAGTGTGTATATATTTCATTGTCAATTAGAACACATTCATGAAACTTTCCATGCCTAGATTTTACTGACAGCTTTCTAAGACACTGAACAGGGTAAGAATTTGCTGAAGGAAAAGCAGTAACTGTGTGCATGTTAAAATGAAGCCTCTGAGAATGTCCCAATCTAGTCTGACACTGGATGGACTAGTGTTTCTAAGACAATAGTAAGTTTGTTATTCTTAACTCTGAAGAGGTAGAGGCCACCTCCTTTGACTGGGCATTTGTGCTGGTCCTTCCCCACCACTAGCAGAACCTCTTACATATCTCCTGCCAGTCACTGATATTGTTTAACCTCAGAGACTGGGCAAGAGAATGAAAGTCCACTAAGTGTGATATTATTAATCACAGGGAACTCTTTTCCTCAGTAGTAGTGAGTATCTGGGTCTTCAAAGAGCCTGTTTTCAACATTTAATAGTCCTAAGAGGATTCACACTCCAGTTAACACTTTAGTTATTGGCTAACGCCTCTGTGGGGATTAATTGAAAGCTTGCTAGAAGCAAAATGCAGCAGGGAAGTAGAGAGGAAGGGTATTAAAGGGGAGATAGGTTGTCGAGAATACAGTTAGGGAACCTTCAATTTAGGGTGGATGTGGACATAAGGGAATACTTCAGAAATGGCTTCCCAGTTCTATGGAGAGCCCTTCTAGGATACTGAAGAGCTAAAAATAAAACACAAACTGGAGTACCGTATATAAAGTGATATTCACTAAGAGACAGGGCTGGGACTTGATTTTGTATTTATGACCATACTTTGCAAAATTATAACCCAGAGGAAGGCAAGGTTGTCAGATTCCCAGCCCCCTTTCCTGTCACTCTGCCAACTCATACATCATAGATTATATAGATAATGTAAAGTCAGGACAGGGGTTACTAAGAGCTTTATGTAAGGGTTTATATAAGTATTTCTTGATAGTTTTATGGTTCCACTAGTGAACATTCAGTTGATTAATCTACAAGTATCTATCATTGAGTATTTTGGTATTTTTCTAATCATTAAATCTTCTACCTTGTGTTTTCTTAATCTTTTTTTTTCAGGTTTTCGACAGTTCTACAATGGTAACTGTGACAAGGAGTCCATTTCTGATGAGTTTGGATCTGTGAAGAGTTTAAGTGAATTAAATTTCTATAAGGGTACACACACACACACACACACACACACATATATATAAATATATTGTCATTTACCACTCAAATATATATTCTTTGCTGTGTTTACGTATCATGAGAACATGTGGGAACATCCCACTGACTCCATGTATTCTTAGTGTTCTGCAGAGAAAGGTGCTTTATATACACAGCGGCCTTTAGTTTCATGATCTGTTCAATAGCCACCACTAGCGTTACGTTATTAGTCATAAATACAGCCCCAAATCTCATGTCAGGAAGTTGTTATATCCAACAGGTGGAACTAGCCAGAGACAATAGGGAATATAAACCTCTATAGATTCAACCCAGTTGGCAAAGTCAGTTGTTGGAGATTTTCACTCGAAGGTTATCTTGTAAATACTATGCGTTCCTTTATTTTTTTTCTCTCTTTGCATCATGTTTACCATGAGGTGATAGAGTATCATCATCTACCCCCATGATTTTGTTGCCATGGCGGTCTAGATCTAAAAGAGACTGGGCCCTTTATATGACGAATCTTCTGAAACCATGAGCCACACTAGACCTTTCCTTCTTTAACTTGAGTCCTTTATGTATGGTATTTTATCACAGGAGCAGTAAGCTAACACAACTAGTAAATGCAGAGCTATGATATTTAAGTGTCTATAAAAGGCTCAAGAATGAATATGCTTCACTAGATTTTTATTTCTTTCTGTATAGACACTTCTCCAAACTTTTCTCTTCTTCAGGTCTACCACCCCTTGCCTTTGCTTTCCACTCACTGAATATTTACTGTTAGGTCAGTAAATGCTAGAATGCACCCGTAATTAAAGTCATGAGCTCAGGGAGTGGTTGCTTCAGGAATTTTTGCTAATGTATGGAGAAAGTCACTCTCCTCAACTGTTTGAGATGGTTCCTTGTCCACACATCGTTCTCAACATTACCAACTCAGAGGACAGGAAGACCATGCAGCACTTCTTGGCTGAGAAGGGAATTGGCCAGCTGCACCTTTGTCTTCTGGTATGCGAATGTTTACTGACAAAACTAGGGCTTATCATGCTATTGAAGTTACCTTCTTGAAGAATTAAGAGACTTCTAGAAAGTCAGACATTACCAAGATAGAAGGCTTGATGGTAAGTAAAGTGTGCTGAAGCCACGGTTTGATCATTTCTGTAACAATATATATGATCAAGCCAGAAAAACAATTGCTTAGCCAATTCCATGCCACATCTTTCGATGAGCTCAAGTGTATTTTAAAATGAAGCACCCACAAGATCCAGGTTATTAGAGATTCACAACTAAATCAAAGCCTATAGATACCATAATGAAAGTCTCTCAAGATGTACTTTCATTTTTGAATTCTACTACTGAATATCCTATAGGACTTACAGAAAACTGAATCTCAGTTCAGCAGTAATTATTAAGATTGTCACTGTGGGAACCTGAACCTACAAATATGAAACCAAACAGAACTGTGACAGAAGAACTTTAACTTCTACTGGTATTACCATTTTGGTTTTTATTTTTCTTTGATTATTGTTTTTGCCACTACTGTGTTATGCTGTTTTTTGAGGTACCACTGATTAAGCAAACAAACATATATTATATATAACTTGAAAAATAGGTTATCTTGTGTTAGCTAAAACATTCAGTAGATAAACACTCTACATGCTGTAATAAGTATGAGAAACACATCAATCAGCGCAATTACTGTGATTCTTAAGAAAACATTTTTTCAACATTTAAATTGGAGGATGAATGTGATTAAATAAATTGATTACTGAGCTGATGATTCTGGGAAGTGGCCAATGAGGAATTTAAATTTGTCTTTTTCTTTAAACTGAACTATATTTGTTGATGATTTTTAAACAAATCTTTCCAAATTTTTCAGTAAACATTCATTACAAATTTGTAAATACCAATAAGTTACTGACACAAAATGATAAAATACATGTTTTAGAATATATTTTTCCATAATATACAGGTGTACTGAATGGAACAATAGTGATTAAATTCAAATAAGTATATCAAATGTTTATGCTTTTAAACCTATTACATATACTTTTTTCTTTACTTTTTTATTAGTTCCTTGGGAGTTTCCCATCATGAACTTCAGTTCCACTCATCTCACTATCCCCTCATAACCACCCTTGGCCCTTGCAACCTCCCCCCTCAAATAAAACACATACAAATAAACAAACAACAACAAAAAGATAAACCATTAAAATATCATGATGGAAGCTATAATATGTCACAAGGTGTTCCACAGTAAACCCCTCTGTTTACACATCTTCACCTGCAAGTGTGCATTGCAATGAGTCATCAGTCTGGCTTGAGATCTCTGTCTTTTGTGACAACATCAATAGTGCATCCTCACCAGGACTTCTCTGGCCCATTCTGTGGCTTCCCTATGTCATGGAAATCCTGCAGCTTTGGATCAGCAGGACTGGCCCTTCATGTGTTCCAACTGCTCACAGAAGATATATATTTTAGGGTGAGCCATCTCAGAGCCCTGGATTTGGGCCTGGATGGCAGCCAGGCTGGTCAGAGCTAATGCTGTCCCTTATATGAACCACCTGGGTGAGCTCTTCAGCATTGTTCTGGATAGGCTAATCAATGCCACCATTTACAGGGGCAGGGTAAACTCTCCTTCCCTCACGCCCTCCAGGTGAGCTCACTGACACCCATATCTCTAAAGCCAGTTCCACTGTGCTGCCCAGTGAAGGGCCACTCTCCCAAGTGCTATAGCCTGTGAGGAGCTGGACCATCTTGCCCACTTTCACACCCTTGGGCCAGCTGACACCTGTCTTCAATACCAGGGCCAGCTCCATTGTGTTGCCCAGGCCAGGTACAGGGATGGCTCTCTGGAGTGATACCGACAGTGATAGGGCAGGGCTAGCTAATTATCTCTCAGGACCGACCACTCAGTTGTCCTGAGTGCTAGGTGGTGAAGGGTGGGGGGAGGGCATCACTTCTGCATCCGAGCCACCGCACTACAAAGGAGTGACAGGACCAGCTCTCCCACTCACCCTCAAGGATGGTTCATCTGCATCCCTTCTACCAGGGTCAGCCCTACTATGCTGCCTAGAGGTGCTGCAGGGCCCACTCTCCTTAATGTTACAGCCAGTGAGGGGAAGGACCAGCTCACCCACTCTCATGGCCCTGGATTTAGCTCTCCCAACTGCCTCAAGTGGCAAAGGATGAAGGGACAAAGGGAATGTTCCTACAGGCTACCTCAGGACAGCTGAGAAGAAAAGCAAGATCTCCCACACTCTTGCTCAAGATCTCCCACACTCTTGTTCTCAGGGCTGGCTCCCCTGTGCCCTCACCATTAGGGTCAGCTCTGTGATGCTGTCCAGGTGAGGTACAGGCCATAAGACAGCTTTAGCCACCAATTCAGGCATAAATTTAGGATGAACAAAACCCTGCCATCTGCTCTGCCTCTGACTGACATCAGAACAATATCACCAACAAGGTGTCTCTTCGCCTGTTGCCAGGAGGTCAGATTTGTAAATTTAATGTAAGAATGTACTTAGAGTCAGCTTATTCCTCGACTTAGAATGATATTCATTCTCATAGACTTTTATATATATATATGGAAATCACTCTTGCATGGAAAAGGTAAAATAAATAAATCTTAAAAATGCATTTGTTGATCCTTTGATTTCTTCATTTCCTATGTGTACCTCTCTTTGTTTACCTGTCTTGCTTGATTTTAGTAGAGGAGAGTGGACACCTTTGTCTTGTGAGTGTGTGTGTGTGTGTGTGTGTGTGTGTGTGTGTGTGTGTTTGTGTGTGTATGTGACCTTAGTGGTAATTTATTGAGTTTTTATTCATTAGTATAAGGTTGACTATACATTTCTTGTAAATAGCTTAGCCTTTGATTTGTTAAACTATATTCTCTCTAACCTTAGCCTCTCCATTAAATTTATCATGAACTGATATTGTATTTTTTCCAAGGGACTTTTCTGAATGTATTGAGATACCATTATTTTCTGTCTCTGAATCCATTTATGTGATATATTACATGCTTACATGGTGAACCATCCCTGCATGTTTGAATGAAGCCAGCTTGCATATGATGAAGGATCTTTTTTGATACAATATTGAATATAATATGCAGCATTTCACTGAGATTTTTACATCTATGCTAATCCTGGAGATTGGACTGCAATGTGTGTGTGTGTGTGTGTGTGTGTGTGTGTGTGTGTGTGTGTATTCACTTGGTATTGGTATAGACATAATAGGATTTGAGCGTTGCTTCATCAGAAGAAACCTATACCCAGTATTGTACGCCCAGTTTACATCCCACGCCTCAAGTTGTATTAGGTCCCAGTGGGAGAACTCACTGTTGTTTAACTAAACTGGCATAGAATTAGACTGCCTTCTATGACATTATTCTTTTAACATCCCCCATCATAAAATACGCTTGTCTTCTGTCTTCATCAAAGAAGCTACTCTTTGAAGTGAACAACTGTGAGGCCAAAGACTCATGGCTGTTCAAGATGTTGAGAATAAGAGAAGGTTGAGAGTTCAGACCAGAAACAAAACAATACAACAACAACAAAACCAATCATCAACAGCAAGAAGATCCTGGGAATAGGAATATGGGAAGTAGAAAGTGTATATCGGCCCAAGAATAAGGTAAAGAACTTCAAAATGCTAACTTTTAGACTCAGATAGAACTGTTATAACCGTGAACTCATAACAGATGGGTTATTTACACTGGGCCGACAGAGGATTAACCCTGCCAATAGTCATGGAAAATGGAAAAGTTCATAGGGCCATATCACTTGCGACTGAGCTATTAGCTATTGATAAATTATGGGGACAGGGGAACTTTTTGTTTTGTAAACCACTGCTGAGGTCACCAGGATCCAACAGATAGCTTAAAGTATGTAATTATGCAGGCAAAAGAGGATTTGGTTAAACCCAGTGAGTCACATAACAAAATAAATAGACATAAATGTGTGTGTGTATGTGTGTGTGTGTGTGTGTGTGAGAGAGAGAGAGAGAGAGAGAGAGAGAGAGAGAGAGAGAGAGAGAGACAGAGAGACAGAGAGAGACTTAGAGAGAGGGGAAAAGGACTTAGGCAGAGGTAGTAAGGAACTGGGGGTAGGGCTGAAGAGTTGTCAGAGGGCATTATGTGAATGTATGAAACCACCAAAAGCGAATTTAGTTAATGACAATATTTGTTGATTGTTCTGTAAAGGCAAGGCTATGGAATGTTTGAAATGATTATAAATAATAGTCCATTCTGCAAAAAGTTTCAGATCCTTTCTTTTTTGTTGTTTTGAGGATAGATATATTGATAATTTAATTTACTTTTTAGTCTAGGAATTATATAGCTTCATCCTGAAGCAAGAGGACACTCATATGTGACTTCAGTTAAAAGCTTAGAGGCATTTGTGGCCTCAAGGAGTACAAAACTCATTTGGTTTCTCAACCATGGGCTTCATCAATGGGACTCCTTACACAAAGCCTTAGAACAGAAAATACAGGTACTTTATAATCTTAAACAAAGACTGCAGGGCAAATATCTCATAGACTCCAAAACACATTTTTCTCTACAACTCATTCATTACAGAACATTAGGGGCAGGGAGGGTGGTCTGCCTTAGAAGCATTATTTCTTGAATTCCATTGCTTTGATTTCTTTCTTTTCATAACACAGAGGGAGCATAATCAGGAAGTGATAACTCCAGATGCCAGTACAATCAAGTGCAAAAACCTGGTGACTCTTTGCTTAGTAAGTGAGAGTGGAACACTTTCTAAAAAGAACAGGAACTTAGCGCTGTGTTTTAGTAACGTCAGGACTACAGATGCTGACAGTAGCGGGGAGACTTATGCCAATATCTATGAAAGACATTGTAGGAGCAAAGTAAAGGTGACATAAGAGACAGGACTTAGAGACCTAGAAGATCAGCCAGGGAGCTGAAAATAGGAGCAAGTCTTGTATAGAGATGAGTGAGGGGAAAATCAGATACCTTGGAAATGACATACTATTCACATCTAACATCGTGAATATTTGCACAATATGAATGGTCAATGATGGTTTAATGTTGTCAAAGCAAATTCAGTTTCTCTTGACCCACTTTTTTTGTTCATTTGTTTTTCAAGAAAAGGTTTTTCTGTGGAGCTCTGGCTGTCCTGGAAGTTGCTCTGTAGACTAGGCTGGCCTCAGACTCATAGAGATCTGTCTGCCTCTGCCTCCCAAGAGCTGGGACTGAAGGTGTGCACCACTACCGGCCTAGAAAATTTCTGTCTAATCAGAGGTATAACATACTCTTTGAATACTCATTGATTTCTTCTATCAATTAAGCAAACTTTCTTAATTTTTGTAAAAAATTAGGGAAACAACATGGACCGATAATATGAACACAACTTTCATGATATGATAAAATATTTTCCATGTTCTTTTTTTCTTTTTTCCTTTCCAAAATTTTTTTATTAATTTATTCAGATTACAACTCAATTGTTATCCCATCACTTATATCCTCCCATCCCTCCCTCCCTCCTGCTTTCACCCTATTCCCCTCACCTAGGTCTATGACCGAAAGGGATCTCCTCCCCCACTATATGTTCACAGGCTATCAAGTCTCTTCTTGGTAGCTTGATTATTCTTTCTTTGAGTGCCATCAGGCCTCCCCACCAAGAGGAGGTGGTCAAATATGGGGCACCAGAGTTCATGTCTAAGTCAGTCTGAGCTCTCCACATAATGTAAAGAATGTCCTATCCATTGGCTAGATCATAGTAGGGATTTGATATTTACTAACCAAGGACAATACAAGTAGTAAACATCCTTGTTCTTCTTAAAACATGCCACAGTAATGTAAGTTTTACTGTTAGTATCATGCTCAGAATTATATTCAAGAATTCTGCTAAATTCAACTCAGGTTGTAGAGAAGGTTTTCTTGCCTTTTTACCATAGCCTTTTTATGTGAATTAATGTCTCTACTATTACACTATTCAGGTTATAAAGGTTTTTGGGGAAAAATACTTTGGTAGTCAGTACTCTCAAGGAAATGCTTTCTTTTCTCCATTAAAAATGTATTTATTAATCGTCCCTCCCTCCTCCATTACTCCCTTATTCCTCAGAAAAGGGGAACCCCATTCCCACCCACTCCAGCTCATCAAGCTACAGGGAGTCTAGTGGAAAAGTGGGGGGAAGGATAATAGGACTTGGACATGACAGGGGGGCCACATGAAGACCAACAGAACCAGCTATCTAGGGACCGGAAATGCCTGTGGAACCATGCATTGACTGAACTTAGGTCCTCTACATAGATGTAGCCAATGGGCAGCTCTGGCTTCATGTGGGTCCTCTAGTAAGAGGAGTGGAGGCTATCTCTGACATGGACTCTGTTTCCTCTTTGGATCACTTCCCCTAGAACTTGCCAGACCACAGAGGATGAAGACAAATTCAATCCTGATGCAACATTTTCTATTAAAAAATGAATAACTACATAAATATTTGAAATGCTCTCATCCTATCTTTACAATAACTGCAATTGCATAGCTTTAGCTCTTCTTCTGGGATGACACTATTATATGTGCCTTCTTCCCCAGTGGCAGCCGGTCTTAACATTTTATTAATTTACTTCTCTTGTTCTTTGGTGAGCAGTTTTGTGTCATTGGTTGTTTATCTCTTTTAATTTTTTAGTTGTGTATTTATGTTCAATTTACACCCTGATTGTAGCCCCCTCCTTCCTCGCCTCCCTATTCCACCCTGCCTCCCTTCCTCTCCTAGTCCTCAAAAAGAGAAGGCCTCCTCCCCTAACATCTGACCTCAGCCTACCAAGTCTCATCTGGAATTCCTGTCTGTATCCTATTCCTCTGTGGCCTGGCAAGGCTGTCTAACTTGGGGGAAATGATCAATGTGTTAGAACTTGAGTCCATGTCAGAAATAGTCCCTACTTCCCATAATATGGGACCCACACAAGACTGTGTTGCCTATCTACTACCTCTGAGCAGAGGGTCTAGGTCCACACCATGCATGGTCCTTGGTTGATGCATTAGTCTCTGCCGCAACTTCCTTTTCCATCTGTATTTGTTGGCAACATTGGTCTCCTTGTGGAGCTCCTGACCCCTCTGTTTTCCTCTATTCCCCAGCTCTTCTATAACACTCCCTGTACTCCACCCCAGAATTTGGCTGTTAGTCTCAGTATCTGCTTGGATATTCTGTTGGATGAAGTCTTTCAGAGGACCTCTATAGTAGACTCCCTTCTTGTTCCTTCTCTTCAACTGCTTCCAGTGTTTAGTCTCTTTGGCCTTCTAAATAAGAATTAAATATTCTCCCCAGGATCCTTCTTCTTATTTAGTTTCTTTAAATCTGTGTATTGTGGTATGGTTATCCTGTATTATACGGCTAATATCCACTTATAAGTGAGTAAATACCATGTGTGTCTTTCTGAGTCTGGGTTACCTCACTCAGGATGATCTTTTCTAGTTCCATCCATTTTCCTGCCAATTTCAGGATCTTCTTGTTTTTAGTAGCTGAATGTATTCCATTGTGTACATGTACCACAGTTTCTTTATCCATTCTTCAGTTGACAGATGTCTAAGTTGTTTCCAGATTCTGGCTATTACGAATAAAGCTTCTCTGAACATAACTGAACAAATGTCCTTGTTGTATGGTGGAGTACCTCTAGGGTATATTCCCAGGAGTGTTATAGCTGGTTGTTAATTTAGAACTTTTCTCAATTTTCTGAAAAAGCCAGATTGATTTCCAAAGTGGTTGTGCAAGTTTACACTTCCATCAGCAATGGAGGAGTGTTCCCTTTTCCCCACATCCTCCATAGCATGTGCTGTGACTTGAGTTTTGATCTTAGCCATTATGATAGGTGTAAGATGGAATCTCAGAGTCATTTTGATTTGCATTTTCCTGATTGTTAGTGACCTTGAGCATTTATTTTAAGTCTTTCTTTGCCATTGGATATTCCTCTGTTGAGAATTCTCTTTATTTCTCTCACCCATTTTTTAATTGGATTATTTGGTTTGGTGATGTTTAATTTCTTGAGTTCTTTATATATCTTGGATATTAGCCATTTGTAAGATGTAGAGTTGGTTAAGAACTTTTATCAATCTGTAGACTGCTGACTTGTTCTGTTGATATTGTCCTTTGCCTTACAGAAATGTTTCTGTTTCATAAGGTCCAATTTATTAAATGTTGATCTTAGAACCTGAGCTTTTGTGTTCTGTTCAAGAAGTTGTCTCCTGTGCTGATGACCTCAAGGCTCTTTCCCACTTTTGCTTATAATATATTTAGTGTGTCTCATTTTATGTTGAAGTCTTTACTCCACTTGCATTTTAGTTTTGTGCAGGGTGCTTAATAAAAGGCCCTTTGCATTTTTTTACAAATAGATATCCAGTTAGACGAGCATCATTTGTTGAATATTCTATTTTTTCCATTGTATGGTTTTTGTCTTATTTATAAAAAAATAATCAAGTGGCCATAGGTGTGCACATTTATTTTGGAGTCTTTGATTGATTCCATTGATCCACCTGTCTCTGTATATGCCAGTCCCATGCTGTTTTTATTACCGTTGCTTTACAGTACAGCTTGAGATTAGGGATGATGATACCTCCAAAAGGTCTTTTACTGTATAGAATTGTCTTAGCTTTCCTGGGATTTTTGTTTTCCAAATGAAGTTGAGAATTGGTATTTCAAGATCTGTAGAACATTGTGCTGGCATTTTGATGAGAAATGCATTGAATCTGTAGATTGCTTTTGGTAAGATGGCCATTTTTCCTAAGTTAATCCTACTGATGGGAGATCTTACCATGTTCTGGTATCTTCTTCAATTTCTTTCTTCACAGACATGAAGTTTTTTGTTTTCTGTTTTTTGTTTTTGTTTTCATAGAGGCCTTTCACTTGCTTGGTTAGAGTTACATCAAGATACTTTATGGTTTTGTCGCTATTGTGAAGAATATGTTTCCCTAATTTCTTTCTCAAACTGTTAAGTCTTTTGTATATAAGAGGGCTATCAATTTTTTTTAAATTGATTTTGTATCCAACCACATTGCTGAAGGTGTTTATCAGCTGTAGGAGTTCTTTTATATAATTCTTGTGGTCACTTATGTATACTAACTTATCATCTGAAAATAGTGATACTTTAATTTCTTCCTTTCCAAAGTGGATCCCTTTGATCTCCCTTAGTTGTCTTATTGCTCTATCTAGTACTTCAAGTACAATATTGAAGAGATAAGGAAATAGTGGACAGCCTTGCATTTCTCTGATTTCTTTGGATTCAATTTAAGTTTCTCTCCATTTAGTTTCATGTTGGTTATAGGCTTGCTGTATATTGCCTTTACTATGTTTAAGATGTGCCTTGTATCTCTGATCTCTCCAACACTTTTAATGTGAATGGGTGTTGGGTTTAGTCAAATGCTTCTTCTGAATCTACAAAGAGGGTCATGTGGTTTTTTTCTTTCAGTTTGTTTATATTTTGGATTACATTCATGGATTTCTGTATATTGTACCACCTCTGCATTCCTGGAATGAAGGCTACGTGGTCATGGTGAATGATATATTTGATGTATTCTTGGCTTCTGTTGACAAGTATTTTATTTTATTTTATTTTATTTTATTTTATTTTATTTTATTTTATTTTATTTTATTTTATTTTATTTTTTGAAAGATTTATTTATTTAAGTATACAGCGTTTCACCTTCATATATGCCTGCAGGCCAGAAGAGGGCACCAGATCTCACTATAGATGGTTGTGAGCCACCATGTGGTTGCTGGGAATTGAACTCAGGACCTTTGGAAGAACAGGCAGTGCTCTTAACCTCTGAGCCATCTCTCCAGCCCCGACAAGTATTTTATTGAGTACATTTGCATCACTGTTCATAAGGAAAATGGTCTGAAATTCTCTTTCTTTTTTGGGTCATTGTGTGTTATAGGTATCAAGATGACTGTGGTCTCATGTAATGAGTTTGGTAATATTGTGTCTGTTTCTATTTTGTGGAATCATTTGAAGAGAATTGGCATTAGCTCTTCTTTGAGGGTCTGGCCCTGAGAATTTTTTGGTTGGGACAATTTGATGAGGACTTCTATATCCTTAGGAGATAGAGGACTATTTAATTTGTTTACCTGATCTTGATTCAACTTTAGTAATAGGTAGCTAATTATAATACGTTTGTTTTTATAAATAGCTTGGCCTTTTCCTTTTGCAACTTTTAATATTCTTTCTTTTTTCTTTACATTTACTGTTTTGATTATTATGTGGTGAGAAGATTTTCTTTCTGATCCAATATAGTTGGAGTTCGGTAGGCTTCTTGTATGTTTATAGGCATTTCTTTCTTTATGTTGGGGAGGTTTTATTCTATGATATTGTTGAAAATGTTTTGGGGCTATGGTGCTTGATGTCTTCTTCTTCTATTCCTATTATTCTTAGTTTTCATCCTTTTATAGTGTCTCAGATCTCTTAGATATTTTGTGTCAGGAACTTTTAGTTTTGACATTTTCTTTGACTGATGTATGGATAAATTCAATTTTATCTTCTATACTTGTGATTCTCTTTTGTGTCTCTTGTATTCTTTTTTTTTTAAATTAATTTATTCTTGTTACATCTCACATTTGACTATGTCCCCTGGCGGGGGAGACCTAGTGTCTCTTGTATTCTTTTGTCGTGTCTTGTGTCTGCATTTTCTGTTATCCTTCCCTAGGTTTTTCAACTCTAAGATTGCCTCAAATTGTGTTTTCTTTGTTGCTAATCCCCTTATGTCTTGCATAGTTTTATTCATTTATTTATTTCTCCAGTTGATTGAATTTTTCTGTAATTCTTTATATGATTTATCCAGTTCCTTCATATGTTTGAATGTATTTCCCATATTTCTTTGAGTGATTTATTTTTCTTCTTCAAGGCTTCTATCATTTTCTTTTTTTTCTCTTTCTGTCTTTTTTTTCTTTTTTGGCACCTCAAGTTGCATGAACTAAGCACATTCTCTACCACTGAGACCAGACAAGGCAGCCCAGCTCAGGGAAAGGAATCCAAAGGCAGGCAACAGAGCCAGAGACAGCCCCTACTCCCACTGTTAGCAGACCCACATGATGACCAAGGTGCATATATGCTACATATGTGTATGGGGTCTAGGTCCAGCCTATGCATGCTTTTTGGTTGGTAGTTCAGTCTCTGTGAGACCCATGGGCTCATAGAATACTGCTCAACTATTAAAAACAAACACATCATGCAAATTAAAGAGAAAAATGGAACTAGAAAGTATCATCTTGAGTGATATGTATCTTCTACCAAGGGATTGCACCCTTCTACCAAGGGTGGCAAGGGATTCCCACCAAGGTGAAGTGATAGAAAAGTATGCAAGAAAGTCCTTATCAGAAACGGCCATGGCTTCTCTCACTAGGGGACACACATGAAGGCCTACCTGCCCATCAGGTATATAGGTGTAAGGGCCCTAGGTCTAGTCTATACATGGTTCTTGGTTGGTGCTGGTCTTTGCAAGCCACCCCTGCTGGGGCCCAGGTTAATTCATTCTGTTGATGTTCTCTTTCTCCCACTTTTCCACAAGGCTCTCACTATTCTGCCCAATGTTTGTCTGTGAGTTTCAGCATCTGTATCATTCAGTTGCTGGGTGAGGTCTCTCAGAGGACAGATATGCTACACTAGAATAAGATACTTTTTAAATGACACAGAATGAAAGAGATATGTCTGTTCAACTTAATTGAATTTCCTCTAGGATGTCTTCCATGATTTCTTGCACTTGATTAATATCTGCTATTCTCTGTTAAGTTCTCCATCCATTTTATGATAGTATTAATTGCCTGCTTGAAAGAATGCAGAATCATCTGGGATCTGACAATCTTTGGTGAGAGGGAAGGTGAGTGAGAGGAAGGGCTGTTAGAGATTGTCTTGATTGATTAAAAAAATCATGCACTACATTTGGCAGTTTCTTGTCAGGATCACATCTTGGCATGATCTCTCACTTGCTATAGAGAAGCATGCTTTCATTCATTCCTCTATGTCTTCGTTTTGGAAACATTGTGAAGAGCTGCTCAAAATCCTATTGTCTTGAATGCTTGGTGATAATGTATTATATCTTGGACTTTAGCTCAAATTAACCTTTTCTCCCTGAAATTGAGCTTGATCCAACATTTTTTATCAGAAAAACTGAGAAAAAAATTGCTATCAAGAGTGAGGTCACTATCATAAAGTTGATCGTGTAAATTTTTTTAGATCACTGAAAATATTTTCAAGGTGTAATAAAGAATAATTTGGAAGCTTTTAAGGCATTGATTACTGCAGGCTAACCTTACTAGATTATCCTGTTAGACAGTTTGAATATAAAAATACAGGGAAAGATGGAGATAGATTCTTTGTTCATGAGGATCAGGTCAGCCAGGCGTAAGGACTATATTAAGGACTGAGTTTGAGGTGATTTGTCACAAATTTTGGTCAACAATCTGGCTTCATTTAGCTTATATGCTGAGAATCATCATTAAGTGGATTTAAACATTATGAATTAATTAGGTTGCTAGTGTACATCTCAAGATAGGAAATCATTCGAGTGGATGTTAAGAAACAATTGTAACTGATAAAATAATCAGTATGAGATAAAATAATCATGAGGAGAACACTCATGTGTTTCACTGGGGAAAATACAACAGGAACTTTAAAGACATAAGGCTGCCTCTTAAAGGCTACATCTTGTGAAGCTCTAAAGTCACTGAATGTAAGAAAGTCTATGCTGAATGGAATGTGGGCAATGGGTGGATGACTACACCAGAGAAGTCATGTGTTGTGCATCATTGAGAAGGAGTGGTAATATGATGTTAATTATTAATTGTCATCATGACAGAATCTAGAATCCCTAAGCAACCAGATTAACAGCCATTATTTGTCCATGATTATCTTCTTTACATTAACTGAGGTGTGAAGACCGGTCCACTACATGTGATGTCACTATATGTAAATCAAAGGGACCTGTCAGTATAAAATGAAGAAAATTAGGTAAAGCTCGACATTTACACTTATCTCTTTCTGTTTTCTGACTGTGGGTGTGAGTCGGCTTCAAGTTCCTGCTGCCTTGACTTCTCCATGGCATACTTTGTGCTGTGGGGTAAAATCCATACCTACCTCTTTTCCTTTAGAATCATTTATTAGAGAATCTTATAACAGCAATAGGAAAAGAAGGAAGGAAACTCTTGGCATTCTAAAACCTTACCTCTTATACTCCTGCTCTATCATATATTTTGGGTGTTGGGAGGCATTTGCTTAGTGATATCAGTATACCACGGCACCAGTAGGTGATTATGTAACATCTGAGAAAATTGGAGACTAGAGATTAGAAAGGCTGAATTAAAAATTTGAATGTTCTCTTTATCCTTTACGTATAGTTTTCACTTTAATCATTTGGCATCTTTCCTATCGAATACCTTGAAATAGACATGAGTTTATTTAGTTGTATTCTTTCTAGCTAGTTGAAGCACTGAATCATGAAGTTAAGCAAAGCAAAAGCTATAGAAACAAATGAGGTGAAGGTAACCAAAAGAGAGCCTAGCCATTTAAAAGGTCTGAGAGCACTTGAAAATCTCTGGAATGCCAGATAATAGGTTTCAGGGACTAAACTTTACCAAAATACTGGTCTGCTCCTATGAAGATAACCTTACTGTAGTCTTCTTGTCTTTACATGCTACAAAACAATGAATTTTATCTGCTCTCTGACATTGATAAAATGACATAGTTGTCTAGATTTGGGGAAGCATTGCAAGCAAATTTCTGTCTTCTATCTTCACAAAAGACTTGCAAAAATATCCTTCAAATGCAAGATTGAGGGCAAAACCATACTATAAACATGACACAGGTTCTCCAGAGCTGCTGTAAAGTAGCAAAGTATTCAGCAAAACGAATTTCAATCATTTCATCAGGTCAGGTAGCAACTGGAGAAATACTTAACATAAAGGATAACTGTAGGGAAAAAGATGATTTGTATGAACAGACACCAGCATAGAAATCTTTTATAACCTGTAACTTCTGGATCTATGTCATTTGAAATCCGTATAGCCATCTCATTAGCATATTTCAGCCCCAAATGCAGAATTCATTTACCATTTTATCTCGGTTTTGTCAATATTTTCCATCAATGGCATTTTTTAAAATTTAATTAATTTATTCTTGTTATATCTCAATGGTTATCCCATCCCTTGTATCCTCCCATTCTTCCCTCCCTCCCATTTTCCCCTTATTCCCCTCCCCTACGACTGTTCCTGAGGGGGATTATCTCCCCCTGTATATGCTCATAGGGTATCAAGTCTCTTCTCGGTGACCTGCTGTCCTTCCTCTGAGTGCCACCAGGTCTCCCCCTCCATGGGACATAGTAAAATGTGAGGCACCAGAGTATGTGAGAAAGCCATATCCCACTCTCCACTCAAGTGTGGAGACTGTTCTGACCATTGGCTAGATCTGGGTAGGGGTTTAAAGTTTACCGCCTGTCTTGTCCTTGGCTGGTGCCTTAGTTTGAGTGGGACCCCTTGGCCCAAATCTGCCTATCATAATGTTCTACTTGTACATCTCTAGGACCCTCTGGATCCTTCTACTTTGCTATTCTCCCATGCTTCTCTCATCTAGAGTCCCAATAGGGTGTCCTCCCATCTGTCCCAGTTTCCTGGTAAAGGAAGGCTTTCATGGGACATGCCCCTTGGGCTAGTATGCAGATATAAGTGAGTATATACCATTTGAGTCTTTCTGCTTCTGGTTTAATTCACTCATTATGATCATTTCTAGCTCAATCCATTTATCCACAAATTTCAGAAATTCCTTATTTTTAATAGCTGAGTAGTATTCCATAGTGAATATGTACCACAGTTTCTTTATCCATTCTTCTACTGAGGGACATTTAGGCTGTTTCCATGATCTGACTATTATGAATAAGGCTGCTATGAACATGGTTGAGCAAATTTTCTTGTTGTGTGCTGGAACATCTTCTGGGTATATTCCAAGGAGTGGAATAGCTGGGTCTTGAGGAAGCCCTATTCCCAGTTTTCTGAGATAGCACCAGATAGATTTCCAAAGTGGCTGTGCTAGTTTGCATTCCCACCAGCAATGAAGGAGTGTTCCTCTCTCTCCACATCCTCTCCAGCATGTGGTGTCCCTTGAGTTTATTATGTTAGCCATTCTGATGGTGTAAGGTGGAATCTCAGTGTCGTTTTGATTTGCATTTCCCTGATGACTAAGGAGGTTAAGCATTTCTTTAAGTGTTTCTCAGCCATTTGATATTCCTCTGTTGAGAATTGTCTGTTTAGTTTCCAAGCCCCATTTCTCAATTGGGTTCTTTGGTTGGTGGTGTTTAATTTCTTGAGTTCTTCATATATTTTGGATATTAGACTTTTGTCAGATGTAGGGTTGGTGAAGATCTTTTCCCAGTCTGTAGGCTATCGCTTTGTTCTCTTGACAGTGTCATCTCCCTTACAGAAAATTCTCAGCCTCATGAGGTCCCATTTATTAATTGTTGACATTAAGGCCTGGGCTGTTGGTGTTCTGTTCAGGAAGTTGTCTCCTATGCCAATATGTTCCAGGCTCTTCCCCACTTTTTCTTCTAAGGAACTTAGTGTCTCTGGTTTTATGTTGAGGTCTTTCATCCACTTGAATTTGAGTTTTGTGCAAGGTGACAAATATGGGTCCAGTTGTATTTTTTTACATACAGACCTCCAGTTAGACCAGCACCATTTGTTGAAGATGCTATCCTTTTTCCATTGAATGGATTTGGCTTCATTGTCAAAAATCAAGTGACCATATGTGTGTGGAGTCATATCTGGGTCTTCAATTCGATTCCACTAATCAACCAGCCTATTGCTGTGCCAGTACCATGCTGTTTTAATTACCTTTGCTTTATAGTACAATTTGAGATCAGGTATGGAGATTCCTCCACAGCACCTTTTATTGTACAAGATCGTTTTTGCTATTCTGGGTTTTTTGTTTTTCCATATGAAGTTCAGAATTGAACTTTCAATGTCTTTAAAAAATTGTGTAGGTATTTTGATACGGATTGCATTGAATCTGTAGATTGCTTTTGGTAGGATGGCCATTTTTACTATGTTAATTTTCCTGATCCGTGAGCAAGGAAGATCCTTCCATCTTCTCATGTCATCTTCAATCTCCTTCTTCAGAGTTTTGAAATTTTTTTCAAACAAGTCCTTCACTTGCTTAGTTAGAGTAACTTCTAGATATTTTATATTGCTTGTGGCTAATGTGAAAGGTATGGCTTTCCCAATTTCTTCCTCTGCAAGCTTGTCAATTGTGTATAGGAAGGCTACAGACTTTTTGGAGTTAATTTTGTATCCAGCCAAATTGCTGAAAGTATTTATCAGCTGTAGGAGTTCTCTGGTGGAATTTTGAGGGTCTCTTATGTACACTATCATATCATCTGCAAATAGGGATAGTTTGACTTCCTCTTTTCCAATTTGGACACCCTTGATTTCCTTTTGTTGTCTTATTGCTCTGGCTAGAACTTTGAGTACTATATTGAAGACATATGGAGAGAGTGGGCAGCCTTGCCTTGTTCAGAATTTTAGAGGAATTTCTTTGAGTATCCCAACATTTGCTTTAATTTTGGCTATTGGCTTGCTGTATATAGCCTTTATTATGTCGAGGAAAGTACCTTGTATCCCCGATCTCTAAAACTTTAAACATGAATGGATTTTGGATTTTATCAAATGCTTTCTCTGCATCTAAAGAGGTGATCATGTGGTTTTTTATTTTCAGTTTGTTTATATGGTGGATTACATTGATGGATTTCCGTATATTAAACCATCCCTGCATGCCTGGAATGAAGCCTACTTGGTCATGTTGAATGATCCTTTATGTGTTCTTGTATTCGTTTTGCAAGAATTTTATTTAGTATTTTTGCATCGATGTTCATAAGAGAAATTGGTCTGAAATTCTCTTTCTTTGTTGAGTCTTTGTGAGGTTTAGGTATCAACGTGACTATGGTCTCAGAGAATGAATTTGGTAATGTTCCATCCAATTCTATGTTTTGGAGTAGCTTGAAGAGTATCAGTATTAGCTCGCCTTTGAAGGTCTGGTAGAATTCTGCACTGAAACCATCTGGCCCTGGGCTTTTTTTTTTGGTTGGGATACTGTCAATGATTGCTTCTATTTCTGTAGGGGAAATGGGACTATTTAGCTTGTTTATCTGTTCTTCACTCAACTTTGGCAAGTGATATTGATCAAGAAAATCGTCCCTTTCCCTTAGATTTTCAAATTTTGTGGCATATATGCCTTCAAAATAGGATCTTATGATTCTTTGTATTTCTTCAGTGTCTGTTGTTATGTCTCCCTTTTCATTTCTGATTTTGTTGATTTCAATACTGTCTCCCCTCCTTTTAGTTAGTTTGGCTAACGGTCTGTCTATCTTGTTGTTTTTCTCAAACAACCAGCTCTTGGTTTTGTTGATTCTTTGGACTGTTTTCTTAGTTTCTAATTTGTTAATTTCAGCCCTGAGTTTGATTATTTCCAGACGTCTATTCCTTTTGGGTGTTTCTACTTCTTTTTTTTTCTAGGGTTTCCAGCTGTTTTGTTAAGTTGCTTATGTGCGATGTATCCAATTTCTTTTTAAATGCACTTAGTGCTATGTATTTTCCTCTTAACACTTCTTTCAATGTATTCCATAATTTTGGGTATGTTGTTCCTTCATTTTCATTGAATTTCAGAAACTCCTTGATTTCTTTCTTTACTTCTTCCCTGTCCCATGTGTCATTTTGCAGAGAGTTGATTAGTTTCCACATACATGTAGGCTTTTTTTTGTTTCTGTTGTTGTTGAATTGCAGCCTAAGAGCATGGTGAACTGATAGGATGGATACAAGGTATTATTTCAATCCTCTTGTATCTGTTATGGCCTGTTTTGTGATCTACAATGTTATCAATTTTGGAGAAGGTTCCATGGGGTGCAGAGAAGAAGGTATATTCTTTCTTGTTTGGGTGAAAGGTTCTATAGATATCTGTTAGATCCATTTGACCCATGGCATTGGTTAATGATGTTATTTCTCAGCTTAGTTTCTGTTTCAATGACTTATCCTTCAGTGAGAGTGGGGTGTTGAAGTCTCCCACTATTATTGTGTGGGGATTGATGTGTGGTTTGAGAGTTTTTAGCAGATCTTTTACAAATGTGGGTGCCCTTGTATTGGGAACATAGATGTTCAGAATTGTGATGTCATCTTGGTTGACTTTACCTTTGATGAGTATGAAGTGTCCTTCTGCATCCCTTTTGATTAATTTTGGTTGAAAGTCTATTTTGTTTGATATTAAAATGGCTATGCCTGCTTGCTTCTTGTGACCATTTGCTTTGAATATTTTTTCCAAACTTTTACCCTGAGATAGTGCCTATCATTATGGGTGAGATGTGTTTCTTGAATGCAGAAGAATGTTGGATCTTGTTTATGCACCCATTCAGTTAGTCTGTGTCTTTTTATTGGATAATTGAGACCATTAATGTTGAAAGATATTAATGACCAGTGACTGTAAAGAGTCTTAATTTTGATGTTGTTTCCAATCGAGTGTTTGTGTAGCTGTATTTTTGCCATGGTATAGTTACCTATTTCCTGAGTAGTTTTGGTTGTAGCTTGACCCTTTGGGATGGAGTTTTCCTTCTAGTATCTTCTGTAAAGCTGGATTTGTAGACAGGTACTGTTTGAGTTTGTTTTTGTCATGGAATATTTTGTTTTCTCCACCAATGGTTATTGATAGTTTTGCTGGGTAAAGTAGTCTGGCCTGGCATCTGTGGTCTCTTAGGGTTTGCAGAATGTCTGTCCAGGGTCTTCTGGCTTTTATGGTCTCTGCTGAGAAGTCGGGTGTAATTCTGATAGGTTTGCCATTAAATGTTATTTGGCCCTTTTCCCTTGCAGCTTTTAATATTTTTTCTTTATTCTGTATGTTTTGTATTTTGATTATTATGTGATGGGCAGTTTTCCTTTTCTGGTCAATTCTATTTGGTGTTCTGTAGGCCTCTTGTATGTTTATAGGTATCTCTTTCTTTAGATTGGGGAAATTTTCTTCTATGATTTTGTTGAGAATAGTTTCTGGGCCTTGGAGTCTGATATCTTCTCTTTCTTCAATGCCAATTATCCTCAGATTTCTTCTTTTCATGGTGTCCTTAATTTCTCGGATGTTTTGTGTCAGGGGTTTTCCAGATTTGGCATTTTCTTTAATGGTTGCTTCAAGATCTGTGATTGTATCTTCTAGACCTGAGATTTGTTCTTCTGTCTCTTGGATTCTGTTAGAAAAGCTCACCTCTGTGTTGCTCGCCTTCTTCTCTGAGGTCTCACGTTCTCGTTTTTCTTCTGTCTGTTTATCATTGAATCCATTTTCGTCTGTAGATCTTGAACTGATTTTTTGATTTCTTTCATCTGATTTCTTGTATATTCCTGAGTTTCTTCCATCGCCTCTTTATAGGTCTTCAGAGCTTGAACCATTTTATTTATTTCGTTCATGTGGTTGTTTGCATTTTCCTGAAAATTTTCCAGTTCCACTGTATGTGCTTCTTTTATGTCTCTCACCTGTTTGGCTGCGTCTTCCTGTATTTGATTATGATTTTTTTTTTGTTTCCTCCATTAATATGCTCATTATTAAAGATTTGAGGTAATTTTCTTGTATTTCCATTGTATTTGAGTTCTCTGGGTTGTTTTCTTTGAGATAGCTGGAAACTGGAGACGTCATGTTGCTTTGGGGTTTTTTGCATATGCTTTTACGCTGTCCTTTAGACATCTTGCCGGCTTTGTTTTTGTTGGTTAGCTTCCAGAGTTGGATGGAGGGAGTCTGATGATAGATTCACTTGTTTTCTCATGATTTCCACAGGCTGGAAGTGCTGATGCTTCACTGGTGTGGATGGCAGGAGGTTAGCCCTATCGTTTTGGACTCTCACAACCAGTGGTCCTCAGCTCCCCTGTGTTGTGGGTCCTGCAATCGTTCTGGGTCTCTGGATGAGTGTTGGGTCAGGCCAAGGTATCCACAGCCTTCTGGGTTTCCTGTCAAGTCCAGCCAGGGACACTGGGCCCGAACCACCCACCGGGATCAGCTAGAATCTCAGGGCCTGAACCGTCTGCAGAGCTCAGCTAGGAATTCTGGGATCAAAATGCACACAGGGTCCAGCCAGAATTTTTGGGCTGGGACTGCGCACCAAGCTCAGCTAGGGGCTTTTGGCCAAAGTGTGTGCACTGGTCAGTTATTGACTCAGGCCCGAACTGTCCGCCCAGCTCAGCCAGCAATTCTGGATTCAAACTGCACACTGTGTCCCACCAGAGTCTTAGAGCCAGGACTGTGCTAAAAGCTCTACTAGAGTCTCTGTGTCCAATCTGTCTGCCAAGCACGGTTAGGGACTCTGGCCCTAAACTGCACGCTGAGCTCCACCTGATTCTCCAGGGCGGAATTGTGCACCGAGCTCAGCCAGGGACTATGGACCCACACTGCACACTGAATTCAGCCCAGGATTCTAGGCCTATACTGCATGGATAGTCCAGCCAGAGTCTTGGGGCCATTTTGCCTGTGTGCACAGCTCAGCTAGAATCTCTGGGCCTAATCTGCCTGGCAAGTCCAGCTAGGGCCTCTGGGATGAACCTGCGTGCTGAACTCAGCCTGCGTCAGCGCCCCAGAACTGCCCGCTGAGCTGAGATAATGTCTTGGGCAGAACTGCTTGTTGATGTGAGCTAGCGCCTCCGGTGGAACTGAGCTCTGCCCAGACTGCATCACAGCAGATGAACTGCGGCTGCGCTGAGCTGGTGCCTAGGGTGGACCTGAGTGCTCTGCCTAGCCTGCGTCACAGCAGGGGAGCTGCTGCTGCACTGAGCTGTTGCCTTTGGCAGAATTGCTTGCTGCGCTGAGCCAGTGTCTTCATTGTACTGCGCACTGAGCTGTACCCGGGACTCTGGGGCTGCACTGTCCGCCGAGTCCAGTTTGTGTCACAAGGCACCAGGCTACCCAATTCCTGTCCAGAGGCCCCTCTCCCGCAGCAACTCCCATCAGCCACCACACTAACCGCCTCCACCAGAAGGCTCTGAGCAGCAAACCTCAGCCACTGCCGCTGGTGCCGCTGATGCCGCTGGTGCTGCTGGTGCCGCTGGTGCCGCCGCTGCTGCTCTGATCCGAGGAAATCTGCACTCCTCCCGTGTGCAGGGGCACACCGGTCCTCCACACCCTGGTCCCTCTGAGCCGTGGAGCACTCCTGCTGCCGTGGTGTCGGGACCTTGGTGTTCCTGGCTCAGAAATCTGTGAAATTCCCTGCATTGTTTGTTCACTGGAGCTTCCAAACATGGTCTACACTGCTCGCCGCCATCTTGGATTCTCTCCAATGGCATTTTTTTAAAGTCCCATAAGACAACGCTTATGCTACCATACTGGAATTTCCAGCCTTCCTTTACATATTGGCTCCAGTACCAAAGGTGTTTTGGGTTCCCAAGTTTCATCAGTAAAATAAGTATTCATTAAAACAAGGCAAATGAAATAAAAATGGATTTTGATAAAGGAATAAACTTGATATAAAAACAATGGCTAATGGATTTTAAAACTTTAGGTATAATGAAAACAAATTGGAATATCTAAAAATACATATGAATGTGTGAATGTATAGCTCTAAACATAACAATTTATAATTATTTCAAGAGAGATGCACACTTTTTCACTACAAGTAAATAAAACACAGAACATGACACATGCTTTAGGGTTTAATTTGAGCAACTTGAATAATTGGCAGTTTCCTATTGGAAGAAACGATCAGAAATTTGTAGAAGTTCGTATACTTTATAACAGTGATAATATTGATCATATTTATATTAAGTATACTCGCTTATCCCTTAGGCTTCTGTATGGAGAAGCTTTCAAGCAGCCCTAGTTCAGTGTAAATGTTGAATCATGATGATGCTTTTGTACGATGATTCATCAAATCATGGCTAAAGAAGCATATTGTTGGCCTGGGCCAACAGGGTTACATATAATATTGTAAATATTTCACTGATTTTTTTTTATATTGCAGAATTATCTCATGTACTGGAACACTTACTGGGATGTGAGTATATTTACCAGATGCATTTTTTGTGCTTATAGAGGTCAAATGATGTTATTTTATGCCATTGAAATTGAGTTAGAGGCAGCTGTGAGGCACCACAGGCACTGAGAATCAAACCTAGGCCCTCTGCAAGGGAAGCTCTGCTGTAGACTACTAAGTAATATATCTCTCTCTGTCTCTGTCTCTCTCTGCCTCTGTCTCTCTCTGTCTCTGTCTCTCTCTCTGTCTCTCTCTGTTTGTCTCTGTCTCTGTCTGTCTGTCTGTCTCTCTCTCTCTCTCTCTCTCTCTCTCTCTCTCTCTCTCTCTCTC
>OU015752.1:8103974-8134050 GCA_907169655.1 Acomys percivali
TTCTTCTTCTTCTTCTTCTTCTTCTTCTTCTTCTTCTTCTTCTTCTTTTTCTTCTTCTTCTTCTTCTTCTTCATACTGGTCACATTCTTAGTCCATTTCAGAAGCCAAACTTCTAAGAAATGTTGCCTCTCACCTTTGGCATTGAACTATAAATAGAGCAAAACCAAGTGTTAAGAGAGAGATGCAATCTTTGTTTTGAAAAGGAGGCAGCCAGACTGCACTTTTCAGTTACTTGGTTTTGTTGATTACAATGCTCCTACCTTTCAAATATGGGTGGTTCCCCATGACATTAAGTATCAGCCTACTTATATCATGAATAAAGTCCACATGGCTGGGAATTAAGAGAAATTCTGGAGATAAGTGAGCAGGTGTGTCAAACTAAGAGACCTATTGTTGTGCTGATGTTTTCAGTTTTCAGCTGTCCTCCTTGTCCAGCTTCACGTTTATTGCCTGTGTTTCTAATGTCCTATCCAGCACATCACTGCCAAGCCAATGTAGAGACAATTAGTGGTACTTGACTTTTATGAGTTTTAGAATTACAGCAATTTAAATAACTTCTTGAGTTAAATGTTGTGTGTGATTTAAAGTATAGGCTTGCTTCAATTTAGGTTCCTTTCTTATAAGTGTATATATACACTTTCCCCAGTATCATTTGATGATGGGACTTTCCTTTTCCCACTGTCCAAAATTCTGAAAAACATGTGTATAGTGTGTAAGGAATTTGCTTGTGCACTCTCTTTTCTGTACACTGCACATGAAAAGAAATAAATGGCAGGATCAAAGGATAGTGTGAAGTTTGGAAAAATACATCTCACAAACAGTAATTAATGAAATGTTTGTGCAACTGTGGAGAGGCAGAGATTACAGGTGACTATTTTCAGAGGCTGGGGGAAGAGAGAGTGGAGGAGCATTTAATAGGTATAAAAGAGATGCATGATCATAAGTGTATATATTTGAGTACTATAGAGTTTTGCAATGATTTAAATTAACATTGGGAGGCAGAGACAAGCAAATCTCACTGATTCCAAGATAGCCAGGGCTATACAAAGAAACCCTGTCTTGAAAAAAAAAAAAAAGAAAAAATCACTTATGTGATACTGTCAAGAAGTTATTTATATTGTGTTGTAGCTATGGGATTCATACATGTTAGCTAAGTAATATACCACTGACCCACAGGCCTGGGTCTTGCATGATCAAATTTGCATATGCAAACTAAAATCATCAATTTTCTAATGTCATGAGTAGAAGCCTGGTTCCCAGAGGCTGGAATAGGAAAAGAAATTGACAAAATAGATATTTCAGGGCAAGGTGATCACAGTAAATAAGGTTTGGACATTTCAACTTGCAAGAATATATTTCAAGCACTTTCCTCACAGAGGTCACTGTTAAAAAAAATTTGAGGTGTGAAACATATGTTACATATACGGTTGAATTATTCTGTATTGTATTCGTGATCCTCAAATTATGTTGCTTCATATCTATTTACACAACTATTATCTATGAAAATGAATGGTGGCTGATGAGATGATTTATCAGTAAAGTAAGTTGGAGCTTTGAATAATTTAAAACTTAATCTCTTTTTTCTGAAGTTTTAAAAATACCTTTTACCTCACAGAGAATTCTGGCATTAAATATAGTAGAGAGCCAAAAGCTGAGGATTATCTTAAATTGATCCTCTTGCCTATGTCTGCTAAGTGCTGGAATTAAAGGAATGTCCTACCATATCCAGTTTCAAACAACTTTTGCTTTAAAGTTTAACTAAAAATGTACCTACCATCCACTGGAACTATCAACTATGTTAGCAGTTTAGTTCCTCAGTTGTCTTTATCTATGAAATAATGGGTGAAATGAGATAACTTCTAAAGGTCCTTCCAAATGTAACATTCTGTGACATCAATTCGCAATGAATTTTATTGAAAGGACCTTTGAAAACCAATTATTCACAGTGAATTCTTTCTTTATTATTGTCAAGTCTAGAGGATACATAAAGTGGATAAAGATCACCATAAGGTTTCTAGTAGTGGAAAACATTATCTTCTGCCATTTGAAATGAACTTAAATGCTAGCAGCAAAGCAAATCCTGGAGAGGCAGTGTGCTCTGTGGAACTGCAGAGAAAGATGCAAAAATCACAATTGACCTTAAAAATTGAGTAAGCCATTTGCCTACAAATAGGAAGTAGATCGCCCACAGGGTTGAGTTGATCTCTGCCTTTTGTTTTCTCTTTTTGTGTGTTTGTGTTAGGTGTGGATTTTTGTGTGTGCATTCCTATATGTAGTTATGTGGACACCCGAGGCTAATGTGCAGACTCTTGTGGCTCACTCCTCCACCATAGTTTTTGAGTCAAGGCATCTTAATTAAAACAACTATTCAGCTACCTAATATGGGTTGACCCACTAGCAAGCTTGCTTAGGGGTATAATATCTGCTTCTTACAGTTGGAATCAAGGCATTCCAATCTGATAACGACCCTCTATGTGGATACTGGGGAGCCAGACTCTGATCTTTATGTTTGCCTAGAAAATTCTTAAACGATGGAGTCATCTCAGTCCTATTTACTCTTTTATATCATCATAATGTTAAACATAACATTTTAATATCTACTTAATATAACATTAAAATATACATCATAGATTTATATTGTAATAAATGTTACAGGATTATCATATCTAATTCTGCTTTATTTCCTGGCCATTATTTGTCCCTGTTAAAACTTAAACTGTTCACACTTTCTACCACTATTAATAATCATTCTGTACCAATGCACTCTAAGTCAAAATGTCAGTACAGCTGTTGGCTCTGAGTCATTCGCCAGCACCTCACCATTTTGTGAACATCTTCCTGTTACAGAAAATGTAATGATTCCTACGGTTGTCTTATGGAATTCTCTTAATTGCTTAAAATACCAATTGAAGAAATAATATCTGATTCTGTTTCTTTGTTTGTTTGTTTTTCAAGAGAGGGTCACTATATATAGCCTTGGCTGTCCTGGACTCCCTTTCTAAACTGGGCTAGCCTGGAAGTCACAGAGATCTGCCTACTTCTGCCTCGCTGAGTGCCGTGATTACAGGTGTATACCACAGGGTTCGGTATCATATTTTTCTGTGTTTATTTGATAGAGACAGAATAGCTCATCTTCATTCCATACCAACAAAGAAAAAAAAAAGTCAGGGATCAAGATATAGCTTAAGGTTCAGAACATTTTCTGATCTGGCAGAGAATTGGAGTTTAGTTCCTACCCCCAGTGTCAGGGCCACAATAACCACCTATAACTCAGGAACTAGGGATATAACTCTTGTGGCCTCGGCAAGCACCTGCACTCCTATATAACTCTCTCTCAAACACACACACACACACACACACACACACACACACACACACTAATAAAAGTAGATAAGAGATACTTTTAAAAATAAAAGACACATAAACTAGAAAATACATTTTTCTGGAATATTATGTTTTTCATAAAAGTCACACCAATAGAGTATGCACATTTCAAAATCTTATTTTCTTTCAATATTTCACATATTTCAACATTTAGCAATATCTCAAGAAAAATGTAAACGAATCATTCAATTACACTACCTGAATATAGTAATTAAAAAGAAAACAACTAAATATATTTGGAGCACATGCCCAGAGCTAATACATACATTGGAGCAATCAGAATCATACTAGGCACAAAAGAGAGAGTGATCAGGTAAAGAAAGGTCCTTGCTATCGAACTTGACAATCTGGGTTTTGTCTCCTGAACCAAAATGGGAAAAATTGTGAACCAATTCTTTTTTTTTTTCCTCCCTCTTTTCTTTTTTTAAATTTATTATTATTTTTTATTTTTTATATTTATTTTTTATTAATTTATTCTTGATACATCTCAATGGTTATCCCATCCCTTGTATCCTCCCATTCTTCCCTCCCTCCCATTTTCCCCTTATTCTCCTCCCCTATGACTGTTCCTGAGGGGGATTACCTCCCCCTTTATATGCTCATAGGGTATCAAGGCTCTTCTTGGTAACCTGTCAGCCTTCCTCTGAGAACCACCAGGTCTCCCCCTCCAGGGGACATGGTCAAATGTGAGGCACCAGAGTACGTGAGAAAGTCATACCCCACTCTCCACTCAAGTGTGGAGACTGTTCTGACCATTGGCTAGATCTGCGTAGGGGTTTAAAGTTTACTGCCTGTATTGTCCTTGGCTGGTGCCTTGTTTGAGTGGGACCCCTTGGCCCAAATCTGCCTATCATAATGTTCTACTTGTAGATTTCCAGGACCCACTGGATCCTTCTACTTTGCTATTCTCCCATGGTTCTCTCATCTAGAGTTCCAATAGGATGTCCTCCCCTCTGTCCCAGTTTCCTGGTAAGGGAAGGCTTTCGTGGGACATGCCCCTTGGGCTAGTATGCAGATATAAATGAGTATATACCATTTGAGTCTTTCTGCTTCTGGTTAACTCACTCATTATGATCATTTCTAGCTCAATCCATTTATTCACAAATTTCGGGAATTCCTTGTTTTTAATAGCGGAGTAGTATTCCATAGTGTATATGTACCACAGTTTCTTTATCCATTCTTCTACTGAGGGACATTTAGGCTGTTTCCATGATCTGGCTATTATGAATAAGGCTGCTATGAACATGGTTGAGCAAATTTTCTTGTTGTGTGCTGGAGCATCTTCTGGGTATATTCCAAGGAGTGGAATAGCTGGGTCTTGAGGAAGCCCTATTCCCAGTTTTCTGAGAGCCTGGAACATATTGGCACAGGAGACATCTTCCTGAACAGAACACCAACACCCCAGGTCTTAATGTCAACAATTAATAAATGAGACTTCATGAGGCTGAGAAGCTTCTGTAAGGCAGGTGACACTGTCAAGAGAACAAATCGACAGCCTACAGACTGGGAAAAGATCTTCACCAACCCTACATCTGACAAAGGTCTAATATCCAAAATATATAAAGAACTCAAGAAATTAAACACCACCAAACCAAATAACCCAATTGAGAAATGGGGCTTGGAACTAAACAGAGAATTCTCAACAGAGGAATATCAAATGGCTGAGAAACACTTAAAGAAATGCTCAACCTCCTTAGTCATCAGAGAAATGCAAATCAAAACAACTCTGAGATTTTATCTTACACTCATCAGATGGCTAAGATAAAAAACTCAAGGGACACCACATGCTGGCGAGGATGTGGAGAGAGAGGAACACTCCTTCATTGCTGGTGAGAATGCAAACTAGTACAGCCACTTTGGAAATCTATCTGGTGATAGCCCAATTCTTTGTTTTTCTTTTCTTCTCTTTTTCTTTTTAAAATTAAACAATTTTTATTTTTTTAAATATATATTTATATCATTACACGTGTATACAGTAAACTGCCTGTAGCAAGAAGAACCATGACACAATTAGGAATTATATAAATATAACATTATTAGTGTTTACCTATTTGTATTTAACATCCTTGAAGAAAACATCTTTTCTATCTTAATGCATCTAAAATTCTGAATGTAAATCAATGTCCATCACATATTGTCATTATCAACTTAAAACATTTATCTACACCTAAAAACATCTTAACCCCTAAATAACTAAGCTCATTGTAAAACTAAACTACCTGGTCTTCAGCTGCATCAGAGACTTGAGAAGGAATAAACTTGATTAGTCAAGTATACCTGGAGTGCAGGTTAGTAGCTTTAAAAAATTGAAAATGCTATTGCAGGCTGTTTAGGATAAATAAATTACACAAATTAATCATTAATAGATAAAATCATGGTCACATCAATTACTAGTCTACTTTTATCACAAGAATGTACATCTTAGATGCAACAGACAGATACGATTCTATAGCAAGATAAGGTAGGAAATTTAGATAAGGTCTTCCAAAACCTCAGAGTCATGCAGAATATGGTACTTAAAATGGTTTTTATTATTTTAAAGATTCACTGACAATGAGACAGGTTACCTCCTGGTAATACTCAGCCTACCTCAAAGAGGATGATGAGCATCAAAGAATCTCCTTATGGAGATGGCTTCAAATGTGGCAAACAAGCCACTGGGCAAAATGTCCTCATTCCTAGCACAGACAGAATTCTGCCTTAAAAAGGACAAGCTTGGATTTGATGCAAGCAGAGTCGATGGCCAAACTCTGCCAAGACAAGGTAAGCACGTCCTCAATAATTCCTGCCTCTCAACTATATCTGTCAGTTATATTAGTCCAGAAGGCTGAAGAAGATGCTCCAACATTATAGAAAGTTTGGGTGACTATTCAAATAGCAAACTCTCTGTCTTATTCTCATTTGGAGAACCAATTCTTACAAGTTGTCCTGTGCTGTCCATATGCATGTTGTATCATGGGCACATACATACCCATATACACATATACATACATACATACATACATACATACATACATACATACATACACACATGCACACACTCACACACATACAAAGAAACAATACTCAAAAAAAATTCAAAAGCAGATTAGATACAAATCAGAATTTCTTTGTGTGTGGTTAAGAGACTATTTCTTAGTCATATTGAACACTAATTCCAATGAATACTTAAGTCATTTGAAAAGTGGATAATGTTTCTTTGTCTAGCATTTTTATATTGCTTTCAATTATTTTCTATGATAATTAGAACAATGATAACAATGCAGGGATGAATGACTAAATGGATGGATAAAGGAAGGAAGGGCATAGTCTCTTAACCACAAATAAAGAAATTCTGATTTTTTTCTAATTTGCTTCTGAATTTTTATTTGAGTATTGTTTCTTTGTATGTGTGTGAGTATATGTGTGTATGTATGTATGTATATGTATGTATATAACTGATTAATATGTACCTTTTCGGACCAATAGGTTGTTTTAAGACTGAGTGCAGAGGTTTCAGAATATTTCTTCTTAGACATAGTAATGGATTATAAGTTAGAGATCTGTGAGAATATAGCTGTCTCTTCAAAGGATTCATTGTAATTTCTAAGTAGAAAATTTTACTAATATCTTCAAAGAACATCCACTTGCTGCTAAACATGCTGTGGCAAATAGTCCTTTATTTGTTTAGTATTACACATACTTTGGACATTCTAGAATTCCACTGCATATTATATACTATAGCAATAATAATAAAATATCATAAAATATAAAGTCATACCTGTGAATCCCTGCAAAGTAAAGCTCCCTTGTTATTTTCAGAGTGACTTTCTTTTTTTCTTCACCACACAAATCTGAGGATCATTCTGCACTTGCAATTTTACTTCCCAAATTTTTCCCTCATTCTCACTCAAGTGAGGATACAATGGCTTACATCCTTACCATTTTATTTAAAATTAGCAACCTGGGTTTCACATCATTTAGCAGCATTCCTAAGTGATCTGCAGGATTGGACCGAACAGAAAACACTCTCCTTGGCTAACTCTTTCTTCTCCACTCTTAATGAGCTTATCCATTGCCCAGTTTTGCTCTCCACAGCTTAATCCTAACTGCTCTCATTCCATAGACTTATGGTGGAGTTGTGAAGCTTCTGCTTATTCTGTATAGATGATTTCCATTTCTTATTATATCTTGACAGTCTCTGCTGCTCTCTTTTTCCATGTAAACTAAAGACATGCTCCTACGCAATCTGTATCATTTGAAGTCATGTGGTTCTTTTTTAAAATTTATTCTCAGGTCTTAAAAAGCTTAACAAGCTTTATCTAAGGAGGAGTTTTAGGCTACAAAAGCAATGGGTACAAAGTACAGATGATATCATGGATTTCTTCCAAGCTTTCTTTATGAGTGCAATGCATTTGTATTAGTTGGTGAACTAAGCCTGATCTACCATTACTGGCTGAACTCTGTGTGCACTAGAAGCCCTGTTAGTTCTCTGCCTTCCATCATTTTTGACAAATGTATGATAGGACCATTAAAATACTGTACAAGAGAATCCATGGCCCATATATTTCCTCTGCTTCCCCTTTCTTTCCCTCTTCCCTTCTCTCTAACTCTGGTGACCCTTGACCTTGAATGTCACCACAGCTTTATTTCTTCATAAAATCCCACAGTTGGAATTATGTAGTCTTTCCATTTGGCACATTTGTTTAACAATATGAATGTAGGTACCCTTCATGTTTCCTTGGCCTTTGAATCGCATTTGTTTTCAGCCCTTCATAGTAATCCAATTGTATGTGAGCACTTATATTTATTTCTTCACACTAAAGTTTTTTGGCTATTTCCAAGTTTCAGCAGCTATGCGGAATGGTGGAGGGTTTTGAATGGACATCAGTTTGCAACCAAGGTGTATGTCTGCTTAGCTGATCGTAAGACAGTATTCATCTTTCTGAAAATTTAATTATGTTCTCTGTTCATTTATCTATTTAAAATATTTCATTACATTTATTTAGTGTGTGTAAGTCTGAGTCCGTGTATCTGTGTTTATGTGTCTGTGTGTGCTCCTGTGTGTATCTGTGTGTATCTCTGTGCTTGTGTGTCTATTTCTTTGTGTATGTATGTATGTGGTTTTGTGTGTCTGTGTGTGTGTGCTTATATATATGTCTGACTGTCTCTGTGTTTGTCTGTACGTGTATGTGTCTTTATGGGTCTCTGTGTGCATGTGTGTGTGTACCTGTGTCTGTAGGTATGTGTATCTTTGTATGTCTGTGTATATGTGTCATTGTATGTATGTAGCTGTGTGTGTCTCTGTGTGTGTATGTATGTATGTATGTATGTATGTATGTATGTATGTGTACTGTGTGTCTGTGTTGTCATGCACATGCAACAATGTACTTGTGGAAGCCAGAGAACAGTGTCAGGGAGTTGCTTGTCTTCTTCAGTTCCTGGCTATCCTGGCGCTGACTTTAGATTGGCAGGTTTGGCCACATGCTTCACTGGCTCTTTATTTTCTTAATAATGTGACCGACTATGGGAATCTTAAATTTTTAATGAAGTTTGAATTACTCCTTTTGTCATGAGCTATGCTGTCACAGTTATTTTTATATAACTATGTTTGCTTCTCTTAGTTTCTCTCTTAACCCAGTTATCACACAAACAACTGAGACTCATTTATATTTGTTTAATAATAAGTTTCACAACACAATAACTCTATTCTTAACACTCTAAGCTGGTTTGGCTCCCTCCCAGCTTTCATCCCAGAGCTACTTGCATCTTGTAGCTTTCCTGATCTGGTACCTCTTTCCTTATGTTTCTTGGACCTGTCCAGTGGCTCTTCCTCTCTTTTCTCCTCCAACTCCTCCTCCCCTGGCTAGCAGGATATTGGGTCCTTTTCTCTCCTCTGCTGCAGAATTGGCTTTAAGCTGATATATTGGCATATCGGGGGACAATTGGAGAGCAGAGTTTATACAATGTTGAAACAGGAGATTCTCAGAACAATGCTTACAAGCATATATGGGAGGATATAAAATCACCGTTTGAACTATATGATAGCCTTAAGCCTACATTCTACATGTTAGGGGCATCTGAGGAAACACTGCAAACTTGAGGTCATGTGCACATATTCTGTTAAATTTAGCAATTGTATAATTTTGGAATTTTGTGTTGGTATTGTAGTCCATTTTAAGGTTACTGTTTATGAGAGGTGTATGCTGTGTGTATGTTCATTCTATGCATGAGAATATCTATGTCTGTATCATTTATTAAAAGGATTTCAATTTCTGCGCTCATTTGATTCTTTATGACAAATTATTTGACCATAGTGAAGAGTGTTTTCCTGATAGGTTCCAATGACCTGTAACATTTCTTTCCTCAATACCATCATATAGTTGCCACATTGGCATTAGAATCAGTAACAAAGTATAGTGGTCTGAACTCAAAGAATCTGTCCAACTACATTGTTACTGTTCTAGCCACTTTTGTTCACTCTCTCTTCAGTTTTTTGTGAGGTCATTGTTATTTCTACTATTAGCAATGGCATTAAAATTATTTATTTTCTTCTTTTGTTCTTCAATATAAGCATAAGCAGGGTTCTATCTTCCTGTCAAACATCTCTGAAATCTATCCTGACTTCATTATCATTGACTCATTTTTAAATTTTTTTTCCTCTAATAGCATATCCTTCCCTACACTGTTACTCTATCTCTCATTCTAGAGATCATCAGTGGTTTTTTTAACTGATTGTTCTGCAGTTAAGGACGTTTATTGGAATCCACAGAACATAAAATGTTCTGTGATTTTTAATAAATACATACTCCATGCAGTCATGATTTCAAAACTTTGAGCTCTCAAAAGATTGCTGACATCCACCTCCAGTCAATTGTCATCTCTTAGAACCACCATCACAATTATATAATAATGAATTTGTTTGATTTTTCTTGAGTTCCACTTGAATGGTTTTATGTAGTTAGACACCTATTCGTGTCTGACTTTTCTCTCAGCATTGTGAGATTCATTCATGTTGCCTTATGTAAAGACGTATTATAGAATTTGTTAGTTTAATTGGTGAGCATGCTTCCTTTGTGTGCTTATATCACACATGTGATATGGACTATATCATTTTTAGATCCAGTAAATAGTGTTGATTTAAACATTCCTGTACAATTGACACCTCTCAGGAATAATAACTAGGAGTTTAAATCTTATTAGATTTTTTTTGCGTTGTTATTTAACATTATAAAAAGTTGTCAGAGGCATTTCAAAAGTGAATGTACATTTTACACTCCCACAGTTTGAGAAATTTTGGAGTGTACCAGTCATTCCCCTATCCTCATCTTTTCCTGTCATTAGTCCTCTTAGTTTTTGACATCCAGTGGGTGTTTAATGGTATCTCTCTGTGGTTGTCAGAATGACAGTTTAAAAATTAGATGACATCATGGCCTTCCCTCTTTGAACACCTCCAGTGACTTGTTAGTTTCCTGCTACTTTACAAATGAAAAATACTTATCATAATACAGGACATTCCTCAAACTTTCTAATATACAGTGCACATGTGTCCATGCATCTGGCATTATTTTCATCTGATTCTTCATTCTACGCTTGTTCTACCTATGTGTCTGGATTAAGGTTGTGTGAATTAACAGTGCTCTTTCTTCAGTCTGTGCTGTGATAAACATCTTTTCATCTGTCTAAGGAAATAATCTACTTATTTGTTTGTTTCTTTGCTTGCTGTTTGTTTTGCAACAAGATCTCCCTGTGGGGCCTTGGCTGATCTGAAACTTGCTATGTAACCAGCCTGATCAAGAACTCACAGAGATCTTCCTCCTGTGCTCCTCAAAGTGCTGGAATTAAAGATGCAGTGTCACCATCCCTGGCTAGGATAATAGTTTTTATTTGACCAGTTCAAATGACCTTTCTTTTTCACCTCCTTCCATTTCTTTATGCAATACAAGATTCCTCTTCTCTATGTTACAAGATATTTCTAAATGGATATCCTGTTTTTTTTTTCTATTTAAAATTTTAAAGGTTTAAAAGTATTTTATGTAAATGTCATTACTGAAGACTGTGATATATCTAAGAGCAGAATATATGGGCGAATGATTAACTATTATACCCTAAGCTAAAACACTGTAATCATCAATCAAAATGTTTCACAAATTAGAAACACGATATTGGCTACTATTTTTACTATTCCCCATTATAGGAAATGTTTCCTTGTGTTTCACAAAGAAGGGAGAAATACCTATTTCTTGTTGTATATGTGGTTTCTGAGCATTTGCTCTAGAGTCAATGAGGAAGAAACACTTTTCATAGCTCCCAACACTTTACTAGACCCTAAACTGTAAGCTCAGTGTGAAATAGCACTGGCTGACTTAAAGTTAACGCTACAGATGAAGCATGTTTTAAACATTTTTAGAAATAATTAGGTTATGTTGAATATGAAGACTCATAATAATTTATTAAATTGGCATGGCTTTAAGCTTTTTACACTTTATATATCAGCTTTACCCTGTAAGTTATATAATTATTCTTTTTTCTATTAATTTATTCTTGTTACATCTCAATGCTTATCCCATCCCTTGTATCCTCCCATTCTTCCCTCCCTCCCATTTTCCCCTTATTCCTCTCCCCTATGATTGTTCCTGAGGAGGGTTACCACCCCCTTTATATCAAGATACTTATACTCTTTAAAAACTTCATAATTTTTATTTTACAGTTTATTCAAGTGATTTTATAAAATGAAGTTTGTTAGTATACCACCTTTTAATTTCCCATAAAGATTATTATGTAAGCATTAATAAAATATATTATCTAAGTAAGTTTATTGGTGACTTCTCTAAATACCTTATAATCTGATGCAACATGCTTTGCATAAATGTTCTACAGCTTTTCTTCCTGCCGTACCTTACCTCTAAAACAGAAGGGTTACAATGCTAGATACAAATTTCTAAATTTACTTACCCTGTCCTAATTAAAGAGTTACAAAAGTCCAAAGAACATCTAAAGAAACCAGGCATTCCTGATAAAAACAACTTTCTGTATGAAACTCTCATATAGGCCTGGCCAACAAGATGCAATAGATGTCCTGAGACTGTGGTCCGTTTTCTGTGAAAGCCATTTAACAAGTGTAAACTGGGCAATATTAAGCCAAGACACTATGTATGAAATTCCTCATTGTCCATGAGAACTCCCCCCCCCCACATGGATCCCCAAATGGAGACTTATACAGCATGGTTGGCTTTGGTATACCACTGACGAGAGCATAGTCTCTGGCTAGAACAATCAGGGTTCCCCTAAAGGAATTGGGAACTGGCAGGGGGAAATACCTACCAGTACAAACTGAACAACAAAATAGGACAATAAATATAGAGCTTGATAGTGCGGATGCCAAATTTGTAAAAGTTGGTCAGCACAAGAAACAGAACAAATAAGAGTGATGTGCCGGTTCCTACCCTTCTATAATGTTGCTGTACTGTCCACATCTTTTTAATGTCATACATTCTAATTAACATATGCACAGTTCTGTAATGTTTGTCTCTAACAACTAAAGCCTTAACTCCATTTTCTGTTAGTGTTTGCTTCATTTCAGTTATATACCCCACTTTTTAAGAATTGTGGGCATAACAAAGAAACTAGTCAATGGCTAATTGCCAAATAAATTAATAAATATTAGTTTTGAATTGTGCTCCTTTCAAACACCAGATTTATTCCAAATTATATGTATTTTGTCATGCATTTATTGTACCCTTTCTATGCAGTCTGAAAAAAAACTCACAGATAGCTGGATCTTAAAAGAGTTTGAAATAAAGAAAATATTTTCATAGGAACTTAAGCAAAGCAGTATTATATATACATTTGAAAATTATTTAAAATATTCAGAGCAATATGTCAACTAAATTCTTGGTTCATATATTGAAATGTGTTCATGGAAGACAAAAAAGTGCTATTTAAACAACTATTATGTGGGGCATCCAAAATGGTACCACATATCATTTAATGTGTCTGATCAGACAGACTGAGCCAAGGAACCAGACTGGGTGCTACATCTGGATTTCCCTGGGTGAGAGGGTCCACACTCTGTGGAGCATGGGTGGGTCTGGCCTCACGCCATCCAACTGGTCCACAAAGGAGTCCCTGGGACCCTGTGGGCACATGCTCAATCTCCAGAATCTGGATGCATGCCTGCCTGCAGGCTGCATCTGCATCCTATGACTCAATCTCTGTCTAGGACTGAATTGTAGGCTTCAGGGCACCAGTGTCTGGGTTTTCTAGCCCAGGGGAGATGCCAAGGTGTTGGGCATGGGTGGGTCTGATATTAGATCACCCCTTGAAACAGAGTAACTTCAATATGCAGCTAGCTTATAGCCAACATCAAACTAAATGGACAAAAACAAAGAAATTCCAGTAAAATCAGGGCCTAGACAAGGCTTTCCACTCTTTCTATTTCTCTTCAATAAAGTTCTAGCTAGAGCAATAAGACAACAAATGGGGAGGTCAAAGGTATCCACATCAGAAAGGAAGAAATCAAAGTTTTGTTATTTGCAGGTGATATGATAGTATACCTAAGTGAGCGCCAAAATTACACCAGAGAACTCTTAAAACTGACAAACACCTTCAGCAAAGTGGACAGATACAAGATGAATTCAACAAAATTAGTAGCATTCTTGGATGCAAATAACAAATGGGCTGACAAAGAAATGAAGAAAACTACACTCTTCACAATACCCATATGTAATAAAGTATCTTGGTGTAACTCTAACCAAGCAAGTGAATGACTTGTATGAAAAAAAAAAATTCAAGTCTCTAAAGAAAGAAATTGAGGAAGCTATCAGAAGAAGGAAGGCTCTCCCATGCTTATGGATCAGGAGGATTAACATAATAAAAATGGCCACATTCCCAAAAGCAATATACAGATTCAATGCAACACCTACACATATCTTTGCTGACATAGAAATATCAATTCCCAACTTCATATGGAAAAACAAAAAACCCAGAAAAGCTAAAATAATAAAAGATCTTTTACTATACTCAAGACCAAGTGGATTAAAGACCTCAACATAAACCAGAGACACTATATCTGTTAGAGGAAAAGGTGGGGGAAGGACCTTGAACTCATTGGCATAAGAGATATCTTCCTAAACAGAACACCAATAGCTCAGGCTCTAAGATCAACAATAAATAAATGAGACCTCATGAAACTGAAAATTTCTTTAAGTCAAAGGACATTGTCAACAAAATAAAATAAAAGACTAGGAGATGATATTCATCAACACAACATCTGACAAAGGCCTAATAACAACAACAAAAACTTACCAAAAGCAATTTACAGATTCAATGCAATCCCTATCAAAATACTTAAGAAATATTTTAAACACATTGAAATATCAACTCTCAACTTCATATGAAAAAAAAACCCAGAGTAGCAAAAGCAATCCTATAGAATAAAAGATCCTCCACACGAATTTCCACACCAGATCTCAAGCTGTACTATAGAGCAACAGTAATTAAAACAGCATGGTACTGGCACAACACTAGGATGGTTGATCAATGTAATCGAATTGAAGACCCAAAAATGAATCCACACTCATATGGTCACTTGATTTGGACAAAGAAACCAAATCTATTCAATGGAAAAAAGATAGCATCCTTCAACAAATGGTGCTGGTCTAACTGGATGTCTACATGTAGAAAAATGCAATTGGATCCATATTTGTCACCATGCACAAAACTCAAATCCAAGTGGATTAAAAACCTTAACATAAAACCAGAGACACTAAATCGGTTAGAAGAAAAAATGGGGAAGAGCCTGGAGCCCATTGGCACAGGAGACAACTTCCTGAACAGAACACCAACAGTCCAGGCCTTAAGGTCAACAATTAATGAATGGGACCTCAAAAGGCTGAGAAGCTTCCGTAAGGCACGAGACACTGTGAAAAGAACAAAGCATCAGCCTACAGACTGGGAAAAGATCTTCACCAACCCTTCATCTGACAAAGGTCTAATATCCAAAATTTATAAAGAACTCAAGAAATTAAACACCACCAAAACAAATAACCCAGTTGAGAAATGGGGCTCAGAACTAAACAGAGAATTCGCAACAGAGGAATATTGAATGGTTAAGAAACACTTAAAACAATGCTCAACATCTTTAATCGTCAGAGAAATGCAAGTTAAAACGACTCTGAGATTCCATTTTATACCCATCAGAAAGGGTAAGATCAAAAATTCAAGTGACACCACCTGCTGGCAAGGATGTGGAATTGCTGGTGGGAATGCAAATTTGTACAACCACTTTTGCAATCTATCTGGCGCTTTCTCAGAAAATTGGGAATAGGGCTTCCTCAAGACCCAGCTATTCCTTCCAATCCTTGGATTATACACAGGAAATGCTCCACCACACAACAAAGACACATGTGCAACCATGTTCATAGCAGCCTTATTCATAATAGCCAGGACCTGGAAACAACCTAAATGTCCCTCAGTGGAAGAATGGATACAGAAACTGTGGTACATTTACACTATGAAATACTACTCAGTTATTAAAACCAAGGAAATACTGAAATTTGTGGACAAATGGATGGGACCTGAAATAATCATAATGAATGAGTTAACCTAGAAGCAGAAAGACTAACACGGTATTTACTCACTTATAATTGGGCACTAGCCCAAATGGCATGTCCTACGAAAGTCTGCCCTTACCAGGAGATTGGGATAGATGTGAGGACATCCTACTGAGAATCTAGGTAAGAGAAATATAGGAGATGGGGAAATAGAAGGACCCAGAAGGTCCTGGAAACCTACAAGAAGAACATCATGGGATCGGGGCCATGCTAAACTGCTAAAACTATTGCACTAACCAAGGACAATACAAGTAGTAATCATTGAACACCTACTCTGATCTACCCAAAGGACAAGACTTTCTCCACAGTTATATGGAGAGCCTGGGACTGACTCTGACATCAACACTGGTGCACCATATTTGACCACCTCCCCTTGGTGGGGAGGCCGAATGGCATTCAAAGAAAGAATAACCAGGCTACTGAGATGAGACTTGATAGCCTATGACCATAAAGTGGGGAAGGAGGTCCCCCTTGGTCTTAGGTCTTAGACCTAGGGGAGGGGAATAGCGTGAAACTGGGAGGGAGGGAGGAATGGGAGGATAGAAATGATGGGATAACAACCGAGTTGTTATCTGAATAAATTTTAGAAAATTAAAATAAAAAACTCAATAAATTAAGCACCACCAAACCACATAACCGAACTGAGAAATGGGGCTCAGAACTAAACAGAGAATTCGCAACAGAGGAATATTGAGTGGCTAAGAAACACTTAAAGAAATGCTTACCGTCCATAGTCATCAGGGAAATGCAAATCAAAATAAGATTCTATCTTACAACTGTCAGAATGACTAAGATGAAAATTCAAGTGACAGCACATGCTGGCGAGGATGTGGAGACAGTGGAACACTCCTCCATTGTTGGTGGGAGTGCAAACTTGTACTACCACGTTGATAATAAAACTGGTGCTTTCTTCAAAAATTGAGACTAGTGCTACCTCAAGACCCAGCAATACCACTCCTGGGCATATACCCAAAAGGTACTCTACCATACAACAAGGACATTTGCTCAAGTGTCTTCAAAGCAGCTTTATTCATAATAGCCAGAATATGGAAACAACCTAGATGTGCCTCAACCAAAGAATGGATTAAAAAAAAACGAGTATATTTACATAATAAAATAATACTGAGCTATTAAAACCAAAGAAATCTTGAAGTTTGCAGGCAAATGGATGGAATGAGAAAAGATCATCCTGAGTGAGGTAACCAAGACCCAGAAAGACATTCATGGTATAAACTCACATACGTCCTCTAACACTACATCCAGTGGGGTATCGGGACAGATCCCAGGACTCCCAGCTGGACCAGGCCAGAGCACTTAGAGTGGTATGGAAGTGTGTGTGTGTGTGGGGGGGAATGGAAGGACCCAGATGACTCAGGAGCCACACAGGGAGATAATCAAGGCTGGCAGATCTGGACCACAAGAACTGAGGCACCAAGGAAGGACAATGCATGCAGAGAACCTACACTCCTTGTTTGGATATAGCCAATGGACTGTTCACTCTTCACTGTGGAGGGAGAGAGGGAGCAGGAACTGCCTCTGACATGAACTATGATGCCCTGAATTTGATCACTGCCCCATGGCAAGGAGGCCCTGTGGGTACACAGAGGAACTGGATGCAGAATATCAAGATGAGACCTGATAGGTTGTGCTCAGGTGGTGGCGAGGAAGACCCATCCTTGACTAAGGTCTAGGGACAAGGAATAGAACTGGAGATGGAGGGAGGGAGGGAAGAAGAAGGTAAGAAGGACATTATGATCATGATGTAATGTGTATAAATTATAATAAAAATGTAATATAAAAACTATGCAAAGTGCTTTAGATATCAAATTGTTCTTTGCACCTAGGGTTTTGAATAAGCAGGAATATTATACAAGACACGAAAAATTGAATCTGTGTGGAACAGTTTTATATATAAGCTGAGGGCAGTTATAATTTAAATATGAATTTGTCAGAGGAAATAGAGAGACTATATTAGCAGGAATATTAAACTAAGCATGACTTTTGCACTGAATATACTCACAATTTTTGATTCAGTCACTTTGTTTATACTGGTATCTCATCAGGGTTACACCTACTTTTAAATTTAAGTTAAAAGATTGTTTTAAGAACTTGTGTGGTTTTCTGTTTGATCAAGTATAATATTTATCACAAAGAATTGCTTTCAAATTCCTATGGCTTTTGTGGTCTCTGCATATTGAAAGAAAAATACAAAGTTGAGCACCATAAATCAGCCCGTTTTATTTATGCCTGCTAATAAAAAGCTATGGGAATTTGGATGTCACTAAAATCAAAACCAATACCACTAAGTCATATTTCATACAAATGTATGTGCCTTTGCGGGTTTTTACAAAGAAAATTATTATGTTATATTTCTTCCTAGTCTTTCCAATATTGGAATAAATTCAGGGAAAAGAGATCTTCTTGCCAATAACAATTTATTAGAGTAGACCAGCATGACACCTGTTAAATGTTTCACAGTGTCACCAAAGCTGGTAAGTGGTTAATTTAGTCCAAACAGTAAGGCAGAAAGAAGTAAAGAGGTCATTTCTATTAACCCATTTCACAGCCAAAGAAATGGAGACTTATGAATCTTAACTAGCCTTTACAGATTCATGATGTGTGACATTATTAAGAAAACGCAGCTATTCTTGATAGAGCCTCAGAGAGGCAATCGACTTAAATAGGCCATTAGAGTTAGCCTTAATCCAATTATCAGAAGGAGAAGTTAGGACACAGATATGCCCAGATGGACGTCCATACAAGGACACAAGGAGAAGACACCATCAGCACATGGGGAGGGAGGGGTTGAATGGGGGCGGGAGACAGAGAGGAGGGTGCAGGCCTCAGGAGAAATGAGCCATGCCACCCCTTGACTTTAGACTAATAACATACAGAACGACCAGCCTCTGGTCCTAGCAAACAAACTGAGCAACTCTCAGGACTTGATCCACGATCTGCCACTTCAGCTATGCTCAGCACGTACCTGTATTGGGCAAACAGAGAAAAGTCTGGGGATTGGAAAATTGGGGAAAGTAGTAAACTTCAAGACACATCACTAGTTATTTCTGACTTTTTTTTTTCTGAGACAGAGATTCTCTGTGCAGCCCAGGCTAGTGAACTCACAGTGGTCCTCCTGCCTCTGCCTCTAGAGTATAGATGCTCAAATAAGGAGAAAATGGGAGGGAGGGAAGAATGGGAGGATACAAGGGATGGGATAACCACTGAGATGTAACAAGAATAAATTAATAAAATTTTAAAAATTAAATTAAAAAAAAAGGTATATGCCACCACTGCCCAGCTATTTCTGATTTTCTCTGCCCTCCCCTTGTGTAATGCTGGACCTGCTTAGCCCAGAATTTGTTTCTGGGGGCCCTTTAATCCCCCAGTCACCAGGCCTCAACTTCCCAGCACCCCCTCAACATGCCTATACATCACAAATAATATGTCTGAGCAACTTGCAAATAAATACCTTTGTAGTTTATTAAAAAAAGAAAAAGAAAAAGAAAAAGAAAAGATAAAAGAAAATGCAGCAACTGTCAAAACAACTTTTTTTTAAAAATTAATTTATTCTTGTTACATCAAAACAACTTTTTGAATACCAATTGGTCAGCCCTCAAATGTACACACACAAGCAACACTGAATAGACTCAGCTAGTTGTATTTACATATTGTGTGTGTGTGTGTGTGTGTGTGTGTAGTGTATATAGACCAACAGTAATTAAGGGAAATGGACTATGAATTTGAAAGGAACCTAAGGATGTGGTGCTATGGATGGAAGATGATATGAGGAGGAGGAAGAGAGGTGGAAATGCTGTCATTTATGTTGTAATTGTGTTTTAATGAAAAATAAAATGAATAACTTTCACCTACATTGTGGTGCCTTTACATAGCACCCCTTCCAACACTCGTTGATTGTTTCCATGGATATGTGTTTGACATTCTTTTCAAGTACACACAACTCATAGGGCATTTTCCCCAAAGGATACGTTTTGTTTCTTACTTTTAAAAAAAGGCTTCATAAGGTCTCAATTCTTTTTGCATGTCTCTGTATGCCCTATCTGCTAAGCTTCCTTTACAAGATACTGCCTCTCCTCTCTCCAGCAGTCATTGCACACTGGCATCCCTCCCAAATGATATGCACATAACACACACAGGTCCTTTGCATGTGTTTTTTTTTCTAATGATCTTCCAGCAGACATTTTTGGAACAGCCTGATATTCAGAAATTGAACTGTATAAGAAATACTGTTCCCATGTAAGGTATTTCATAATGTTCATGATTATATTAACATACTCAGTAGCTCTGTCCGACAGCTAGCTCATATGTCAATTGGTTTCACACCTTTGGTGAATCTGTTTATTCCTCAGATAACTTTATTTGCAATGCAGATGTTAAGACTATGTATATATTTCCTTAGGATAGAAATCCACCAAGCAGAAAACAGAAATCCTCGCTTATTTGCTACTACATTTTCAATATTCAAATGGACCATCTAGATATGTTACTAACAAACATCTCAATGGTTATCCCATCCCTTGTATCCTCCCATCTCCCCTCCCTCCCATTTTCCCCTTACTCCCCTCCCCTATGACTGTTCCTGAGAGGGATTTCCTCCCCCTGTATATGCTCATAGGGTATCAAGTCTCTTCTTGGTGACCTGCTATCCTTCCTCTGAGTGCCACCAGGTCTCCCCCTCCAGGGTACATGGTCAAATGTGAGGCACCGATGTAACAAGAATAAATTAATAATAAAAATAAATAAATAAATAAATAAATAAATAAATAAAAGATTTAATCATGCTGAAATAAATACTTTCTATTTGAAGCCAAACAAACAAACAAACAAACAAACAACAACCCACAAAAGAAGCATTATCATCAACAAAGCTTTCTTCAAATTTATTTTATTTAGATCTAGAGATGAAATTCTTTTCATTTTCAGCTTTGTCAGTAATCTCTCACCTCCTACTCAATGCTACTACTTGGCACATCTGGGTTTGTTAAGATGAAACAGCTGGGATTCTCATTCTAATGTCACAAATAATATCTTTTCTTCACTCTTGACATGCCTGTGACAGAACAATCACACTTCACTTCACACCTTTGCCCCCTTGGATTTCCATAACAAACACAATGATTTTTACAATACTCAACATACACTATTTCACATTATGACACTTCAAAAATTTGATAAAATGTCCAAAACCTTGTAAAGTTTCTTCAGCCAAACTTTATTATTTATTCTTATATATTCCAATTGTGTATTACATGTGAAATGATACCTTTTGTAGTAATTATTCATCTGTCTTATTATTTATATAGACTGTAAGCGTTTTAATGGTAGGAAAAATTTACTAACAGTTCATGTTCCTGATAATTTATAAGCATGGTCTAATAAATGTTTATTATTAGACCTATTATTATTAAAGCAGTATTTTCTAACCTGCTATCAATCAATAAAAACCCTGACACCTGTTATATTTTAAAATAGCCTTTGTTAACCCGGGACAGGGTAGTTATTAATCCCATAAACTACCTCCCATACTGTGGCAAGTATCACATACCCTGCCCCAATCCCACGCCATCTGCTTCTAATAATTTCTATTGAGCAACCTTCTATCCATAATCCCAAATACTTGCAAAAAATCATAATCTGGGCCAAGTCTTCCATCCATGCCAGCCATGTGCTTCTCCTCCTCACCCATGGTTCATTCTTCTTTCTTCTCTTGGGGTCCTCTCTCCTTCAAACTTAGGGAATTTAGCCACGCCTATCCCATTTGCCCTGCCCAGGCTTTTTATTTGTCAAATAGGAATAACATTTTAGGCAAGGTTACAAACATTTTAGGGCCCATGAGTCTGCTCATTTGGGCAGCAATAAGATCAAATTCCAGCAGGTTCATTTTTGCTGATGGATATTTTTCTCTTAGCCCTGGAGTTAAATATCCATCTCTTGCATTAAAAATGATTATTTCATTTGAAAGGATATAGACCTCTGTAGGTTATTTTTGAGAATATTTTATACCCACCCAATTCAACCCTTGATTTGGTTAAGAACCTATCTAAAAGGATATTCCTAATCATGAATTTCTTTTGCATCCAATTTTTATTTATTTATTTATTTTTAGGTTCTTTTTTTTTCCTTTTTTTTTTATTAATTTATTCTTGTTACATCTCAATGGTTATCCCATCCCTTGTATCCTCCCATTCTCCCCTCCCTCCCATTTTCCCCTTATTCCCCTCCCCTATGACTGTTCCTCAGAGGGATTACCTCCCCCTGTATATGCTCATAGGGTATCAAGTCTCTTCTCTGTGACCTGCTGTCCTTCCTCTGAGTGCCACTAGGTCTCCCCCGCCAGGGGACATAATCAAATGTGAGGCACCAGAGTACATGAGAAAGTCAAATCTCTCTCTCCACTCAAGTGTGGAGACTGTCCTGTCCATGGGCTAGATCAGGGTAGGGGTTTAAATTTTACCTGTATTATCCTTGGCTAGTACCTTAGTTTGAGCGGGACCCCTTGGCCCAAATAAAACAAAATCCATCACATCATTGAAGTAAGACAAGGCAAACAGAAAAAAAAAAAAAAAAAGAGCCCCAATGGAAGGCACTAGAATCAGTGACTCACTCATTCATTCACACTCTCAGGAATCCCATAGAAACACTAAACTTAAAGCTATAAAAACATTACACAAAGGACCTGGAAGAGATCCATGTGGGCCCATATGCTTACTGCTTCAGTCTCTGTGAGTTCAAATAAGCTTTTCTTGGCTAATTTAGAAATTTTGTTCTCCTGGTATCCTCCATCTGCTCTTCCTTTTACACTCTTTCCATATCCTCTTCTGTGAAGATCCCTGAGCTCTAACAGGAGCGACATGATAGAGGAGACGCTTCATTTACAGCTGTGTGTTCCAAGGTCTTTCTCTCTCTCTCTCTCTCTCTCTCTCTCTCTCTCTCTCTCTCTCTCTCTCTCTCTCTGTTTCCATAATGTCTCGCTGTTGGTCTGCTTTTATGCTCCCATCCACTGAAGTAGGAAGCTTCTGTGGTGATAGATAGACAAGGGACTGAGGTGTGAGTGTGGATATGGCATTTTTTGATCTTTTTAAATATATTTTTCTAATTTATTCATATTACATCTCAATTGTTATCCCATCCCTTGTATCCTCACATTCCTCCCTCCTTCCCATTTTCCCCTTACTCCCCTCTCCTATGACTGTGACTGATGGGACCTCCTCCCCTGGTATGGCTTTTTTTTTTTAAAGAGTCAGGTATAACTCTATTGTATAAATCTACCACATTTCTTTTATTCATTCTTCTGCTTATGGATATTTGTGCTGTTTCTAATTTCTGGCTATTGTGAATAAAGCAGCAATGAACATATTTAAGCAAGAGTCCTTGTGGTAAGATGAAACATCTTTTGGGTATACTTCACAATAGCCTCAAACAATGTAAAATATCTTGAGGTAACTCTAACCAAGCAAGTGTAAAACTTTGTAATAAAAACATAGAAAGAAATTATAGAGTGTATTAAAAACTAGAAAGTTCTTAAATCTTCATGAATCTGTAAGATTAACATATTAAAAAATCAACAGATTCAATGCAGCACCCATCAAAATTCTAACACAGTTCTTCAGAAATCCAGAAAGGACATTTCTCAACTTTATATGAAAACCAAAATTCCCAGAATAGGAAAAAAAAAACATCATAATATTCACAAAAAACAGATGTGTTAAACCCCAGACACAAATCCTCACACTATAAAAACCTGATTTTTGATCAAGTCTGAAATATACACTGGGGAAAAAAAAAACCAAAGCGAAAACATCTTCAACAAATGGTGCTGCTCAAGCTGTATGTCTGCATGTTGGGGAACACAAAGAGAGCTATGCTTATCGTCCTGCACAAAACTGAACTCCACATGAATCAAAGACCTCAACATGAAACCTGATCCACTCAGTCTGATAGAAGTAAGAGTGGACAACAGCCTTGAACACAATGTCACAGGAGAGGACTTCCTGAGATTGCGTCTTACACCTGTCAGAATGGCTAAGGTCAATGAAATGAGTGACAGCTCGTCCATTAATGCTAGGAGTGCTAACTTGTACAGTTACAACGGAAATCAGATGGTTCCTCGAAACGTTGTGGATCAATCTACCTTAAGATCTAGCTGATCATGAATTTCAATCTTTAGTATGAAGCACAATCAGCTTGATAATGGAGACTGATAAAAGTCTAAGCATCAGGTGGCTGCTTAGCAATCTGATAAATTGAATCAGGATAACACATCATGCCAGGCTTAAAATGATTTTTATAAATAGTTTTTATATTTACTTATGGTATTACTAGCTAGTAAAAATTTGATTTAGAAACAAAAGCAACAAAAAAATATCCAGGGTTAAAAATTTGAAAATAAATATATTGAATCTTTGGCTAGAGTTGAAATATTAATTATAGAGAAAAAATTACTTCTTTTACAACCTATGAGTTATAGTGATATTTTATCACATTTAAATGCATGAATTGGACCACTGAAGTGAACAGAAGCACTTGTTTATTGTATTACAAATATAATCTTGGTAATGTTATATGTGTATCTCTATAACTGTGATTTATTAAAAATATTTTACAGAGGACATTGAAAAACCTAGGAGCAAAATGGGACCTTGATGTGTGAAGGGAGAGATGTTAATGTGGGTGGGGCAGTCAAAAGCAGGTATTATGAACAAAAAAATGAAAAACTTGGGTGGGTATTTTATCTGGGGAGACAGAGTGTGGAGAGTGATAAGGTATAGAGGGTATGATTTTCAAAGCCGTAAGAAAAATTATTTTGTTTGCATATTTTTAATATGATGATTGCTATACCACCTCAACAGATCAGGTATAAGGATGTTTATTGTGGGAAAGGGAGGGGGGAGAAAGGAGGAGGAGGAGGAGGAGGGCATCCATGATAGAGAGAAAAAGAGACAAAGAGACAAAGAAATGGAGTGAAACTGAGAGAGAAGGGCTTGGCAGGGCCCTTTTAATCTGACAGACACCTGGCATGCATCTGGCCATAACAATTGATGACATCAGAGGTTAATAGGCCCCTGAAAGGTAGGTTCATAGGTCTGCCATATGCAAATATTTCTTCCTTTTTATTTAATTAAAAAAAAAGGAAGTAGCCAGGGATGGTGAAGCTGGAATGAGGATGTTGTGTTCAAAAGTCTGTTTCCTACCAACTTGAGGGTGGTGATATTTTGGGGACCCTAAGACAATGAGGAAGCTGGTGAAGTCCTGGGGGAGCCAGCAGTTGTACTGTTGTTCAGATATGAGAGAACATCTGTGTCTAGGACATCCTCCACAGTTATGTGGAGAGCAGGGAGTGACTCTGACATGAACTCTGGTGCCCCATACTTCACCACCTCCCTTTGGTGGAGAGGACTGGTGGCACTCAAAGAAAGAATAAGCAGGATACCAAGATGAGACTTGATAGCCTATGACCATATGGTGGGGGAGGAGGTCCCCCTCAGTCATAGACCTAGGGGAAGTGAATAAGGTGAAGGAGGGAGGGAGGGAGGAATAGGAGAATACAAGTGATGACATAACCATTGAGTGTTAATCTGAATAAATTAATAAAATTTAAAAAAACAAATGACTAAAATCCAAAATATATAAAGAACTCAAGGAATTAAATACCACCAAACCAAATAATCCAATTAAAAATGGACTACAGTGCTAAACGGAATTCTCAACAGCAGTATTGAATGGCTGAGGAACACTTGAGATGCTCAACCTCCATAATACTTCAGGGAAACTCAATTCAAAATGTTTCTGAGATTCTTTCTTACATTTCTCAGAATGGCTAAGATAAAAACTCAAATGACAGCACATGCTGCTGGAGAAGATGTGGAGAAAGGGGAATATTCTTCCATTGGTGGTGGAAGTGCAAACTTGTACAAACACTTTGGTAATCAATCTGGTACTTTCTCATAAAATTGAGGATAGTTTTACCTCAAGACCCAGATATACCACCCCTGGACATATACCTGAAAGCTGCTCCACCACACAAGGACATTTACTTAATTATGCTCATAGCATCTGTATCGATAATAGCCAGAATCTGGAAACAACCTAGATGTCCCTCAACTTAAGAATAGATAAAGAAACTGTGATACATTTACACAATGGAATATTACTCACTATTAAAACAAGAAAAATTTGAAATTTGCAGGCAAATTGATGGAACTAGAAATAATCATCCTGAGTGAAGTAACCCAGACTCAGAAAGACAATCATCACATATACTCACTTATAGGCAGATTCATATTCCACATAATACAGGATAACCACACTACAATCCATAGGCCTATAGAAGCTAAATAACAAGGTGGACCCTAGAAAGGATGATTAGTTCTGTTTAAGAAGGGTAAATAGAATAGAAACTGGAAGAAACTGGAGAGAAAGGAACAGGAAGGGATCCTACCATAGAGGTCCTCTGAAAGGCTCCACCTAACAGGAGATCAAAGCAGATACTAAGACTCACAGACAATCTTTGGGGTGGAGCCCAGAGAGTCTTATGGAAGAGTTGGGAATAGAAGGACCTGGAGGGGACAAGAGCTATATAAGGAGACCAACAAAGCTAACCAAGCTGGGCCCAGAGGAGGACCTGCTGAGACTGATGCATCAACTGAGAACCACACATGGCAAGGACCTAGACTCCCTGCTCAGATGCAATTTATAGACAACACAGTCTCCTAGTGGTTCCCATAATATACGGGGTAGGGGCTACCTCTGACATGGACTGTGGTGCCCACTCATTGATCACTTCCCCCTGGTAGTGTGGCCTTGCTGGGCCACAGAGGAAGAGAATACAGGCAGTCCAGATGAGACTTGGTAGGTTGGGGTCAGATGATAGAGGATGAGGCTCCCCCATCTGAGGACTAGTGGAGGAGGGAAGGGGTGATGAGGGAGGGAGGATCGGATCAGGAGGAGACAAGGAAGGGTGCTAAAAATGGGTTTTAAAGTGAATAAATTAAAACCCTTTTGAAGTGAAGAAAAGCAAAGAAAGAAAGAGAAGGTAGGAAGGAGGGGAGTGGGGCTTCTTTCCTTTATCCAAAAGACTGGATGTATATAATTTAGCACAATGGGAAACATTTTAAAATCTATTGTTAAAGGACAAACAAAAAGAAATTTAAAATCTTGAGCTTGGAATCATGATAGGGAATCATACAGTGGAATTAAAAATAACAGAATTAGATTAATAAATCATAGCTGCAGTGACTAATGTCAAAGCTCTGGGTATACTTAATATCACAGTAGCATAGCAACAGGAAGAAATTGGGAACATTTATTTATTATTTTTTATTTATTTTGGATCCTTTAAATCACCCTCTTATACCTACCTAGGCTTTCATTTATATTTGTTAACCTGAAGACACCTTCTTAGAGCTTGAAATACTTTCTTATGGTCTCATAACTTAAGCTTCTGCATCCGTGGGCCTTCTGGAAGCTTTCCATCTTTCTATGCAGCTAAGTTACACCTGAGACCTCTTTTTTTGAGTCTGGTAACAAGGTAGAACATGTATAGACCTAGTGGTAACATTTCTAGGAGTGAGACTTAAGGCCTGATTTTTACACAAGATGAGGATTGAGAAGTGGTATGAAGCCCTGAATTCTGCAGTTAAATTGACAAATCTTTCACGAATTAGCCTTTAAATGCATCAGAGACCTGAAACAGAAGCAAGGGCTTGGGTGGAAAGGAGGAAAAGTTCCATTACTCCCATGACAGAAGTTGGCAAAGTGATCATGGGACACACGTGTGAGGTTAAAACACACCTGCAGCAGTGCCCTGGGCTGAGCTAGACTGATAGGGGTTGCTGAGTCTGGGAATGGTCTGTCTTCCACCAGGCCAAGGACATTGAAAGCTGGAAATGTCTTCAGTGTCTGCCCTGGTTGTATTGGGCCTCCATGGCTGGGCACAGAGGACAAGCCCACATGAGACTTTCAGTGGTCAGACTGCTGGCAGGCAGGGCATGACTTGGTGAATTGCCAAGGTTTAGGACAGATGCAGGACCAGCCTCTTACCAGGCTTCATTTGAAAGAGATCCCATGTGGAATTAGGCCAGATCCCAAGGGAATGAAGTGTAGAGGACCTCTCTTGCTTTCTCTTCTGGAATGCTAATAGTCCTAGGGCAGCAGCCAAGGCCTGGACCTGGAGTGTAGCTTTCACCTTTAGCTGTCAGGAAACTTAGCCACATCTTCTAGATTTTAAAGACTTTGAAAACCATTTTCACCAATTCCTGTATGGGGTTTTGGGACCATATATCTATCTAAAATAGATATAAATAGACAAATTTTGTTTGTTTCTATTTACTTTTTATTTAATTTTGAAAACATGTGCAAAGAGCTAAATAAAGCATAATATTGTAATTAATCATATTAGTTCTTACCATGACTACATATATATTTTTGAACATGTTAAAGGATTTGACTACAAATATATTTCTTAGCATGTTAAAGGATGTGATCATTTTTTAAGATGACTGACTGTTAACTTGCATTTCTTAATCATTGAATGCTAGGACTTAAGGTTGTATCCCTGTTAAGTTGGAGCCTTAAAAATCATAAACATAGTCCTTAAAAAGATTGGGAACTTTTTGACTTTTTTATAGCATACCTTTATAAAGCATAACGGTTTGCTGTATGACCTAATTTATAAAAAGTCTATAGTTTATAAAAATCTATAAGCATATTTAGATTAGTAACATTAGCAAAAACCATGTTTCTGAGACTGATTTTTAACCATTTGATAGTGAAGATAGAGCATAATAACCAAGTTCTAACATTGTGAACAATTGAATATCTCTAAAATTAATATATCCTGACCTAAAGGTATCTTTGGAATCACATCATATGATTTACAATTATTTAAGCACAAGCTTTAAGCCTGAGTTATGAGTTTTACCATATCCTTTTTTTGACCCTGGACATTATAAACATGTCCCGGTCTGAGATGGGGTGAACAATGACCTGCTTCTAGAGTCAGTGATACAGTAGAACAGTATAAAATACCTTTAAAATTACACCTGAATTTATTATACCAAATCCATTGGCCAGAAAGCTTAGAGGTGATTGCCCAGCACAGGCAGCTGGCGGCAGGAGAAAGAAATGCATTCCTTCATGTATCCAAGAACCAGTAAAGACATATGTAGTTAGACATACACTTTAAACCTGAATAAACTTTTATAACCTTGAAAGTTCACCATCATACAAAGAACATCTTAAACCAGGATTGAAGTACATATATAATATATTGTAACAAGTATAATTTCAAATTTCTATAAAAATCCATACCAATTTAAAATGAGAGTTGCTCTTTTCTTTGTCTAAAAGGATATAAAATAATAAACAGAGTTCATTAGGTCTAAGAGGCTTTATAATTGTTTCTTATACCACATGGTCATCTTAAGATGGTGGAATCACATGGCAGGTTGTAATCCACAGGGTCGACATGGCTGCTTACACACACATACATGTCCTAAACAAAACATTTTTTTCTTTTTCTTTTTGGTTTTTTTGTGACAGGGTTTCTCTGTGTAGCCTTGGCTGCCCTGGACTCACTTTGTAGAGCGGGCTAGCACTGAACTCACAGCGATCTGCCTGCCTCTGCCTCCTGAGAGCTGGGATTAAAGGCGTGAGCCACCACGCCCGGCTCAGTTGAACTGAGATTTTAAACACCATACCCAATAAGAAGGTTATAAATGCTTAGATAAGGTTCACAATATAATCTTAGAATACATAATTTTCTTCTGAGTGAAGAGTGTAAAGGAATCAGAGACAAGAATATTTTTAACTAATTAATTTTTTATTCACTTTATATCTCAATTGTAGGCACTCCCTGCTCTCCTCCTGCCCCATTCTCCCTCCCTCATTCCCCCTTTCTCCTCCCATACTCCTCATATAAGGGAAGCATCCCACCTACCAAATCACCACATCATATCAAGTCCCAACAGGACTTAGTGTATCTTCTTTCCCTGTGGCCTGGTAATGCAACCCCACCAGGGGGATGTGAGAAAAAACAGGAGACAGAATGCATGTTACAGATTGTCCCTCTCCTCCCCTCTCCC
>OU015752.1:8134450-8175344 GCA_907169655.1 Acomys percivali
ACACACACACACACACACACACACACACACAATATACATATGTGTGTGTTCACGTACAAATTATTTACTTGAACTAATAACGCTTGTGGTAATAAGTATCATAGAGTATCTAAGGCAAACCCTGGTAGAGACAAAAAGCCAGGTACCAGCACGGCAATATCTTCTCCAGCAATTTGTCAGTGCAAGTGTCTCCCCAAATCAGTTGAATTTGAGCTGACCAAGGATGATAGCAATAAATGTCAAACTTAACAGAGAAGAGTTCAACTTCTGTCAAAGAAGTATAGGCAACTGAAAAGGCTATTTATTTTATCTATAATAGGAACGAAGGAAGAGATCATACATTTGGAAAGGGTCAAACAGGAGTTGTTGTAAGAGGGACAATGAAGGCAGAAGTGCTACAGAAACAGTTCCCGTCTATGAAGTTCTCAAAAGAAACACAATTATTAAATTAAAAATAATCTTCTCTGGTCACAGTAGTTTTTCATGGTGTGTTTAGAGAAAGAGTGCCCCCTTGTGATTTCTAGACTTCGAACAGAAGCAGGGGCTACTGACTGAAGTTAGAAAATAACCACCCAAACCTGTCACTCATAAAATGAAACATTAATTCTGGGTCTGTAATAGTAGCTACTTGGTACCCAAGGTGGGAAGATTATAATCCAGAGGCAGTGTGGACTATGGATCAAGTTTAGTGCCAGCCTGGATGGTTTAATAATACACTTTTGCAAAATAAGGCATAGGAGAGGGGATACGGAATACAGTTCAGTACTAAAAACTGGCTGCATGGAGCTCCGTATTTAATATTCAGTACTAAATAATTAAATTCAATTAATGAGAAAAAATAAAAAGTGATACACATATACTCAGTTATCTGCATTCTACTAATACAATCTCAGTGTGCAGTAGTAGTTTTTATAATTATTTTTATATTTTGTTTTGCATATATTATAAGGTTTAGTCACTTCTAAAATCATATCCAAATATATTAAATTTTTTTTCAAGACGGGGTTTCTCTGTGTAGCCTTCGCTGTCCTGGACTCATTTTTTTAGACCAGGTTGGCTCGAACTCACAGGATCTGCCTGACTCTGCCTCCCTGAGTGCTAGGATTACAGGCATGCACCACTGCATCTGGCTTAAAGACAAGATTTTAAAATCAAAACTAGAAGATTTCTAGAATACAAGATCTCAATACATGTCTGTGATCTGATTTTAGGTAAATATTTCATGAGTCAAATGCCAAGAGCACAGTTGTCACTGTAAACATCTAAATGCCAATTTAGATTTCAAGTTATTTGTTGAGCAAAACAATGGGAGCAGCTGCAGTTTTCTGCACATCATGGGGAACATCAACTTTTCATCCTGGATTGGAGACCCATGAGGTCACACCCCTCACTGGAGGGACAATGGACAGTTAATGGGTCTCAGGGAAAGAAATATCACTTCCTTGAGCAGTGTAGTCATGTGCTCCAGCAGATAGCTTCCACTGAAGCTTGACAAGAAAGTCTAATTGAGCTTAGTGAGTCATACACAAGAGAAAGCCATGAACATAAGAAGGGAACTTATAAGGAGGAAGATTTCCATGCATGAAGAAAGGCTGAGAATATTTGCAAATCACATAGCTGTTGAATTGGTGAATACATTAAAACATCAAAGTAAAGAAGAAGAATTCTGAACAAGGACTAAATAGACAGATATTCGGGCAGTTCACCAAAGGACCTATACACATGACAAGTAGGTATGATGCTAGTCATCTGAGAAAAGCACATTGGAACCCAGTGAGGTACTACTCTATCCCAATCGGGATGTTTACAAAACATGTACAACCAAAACTCACATATTCCTGGGAGGAATTAAAAATTGCAATATTCTTTGGATGATCTATGTGTAGGAGTTACTTAGCAACCATTGATGCAATGTGATCAGAAATTGCATAACTTACTATTTCATATGCAGACTATTTTATCGAGAGAGATCACAAATGGCATGATAGATTGATAGATGGCAGATACATCAATGAGAGGTATATTGGTAATAAGTAGATGCATGACAGATACACACATTTTCATGTGAGAGAAAAGTATATTCTTCTTGAGTAAACAGTTGCATCAATATGTTTATCTAATTTGACAATACAACTAGCCAGTGTGTAAGTGGTTGATACTGAGTTCACTTTCATACATATTAGTCTTGTAAATTCAGTGTTTGTTAAATTTAAATGTGTATTTCTTTTTGGCTCTGAGAATCAAAGAAGTTTTGCAACTTTGTTTGAACCAAAATTGTTAACCAGCTTTTTTTCTTAAGGAATGGGGAAGAGTAATTGTTAATATTTTAAAGAACACCAGTTGGGTACAAAGTCAATGCAAAAAGTAAATATATTTTTTGTATGAACATGAACTGGAATTTTTTACGACTTTTCAAATCAATATTCTTGAAAAATCATAAGATAACCTAAGGGGTTTTCTCAGAATCATAAATAATACTGAAATAGTGCCCCTAGTTTACACAGGTACTTGTGCAGTTGATCCTGTACCACAGTAATTTCATAGTTTATACCTGCTAATATTTAATACACTGAGGAGAAAACAATTGTGTTTTGTTTTTTCTCTCGTTTTAGTTTTTGAGTTTATAATATAATCGGATCATTTATTTCATTACTTTACTTCTTACAAACCTTTCCATATTATTTTCCTTGGTCTCTTTCAAATTTATGTTCTCTTTTCTTTTTGATGAGATATGATAGATATTGATTTACATTCAGAATCTGAGACTCACACAGATAGGAAAGATGTGTTCTTCAAGGTTGCCAAATAATACAAATAACCAAAACACTATGAATGTAACATTAATATCATTCCTGACTGTTTCGTGATTCATCATGCTGTATGTGGTTTATTGTATATATGTGTAATAATATAAGTGTATATATATATATTTTTTAAAAAATTGTTACACAAGCTCACATGCATGTGTGCACACGTGCATTGCGCACTAATGCAAACACACACACACACGTACACATACACACAGGGGAGGAGAGACAGACAGACAGACAGATAATTTGGTATTGGCAAACAAAATGTTTGTTTCTTCCTCTAAGTCAACTTTCCTTAGTTGCCTGTAGCTCTTTGTGTTGGATTTTGTTGTTGTTGTTTTAAGCTCAGACCTAGCCCTCTTCTATGTGGCCCATGTGATATTTTAGTTTTAATCTCAATTTTAAGTAAAAGGCATACACTTCCGTGTTGGAATTTTTCTTTTCATGGTTGTGGCACTTCCTTAGCCTTGTTCAGAGTTTGATCTCAGAATTCTGTCAACTGTAATCTCAATTCTGAGTCCATGGTGAAAGTTGGGATCTTTAGTGATGTACCATGGAAAAGATTGTTCACCCCGGCATTATTTTTTTGAATGGAAGATAAGTTGGGACTGCCTTTATTTTCCCCGTTGCTGGTTATCAGTAATGCTGTAATTTACTATTCAGTCTCTCAATGTAGCCATCAAAGCTGTTGTTCCTCTTGGCCATTTTCATCATGCACCTATTGTTATGTGGTAGAGATGTTTTCTTGAAGTGGATATCATGTCTAACATCCTTAGGAGATTTAGTATTTATTTTCTTTTATCCAGACAGAAATTATAAACTTAATTCAATTATAAAATAAGAATAGGAGAAATGACAGTTTTTAAGCATAATAATAAAAGACAGAACTACTTATAATTCAAGGTCTGCATTATTTGCCTACTTTTTTTAATGCCTCCTCTCCTCCATATACTAGCAGATAAAAGAAAAAGAAAAAGAACAATGCAGAAAGAGTCATTACCAGATCTTGAAAAGATACTCACTGGGTAAAGACATGGCACTCGAGCTTGCTGACCTTTCATCACTCTAAGTAAAAGAAAAGAGAAATGAAATCCATCAGTTTGCCCTCTGACCTTCGTACTTAAGCTATGGCACAAATATTCCCACATATGCTTTTGCATGCATGTGCTCATGCATGTCAAACATGTGCTTCTGAAACACATACAATAACCACAACTATTTCCTCAATTTTCTTAGTTGTTTGAGAATGTAATAAGATGTATTTTGATCATATCTATCCCTTCCACTCCTATAGCCATCCCTCTTTTCTACCTCTCTCTCTCTCTTTCTCTCTCTCTCTCTATTCCCCACCAATACCGTGTGTGTGAGTGTGTGTGTGTGTGTGTGTGTGTGTGTGTGTGTGTGTTTTACAGCCATCAAGTAAAATTGTTGTTGCCATGTGCTACATTCCACTGGAGTTTTCACTGAAAAGGAATATTGAATTGAAAAGAGCAGATTGTTTTATTCACATATTGACATGAGTTCTAGAGCATTGCCAGCTTAGAATGAACTGTGAAATCAGAATGGATCTATATGTGCATCAACATATTTGTAATGTCAAGTGTCTTTTATATCCATTTTGCTGAAAGGATTACTGGAAAAATGTTTGACATTTACCTTTAATTCTTATATCAAAGAGAGGCAGATTCTTGCTATCTCTGCTTATTATTAAGTTATATATGCAATAACCTTCTTATGGAAAAGCTTATATGGAAAGAAACAGTGATTAAAATTTAACATAGCACTACATAGATAGTCAAATCTATTTGAGCTTCTAGGAAAAGAAATGTCTTATTTACAGAAAAATAGGAAAATTAATATCCCATATAAAGAGATCCATCATGCCCATATTGCTGATAAAATAAAATTACAAATGTGTGTTTTACTGTGAGCCAATTACAGAGTCTAATTTAAGAGCTGCAATAGTTTTAATTTAAAACATTGTATTTTACTCAGTACAAGTTGATAAATTGCTCCATTTCCATTAAACATGTTCTTATTATGTAAAATCATTTAAAAAGAAATCTTTTTAAAATAAAAATTCAATCATTTTTAGAATCTATTGATAATAATTCTTATTTGGGATGTTCAAAATGCTTGGTCATCTCAAAATTTAAGTACCTTAAGAGGCAATTTGCATATTCATGTAAGAAATTGTAAAATATATCAATTTTCCTATTATGCAACTCATAATTAGCAGTTAGAATTTTGGGGTAGATCATAAAATCTAAAGTTTAATATGTGAGAATACATAGCAACATAAAGACCACAAATAGTTTGATTTGATATTGTGTGTGTTGTACTGAGTACTTTCAACTGATTTTCAGAGCACAAACCCAATTGCTAATCATTCTGCTTTCTTGCTGACAAAAAAGAATACTTATCAGAGTAAATGGCACATGGATAAGAATAACTGCTGAAATAAATATTTTTGTAACTTTAAATTCTGTTCAGCACTTCCTTTAGTTCTATGGAATAAACAACCAATCGTCCTATCTAGAGGCTTTACTCATTTCAGGTTCCTCAGTTTGAGTTTCTATTCTTTTTGCACGAATTTTTTTTTTTTGTGTGTGTGCATGTGTAAGTAAGTATGTGAGTGTGTGTATGAGCTTGTGAGTATGTGTGTAGGTGGATGGATGTGCATGCATGCGTGTACATGTGTATAGGCATGTAGGTGCGTATGTATGAATATGTGTGTATGTGTGTGAGTATGTCTGAGTGTGTGTAAGCATGAGTGAGTTTGTTTTTTTAATTCTCAGTGATTACACAAATCTAATCAAAGGAAAAGGATGCCAAAACCATTACTCATCTTTAGACTTCTCTCATCTCAATTGTAATTGAAACAATACCTTTTGCTAACGTATCTTTTTAAAATTATGATATGAAAATGAATTAGAAATCACTGAATTTTTAGCAGGATAATTAGAAATTCATAATTATATAGAGATCTCTCTACTGTTATCTAGAGAAATTTCACAAACTAATTTAGGAAGTAGCTTTATGGCAAACATCAACATGCAGGAAAGAAAAACATCTTAAGCCTTTTGAAAATGTTTACTTCATACTAAAGTAGAAATAAATTAAATTAGGAAACAATTCTTTTTTTTTTTTTCAGGGCCCTACCATTTATTTTATTTTATTTTATTTTAATTAATTTATTCTTGTTACATCTCTATGGTTATCCCATCCCTTGTATCCTCCCATTCTCCCCTCCCTCCCATTTTCCCCTTATTCCCCTCCCCTATGACTGTTCCTCAGAGGGATTACCTCCCTCTGTATATGCTCATAGGGTATCAAGTCTCTTCTCAGTGACCTGCTGTCCTTCCTCTGAGTGCCACTAGGTCTCCCCCGCCAGGGGACTTAGTCAGATGTGAGGCACCAGAGTACTTGAGAAAGTCAAATCCCTCTCTCCACTCAAGTGTGGAGACTGTCTTGTCCATGGGCTAGATCAGGGTAGGGGTTTAAATTTTTCTGCCTGTATTGTCCTTGGCTAGGGCCTTAGTTTGAGCGGGACCCCATGACCCAAATCTGCCTATCATAATGTTCTACTTGTAGGTTTCTAGAACCCACTGGATCCTTCTACATTGCTATTCACCCATTGTTCTCTCATCTAGAGTCCCAATAGGATGTCCTCCCCTCGGTCCCAGTTTCCTGGTAAGGGAAGGCTTTCATGGGACATGTCCATTGGGCTAGTATGCAGATATAAGTGAGTATATACCATTTGAGTCTTTCTGCTTCTGGGTTAACTCACTCATTATGATCATCTCTAGCTCAATCCATTTGTCCACAAATTTCGGGAATTCCTTGTTTTTAATAGCTGAGTAGTATTCCATAGTGTATATGTACCACAGTTTCTTTATCCATTCTTCTACTGAGGGACATTTAGGCTGTTTCCATGATCTGGCTATTATGAATAAGGCTGCTATGAACATGGTTGAGCAAATTTTCTTGCTGTGTGCTGGTGCATCTTCTGGGTATATTCCAAGGAGTGGAATAGCTGGGTCTTGAGGAAGCCCTATTCCCAGTTTTCTGAGATAGCACCAGATAGATTTCCAAAGTGGTTGTACTAGTTTGCATTCCCACCAGCAATGAAGGAGTGTTCCTCTCTCCCCACATCCTCTCCAGCATGTGGTGTCGCTTGAGTTTTTGATCTTAGCCATTCTGATGGGTGTAAGATGGAATCTCAGAGTCGTTTTGATTTGCATTTCCCTGATGATTCTTATTGATGAAAATTTTTATTTTTTAAAATCTGGCCATAGAATATTAATTTTAAAAAATATTATTCCATCTATAGCAAATGATCAACCAGATGCATGATAGTACTTAGGAATTGTGCAAACTGTATATTTTTGTAGCTGGGAGTATTTAATGCCTCCTGTGCAGATTCCAGAATGTAGCACATCCTCCTCAGCCCCTGGATCACTTACAACTGAACACCTTTGTAAAGGAGGTGCCCCAGACCAGTTAGTGAGCAATTCTGAAAGCTTTGTGAAATTAATCGTTTACAATTCAGAACTTGGCAAGCCAGTTCAAAATAAGTATATATAGAGTGTCAGTGAAAACTTTTGATTAATTCTAATACGTATTGAAAAAAATCTAGATTTTTCTTATGCAAGTAAAATATTTTGCTGCAATTCTCACTCACTGAAACTGGCACATGATATTTATAACCGTAATTGGATGCAAAGGCTTATTTTAAGATAATGTTTGACTTCAGCATTAGTTTTCCAACATTCATATATATATATGTACATATGTGTGTATGTATATACATATATGTGCATATATACGTATAGGAATGTATGTGTGTATATGTATAACAGAATGTTTCATGGTGACTATGTAAAAGCTCCTTGAAGTATCTCCTTTTCCCCTACCTGCTTTTTATTTTTCATGTAGAATTAGTGCTTAATGAGTATTTGAAAAACTACTCAAAGTAAGGCAATTTTGTTTTATGGTATTTAATTTCATAAAAATCATACAGTATGGTGATATTAGCTTCCAGTGTGAACCTATCCTTACTATAGTAATTATAGCAGTAAGACATTTATAACCTTGATGGACATAGTGAATCAATAATATAATCCCAAATCATGGGTTGCTGCAGCAAATCATGGTGAGTTTAAAGCCAGCCAAGGTTACATGGCTAATGCTAGAACAGTCTTGCTACAGTGTGAGATCTTGTCAAAGAAGGAGGGAAGAGGGAAAAGGAGTAAGAGATAGAGAAGGATGAGAGGAAGAGAGAGGAGAGCAAGGGAGAGGAGAAGAGAGCCCACCATACACTGGCAGCAGAAGTTAATCATGTACATGTTTTAGAAGCATGTTCAGAATCACCTACAATGTACACAATTTTCTTTAGAATGGAAATTCAATACCTAAAACAAAGACAGAACAAAGTCTGTTTCAGCTTGCCTACTGGGAATTAAACAAATGCATTTGCTTTATTTATCAAAATACTCTTTGAAATTTGTGTCCCCAAAAGATCAGGGTAAGGAGAGTTTTTGCTTGAGATGTCTTCATTGATTTTTTTCTCCCACTTCTATTGGCCTACCTTATCTTTCTCTGTATTCTCTGCTCCGTGTTATCATGATGGATGATTCAGGGAGAGATAGGTACCAAACAGATAACGCTCAACGCAGTGGGGCTATGTGCATCTCTCATAGCAATCCTCATTATTTATTTCTACGATATTAGGTTGCTCTGTGAAATCAATATTTTCAAAACATTTTCTAGTACAGACCATCACTACTAGTCTTTGTTATCTAGGGAAACAGCTGATAAAGCCTGATGGGAGTAGAAAATGTAAAGGTTTTCTACCTTGAGCATTCCAGAGCACATAAATACAAGGTTTGCTTCACCACTGTCATTTCCCAGTTAACTATGGGCAGTAACTGCTTGTCTGATGAATATTTGAACATTACGGTACATAAAGAATTCCATTACTTAAGTGCATAGTAATAATACTAGAGAAAATGCATGGTTCATTCTCATAAAAAGAATATGAAGGATAGGCAAAAAGTAAGAGATTACTTAAATATATAGAGCCAAAGAAAATATATATTCTAACAGTTCATAGAACACTGTTTTGAGTAAATGCAAGAAACAAGTCTCTAAGGATAACAAATGATTGCATGGAAATGTATTGTTCTTACAATATCAAAACATTTTTAATAAGGGGCAGGTGAATATCTGGGAATATTGAAACAGAACATATTTAAGACACCAACATAGATAAGAGTATGGACTCTGCACCCACATGTTTGTCAGATGTTAGGTGAGGAGGGCTCCCTTTCCTGAGCACTAGGAGAGGGAGAATGGGATTGGAAGGCAATAAGAGAGGGGCCTACAATAGGGATGTAAAGTGAAAATATTAAAATTAAAATATTTTAAAAGTATGTCTAAAGTTAGGAAAATGTAAAAAATGCTATTGAGCTATTGAGTCAATATACCTGGTTATTTGTGTGTGTGTGTGTGTGTGTGTGTGTGTGTGTGTGTGTGTGTGAGAGAGAGAGAGAGAGAGAGAGAGAGAGAGAGAGAGACTGATAAGCTGTATATGATATTTATATTGAAACTGAAATGTCCAATAAACATTATGTCATTTGTTTATTGTTCCTCCATTTTTCTTTTTTGTTTTTATTAATTTATTCTTGTTACATTTCTATGGTTATCCATCCCTTGTATCCTCCCATTCTCCCCTCCCTCCCATTTTCCCCTTATTCCCCTCCCCTATGACTGTTCCTCAGAGGGATTACCTCCCTCTGTATATGCTCATAGGGTATCAATCTCTGCTCGGTGACCTGCTGTCCTTCCTCTGAGTGCCACTAGGTCTCCCCCGCCAGGGGACATAGTCAAATGTGAGGCACCAGAGTACATGAGAAAGTCAAATCCCTCTCTCCACTCAAGTGTCATTTTTAAAATGCAAAGTTGGAGTTCTTTCATTAGCCTTTTTCAAAATCCGTAGGAAGTGATTTTTATGACAGCAGCATAGTCTTCTGCTTTCTCAGTCCACATTAACATGTCTCCATGCTCATCTCCCATTTAGACCCTCATGGTGGGAGGAAATTATGAGCATAGTTTCTCACTTATTTAGGAGTCACAATCTCACAGGAAACTCTCTATTCCTGTGGCCTTAAATTTCTTTCTGCCTCATCATCCATCATGTTTCCCAAGCCAAAGTTATCAAAGTTGTGATGTAGATATGCCCTTTGGAACTGGTCTCCAGCTCCCTACATTTTGATTGCTTGTTGTTTTCTGTAAGGGTCTCTGTCTGTTGCTAAGAGAGTCTCCTTGATAGGAGGGCAGCTCTGCATTTCTCTGTGGGTATAAGAACTATATTTAGAGTGTAGTTAATAAATTTGTTGGCTAGGTTCATAGGTTTTTCTCCAGGATTGACGTGTGGCCCTGCAAAAAGAAATATAGGCATTTTAGGAATGCTGAGAATGGGAGTAGTCTTCACCAAGGAAGATCACACTAAATGGCCAGCCCTGAAAGTATGTATGTACAACATTATACAGACTGAGCAGGGAGCAGGGTGTATTTATCTACACACACACACACACACACACACACACACACACACACCAAAACAGTGGTATAGGCTTAGATTTTTCTTTTTTTATTTTAATTTTATTAATTTATTTAGATTACAACTCAATTGTTATCCCATCACTTGTATCCTCCCATTCCTCCTTTCCTCCCGCTTTCACTTTATTCCCCTCCACTTACCAGAAGATTGGGAGAGATGTGAGGACATCCAACAGAGACTCTAGGTAAGAGAAATATAGGAGATGGGGAAGTAGAAGGACCCAGAGGGGCCTAGAAACCTACAAGAATATCGTGATGGGTGGATCGCAGCCCAGGGGCGTCTGCTCAAACTATTGCACTAACCAAGGACAATACAAGGAATAAACGTAGAACCCCAACTCAGATCTACCCAATGTGGAGCGTGAGGATTGACGCTGACATGAACTCTGATGCTCCATATTTGACCTCCTCCCCTTAGTGAGTAGGCCTGGTGGCACTCAAAGAGAGAATAAGCAGGTTTAGATTTGTCAAAACCTACTTTATGTAGGGTTATTACATACTTCAACCTCACTTCTAAGCTCTGAGAAGAGGAAGGGGAGAAAGAATATCAACGGGAAAAAGGAGTTGTAAACTTGTGTAGAAGTATTTCCTTCAACCAGTTCCAATCTGTGTTGTCAGGAAACCAACAGTCCAGTTCAGTAGAAAACACCAACCAAAAACAGGAATCCATAGCGGTGGCATGATCTGGCAGACACAGCAAGGCTCTGCCAAATCTGCGCAAGTCCAAGGAAGCAGACAGAATCAGCTGGAATATCACTAGAAGTTATCTGGAATGTTTCTCTCTGTGAAGCAAAGGCTAGGGAAATGTTGCACAGTGTAGAAATGCTAAAGCTGTCCATGGGGTTCTATTTACACCCCTTCCAAACATCACACACCGTTTCACATGTCTGCTCCTGGCAGAGCATCACATGCCCTCTCACAAGATACCTCCCATTAAAACATTACTTGACACAAGTGGGTCTTCAAAGAAACCAGAAACTTATACTTCATAATGGGAGAGAAGGGCCATGCATTCAAAAGGAAGGAGAAAGAGAGAGTTTGGAGGAAGGAAAGTATATGGGGAGAATATTATAATTAAAATATCAAAAAGAGAAGAAATATTTTTTAGAAAGAGTAAAATATTTACTTTTTTGGTTGTCATTATCACGGCTTTTTTATAATATTTATTTACTTATTATGTATACAGATCTCGTTACAGATGGTTGTGAGCCAATATGCAGATGCTGGGAATTGAACTCGTGACCTTTGGAAGAGCAGTCAGTACCCTTAACCTCTGAGCCATCTCTCCTAGCTACTAGTTGTTACCTGTTACACGGCCATGCTGTGAGGATATGTTAGATTTGAAGCAAAACAATATAAAGTCACCTGTGTCATGTGAAAAAAAGTTATTTTCTTGAAGCAAAGATTGTAAAATAATCACCAATGGCTAAAATAAATTTAAATGAGTTCTATTCATAGAACACTGTCACATAAGTGCTAAGCAGTTGACAAAGGTGTTACTAATAGAATATAATAGAGAAAATGTAGTATTTTTTGTAAATGTTTTGAAATTGATTAAATATTTTTTAATCCAAGGAATCCAATTCTCACTGCCCATGTGTTCATGAGTGTAGGATCTCCACTAGTCATAGGGAACCTGAGTGGCCACATTCAAGAAAATGCCTCTGTGTGCCCCAGCAGCCATGGCCTGCCAATAGCTGCAGTTACACCGTGCCCACTAAAGTTCATTTCCGTAAATTTAGAACTCTAATAAATGACTAGATGATTTAGATTTTAATATTTTAAAAACTATTATGGCCAATTTTACCAGGTTGCACAGATAGTAAGTAGCTGGTCTCAACGTAGTTGACAGACAGTAAGTTGTATAAAATATATTATATGCCCACAAGCGTATGACCTGGTCTTTTATATTAAGGAGAATATCCTACAATTCCTATAATGAATGAAAATATTTTATTGTAATTCCCTTATTGTTATAATAAACTTAAAATTAGGATATATTTATCTTATATAATGTATATAAAGATACAAAAACAATATATATGATATGTATGATATATGATATATATATGATATATGATATATATATGATGCACATTGCTACTACATAGGAAACCACAAAAGATCATAGAGGAGAAACTCCTACAGAAAAAAAGTAATGCATATAATCATAAAGGAATATATATCATATATATACAAAATTATTTGTCATTATTTATTTTCCAACATAAATACACAAAATAAAAAGCCATCCTCCCCAGAACAGATTAAAGCAATAGTGAAAATGTAGAGAAACCAGAACCCTGGCTATACTAGTGAGAATCTGTTTGGTATACTTGACTTCAAAAACTAGCAGTGTGATAAAAATGACCATGTGGGAGATATTGAACCAATATCACTCCCATTGGCAATGAAGAACATGTTTACATAAAATGCATAGTATGCTTGTCCATCAAAAGTTGTTTATGAGTGGTCTTAGAAGTCTCATTACTAGTTTCACAAGTCTAAAACCATCCCAAACACCCATAAAGTGTTTTCAAGACTAAGTTAGATGAACTGTCTATTCATGGAGTAAAATGTTATATGTTAATAAGAATGAGAACTGTTCTGCTTCCAACAAATATTCAGAAAAATATTATCCACATCATTTTGAACAGAGAAAGGCATTAAAAGAACAAAGACTGTTGTTATACTGCTGTAAGACATGACAGGACATGGTTAGAAAGGAAAAGGTGGGTCTTGAACTATGTAAGTAGTTTTTTTATGTGATTTCAAGAGGTCTTCCATGGACACACAGATAAGCCCATTTTAAGTGGTGTTATCAGACCACATATGCATGGATCTATTATGTTCTATTGCATACACATCAATTTTAAAAGACAAAAAGAATTCTGTTGAATGATTTAGAATGTACATCAGCATTCAATTTTAATAGACATGCACATCCTTTTGATAAGATATAAAATGAACTGTTGCTACATGAAATACATTAGAGATACATGTCTGTCTGAACTGGAATGCTCTTTTGCACAGTCAGTTCTCAACTATTAAAGAGACAGCTCAAGTTCCAATTGTCTGAAGAATCATTATCTTGAACTCTTACTGGCTTGGTCCTACCTGAACTCAATTTTTGTTAATGGTGCTTCTCCTTTTGTAGATAGCTGTGGATACTTTCCTATTCTTAGGAAAAGACTAAGCACTGTGCCTTCACTTTCTTTTTGAAAGCTTGAATCAACTTCCAAAAAGTCTATGAAGTGTGCTCTTTTTTCATACTGTGTGTGTGTGTGTGTGTGTGTGTGTGTGTGTGTGTGTGTGTATGTATGTGTGTGAGAGAGAGGGGGGAGGGAGAGATGGAGGGAGGGAGGGAGAGAGGGGAGGATGGGGGAGAGGGAGAGGGAGATTGATTAATAAAGATATCATAAATTTAAGATACATTTAAAGCATGGGAGCAGGGCCAGGAAGGAATATAAATTATATAAATGAGGTATTTATGTGTACATTGCAATTGTATTTTAGCTTTTTAAAAATGTGTGTTCGACGTATTCTGGTGCCTCATATTTGACCATGCTCCCTGGAGGGGGAGACCTGGTGGCACTCAGAGGAAGGACAGCAGGTTACCAAGAAGAGACTTGATACCCTATGAGCATATAAAGGGGGAGGAAGTCCCCCTCAGTCACAGTCATAGGGGAGGGGAGTAAGGGGAAAAAGGGAAGGAGGGAAGAATGGGAGGATAGAAGGGTTGGGATAAACATTGAGATGTAACAAGAATAAATTAATAAAAAAATGTGTGTTCGTTATGTTCCTCGAATAGAAGTTTAGATATCCAATTGGCTCAAATGAAACCGTTAGGTTCAGGATAGAGATTATAACATCATGTATCATAAGGAAAAAGGATGAATGGCTTGTGTATGCTTACATTTCTTCTGAGACACTCCAGCCAGAGGATCAGGACCGATGGTAGGACCCCTAGCAGGACTCTGGGCTGAGCACTTAGAGTGATATGGAAGAGTAGGGGATCAAAAGGTCTCAGAGGGTTAGAGAGCCTCACAAGAAGATGATCCAGACTGGTGGTTCTGGGCCCAGGGGTGCCTACCCAAACTATTCCACCAAGGACAATGCATGCAGTAAACCTAGATCCCCTGTTCAGATGTAGCCAATGGACAGCACATTCTCCATGGTCATGTGCAGGAATGGGGTCTGCCTCTGACCTGAACTCTGGTGCCCCCAAATTGCTCAATTCTGATTGGTGGGGAGGCCTTGCTGGCACATGGAGGAAAGGGAAGCAGGCTATCCTGATGAGAACTGATAGGCTGTAGTCAGATGGTGGGGGAGGAGGCCCACTTCTGTCAGAGGCCTAGGGGAGGGGAATAGGGTGGAAGAGAGAGGGAGGGTGGAAACAGGAAGATACGAGTTAAGGGATAACAATTGGAACGTAATATGAATAAATTATAATAAGTGCTAAAATATATACAAAGTGTGTTTCTTACTGGTTTTTCAATTCAATTCCATTGATCCACCAGTCTCTTTTTACACCAGTACCGTACAGTTTTTATTACTATTGCTCTGTAAGGAAAGCTTGAGATGAGGGATGGAGAAAACTCAAGGTCTTTACATGTACAGGATTTTCTTAGCTACTCTGAGTTTTTTGCTTTTCTGTATTAAATTGATAATTATCCTGTCAACATATGTAAAGAACTGTGTTGGCATTTTGGTGAGAATTTTACTGAGTGTATAGATTGCTTTTAGTAACATTTTTACTATGTTAATCCTACTGATCCATGAGCATGGGAGATCTTTCCATCTTCTGATACATTCTCCAATTTCTTTCTTCAGAAACCTGAAGTTTTTTTGTACAAGTCTTTCATTTTCTTGGTTATAGATAAAGACTCCACTCAGCTGGGGATCAAAGAAGATCCTGAAATCCACAACCAAACTTAAACACAGGGTGACTTCAAGAAGAGTTGGAGGATAGAAGGTCCTGAAAGGGACAGGAGCTCACAAGCACAACAGAACCAAGAAATCTGGGCCCAGATACTGATGCACCAGCCAAGGACTGTTCATGGAGAGACCTAGAGTCCCTGCTCAGATGTGGCTGATAGGCAGTATAGTCTCCATGTGAGCTCCATTATATATATATATATATATGTGTGTGTGTGTGTGTGTGTGTGTGTGTGTGTGTGTGTGTGTGTCAGCCTACAGAGGAAGAGGATACAGGCAGTCTTGATGAGACTTGATAGGCTGGGATCAGATGGTAGGGGAGGACAGATTCTCTCTCTGAGGATTAGGGAAAAGTGGGAGGAGGGGAGAGCGAGGGATGATGTGACCAGACAGAGATTAAGAAGGGACTACAGTCAGGAAGCAAATAAATTAAAGTAAACAACCTTAATAAACAAATACATCCAAGCAACATTATACAGAATGAGCAGTTTTTAATTATTTACTTAGGAATATATGTGAAAAGTGTGTGTGTGTGAGGTGTGTGTGTGTGTGTGTGTGTGTGTGTGTGTGTGTGTGTGTGTATAAGACAACAATTAATGAAAAATGAGGCCAAACATCTTAAAAACAATTGAGAGGAATTTGAGAGATCTTGGAGGGAGGAAATGGAATGGGCGATTATGTAATTCTACTACAATAACAAAAAATATTTTTAATGAAAGGCAAAACTTTGGGGATTCTTTCCTCATCTCCTTTGCCTACTCCTATTTTAGGAGATGCTTCTCCTTTCTTAATAAGCTCTTTATACTTCTATTTCTAACCACTTGTCCCTGATGCGGTCTGCCCTGGGACACAAGAGCACAGGTACATTCTGAATTCACATCTGCAGCTTAGCACTATGGATGCTCTCCAGACAGTTGGATTTTATACTCTTTCTCTGAAGCCTCCCTACCTTGCCCTCATGCAGCTAGCTGCTTGCTAATTGTCATTGTTATAGTAATGGATTTCTCTCCTTCTCCATCTCCCTCTTCCAGGATGCTGCCAATGTTTGCAGCTTGCTGATTCTGTGGTTTCCTTCTTATACTATGCCATGATGTGATAAATAATTACAAGGAATCAGTGTTTTCTAGACTCTGGAGGGCAGTTGCATATATGAACTCAGCAGTTGAAACTGAATACACAAGATCCATACAGTCTAAAGTCAGAAATAGTCCGGCAGTGAGAGGGAAAGTGGACTTAGAGTCTTACCTTATAGCTGCTGTGAAAAAGTAAGTCAGTTTGCTTTAAGGGTATGATCTTGGTAGGTTGATTATGCCACATTGAAAATCTACATACCCAAGAGCATATTCAAAGCACCAACCCAAATTAATGGATGGGTTAAAGAAAAAGAGGGGAGATAAAAAGTTGTGTGTAAAATAAAAAGTTTCGTGGGAAAAGAGGGAAAGAGGAACTTGGAGGAATGGAGAGGTGGTCAATATGATCAAAATAAATTGTAGGAAGTTTTCAAAGAACTAACAAAATGACAAAAATATTCCTGAGATTCCAAAATGAATAAACAAACCATTCTTAAAGGAAGACACACAAGCCTTTAATTTTCATGCATTTCTATAGCCCATAAAAATTTCATAATAAGGGAATTGTGAAAGCACACACATGCCATGTTTTCTTTAACATAAATATAATCACTGATTTGATTTTTATTTAAATGTTATTAAATTTTTATTAAAATTATCTAAGGCAATTTATTGCTTCAATAGTTTCAATATCCAATTTGTTAAATTATACTTTTTGAGGAAGTAATTTACTCAATCTGATAGTTGAGTTCATTAATTATTTTATCTTTAACACTGAAGTTCTTTTATAATTGCTGTGGTTATTTCACAACTTCAGACTAAATACCTGGTGGGCAGTAATTCTCATCACAGTTTTCTGACTCACTTATTACTACATTATGATCAAGGAATTAAAACTCAATATTCCTGCTCCATGGAACAGAGTTAAGCTATGCTTTATTATTCTTATTTTAAATAGTTTTCTTTTAAAAATGTATACTTTTAAGTCCTTGAAAAATACGTTTTGTGTAGCTTTGTGCTTTTTGTTGTTATTATTGTTTTTTTTTATTCAAACACATTTCTTATGAGGAAATGCTTGTATTCATAGTTGTTAATACTTTAAACATTCGTTAAAGTGAAATGTACTATTGTTTGCACTTTGTATTTATTTTAGTTACTTATCACTAATACTATGATAACCAGTTGGTTTCTTGTTTCAGTTATGGAAGTGGTATGAGACACAAGTACAAATGAGAAAAGCCAATTAGAAGAGCAAATTAATTCCTTTTTAAAATTTTTCTCTTATATAATAATGCATCCTGTCCACAGTCTCACCTCCCTTCACTCCTCCCAGATCTCCCTCATTCACTTCTTCCCCAAATTCACTGTTTTATCGTTTCACTTCACACAAACAAAACAAAAAGAACTACCCAGGCTTTCCAGAGATAACAACCAAACACAGAATAATAAGATGAAATAAGACTAGGCACAAACCCTCATATTAAGGCTAGATGAGGCAACCCAGAAGGAAGGAAAGAATTGAAAGAATGTTCAAAAGAGTCAGAGACACCCTTACTTCTACTATTTGTAGCCAACACTCCAAGATAAAAAGCACAGTTTCTATGTCTACCACAATGTGTAACCTAATACTGTAGAATCCTCACTATGAAACCATAAGAAAAAACAGACTCTTTCTTTTACAAATTCTGTTTGTTCATGGTATTTTATTACAGCAATAGAAAGTAACCAAAGGTATATTTAATCATGTGTATTTGCAAATAACTGGTGATAGATGGAAACATTTGGTTATGAATGATTGTGGCTTTTATAGGTGACCCAGGTATGAAGTTAGCATAGATCCCTTGGTTACAGTTGAAATCCAGTCTTCCATGGCCTTGATATTATTAGAAAAATTAAATGTTTTTAGTTACTTATAATAACATATACACTGTATCTATTTTTAGGGTATGATGTGATATTTTGATATGCATGTTAACTTGCATCTTTACCTTCCCGTGCATTTTTTTATTTATTGCTGGTGCTCTTTCAGTTTGAGCCCAAAATGTTCCCAGATGGTAGTCCTGTTCTGCCAAATGATGAAAACTCCAGGAGACACAGCCAGGATGGGTAATGTAGGTCATTGGGGACTGATGTCTGGAGGCCATACCTCACCTCATTTTTTTTTAATCTTTCTGTTTCCCAAGCTCCATTGGAGAGCACTCTCTTTGCCAAGATGCTTTGCCTCACTTCAGGACTCCAGCTATAGGGCCAAGAGACTGGATAAAAGCAATGGTAAGCCTAAATGGACCATTTCTTGTTCTATTTGTTATTCTCAGATATTGGTCTGAGTAAGAACATAAAGGGAGAAACATGAGTAACACAAACAAAACCACTCAAAAATTATTTCTTGTTGCTTTTTGAAACAACACAGAACATTCTGATGATCGATAACCAATTGCCATGCAACAGGAAACTGAAAGGTCGGACTGTATGCACTGAGACTTATTGTGTATTGAACAATATTTCCTCTACTCTCATCCCAGACTCTGGTACCCACCATTGGTTCTTGGCTAAAAATTGCCACTGACTTTTACACAGGTAGATGAATTTGGATTTATCTGATATTTTACATGTGATTGAGGTTAATATTTTTCATGAATATCACAAAGATGATCTACTTAATTCACCTTATCATGTATTCATCAAGGCTGACATATCTTTATTTAATGTAGTCATTTGTAGTGTTTTGTCTAAGGTAGTGGGTTATTTTTATTTTAGTGTGAAGAGCCACTCTCTCTACAGAATTCATTAGTATGTTATAAACATAGCAGTTCCTAAAATTCCTTTCCTCACCTTTTTGTCATAAACTCAATTAATATTGTACTGTTCCTACAGTAATTGTCTACTTTTGTGCATTATTTCTTTAATCAGTAATTTGAATTAGTATTTGTATAGGAACTGTATCTTTCCCTGGTATGGCGTTTTTCTGCGCTTTAGATGAATATGGGAGACACTAGTGATGAAATGCTCTTTCAACAGGTGGATCACAATATACAACAGTCTCTTTTTCTTTAAAAACATTTTTGCTACAAACAATGCTGTGTACTTCCTCAAAAAGTAGGTACCTCCTCTTCCTGGAAGCCAGCATAGCTCCTGAGATGAAACTCATGGACTTAGTGGCTTCCCAAATATTGTAGAACTTATGATTTCCTTCTTCTTCCTGGAGCCCATACTCAGCCTCTAGCACCTTGCAGCTATTAATATGCATGCCAACATCCTGCCCTAGAGGATTCTGTTCTGGCCAAGCAGACCTGAGGTTTGCCTGCCTCTCCACAGATGTCAGAGCAACTCTCTTCCAGAGGGCCTCAGCTCTTTGAACCAAACAACAATGGATTTTTACTTAAGGCTTCCCTTATTGAGGAGCATGACTTCTGTATTTCAAGCCTTTCATATAGAAGACTTGAAGCCAGAGGCACCAACCCATCTTTTATTACATACCTCTGTGCTTTCAGTCTTTTCAAATGTGGACAAGCCTATGCTCTAGGTTTTCCCTGTTGTAATTTACAGTTCTGCATTTTCTATTTAATTTATTTTAATAACTTTAGTTCATTTATTTTTGGTGAGTATTGTAGTTTTATTTATTTATTAGTTCTTACACATTAATTCTTTAATGTCATTGATATATTTATAATAGTTGTTTCATATATTCTGCTATCAGATCCTATATATTTTTCCTGTTAACAGACATCATTTTATTCATCATAGTTTGTTACCTGTCTCCTGATTTTGGTTATTATTGAAAAACAAACATCTTACAAAACATGATGCATATTTTGGCAGTCTTGTCTATTTCTTTTTTTTTTCTTTCTTTTTATTTTTTTTGCTTTGACTTATTTGTTGAATCTCCCTCTTTTCTAGAAATTTCTTTTCCTGTTTTGTTTTCTAGCCTTGAATTTTAGGAGTCTCCCGTGTGTCTGTATTGCTTAATGCTGTGGTAATAATTTGCACAGAGGTTATTTCGAGAGCCACTGTTCTTTAAAGCTTACATGATCTGTATATGGATTTGTGTGTGGTTTGGGAAGTGCATTCAAAGTTCAGCTGCTTTTTAAGTCTGCTGCTACTCTTACTTCCCTCAGGGTGCTCACAGTTCTTTCTGGAGCACACACACAATTTTCCAGTCAGGAGTGACTCTTTGGATAATTTATTTGGACATTCTAGGCTTTTCTTATACTCAGACTCTGTTTGTTGACATTTTGATTGGACCACTGCTTGCTATCCTGGCCAGACCACCTCAGAACACTGAATTTTCTATAACCATGACTTACTATCCCTGCAAGTGCCTTGAAAATGACACCAAGAAATACATTTGCCCTCTTTCGAAAATTCAAGTCTATTCTCTGTCATGTATACGATGCTAGATTTTATGGAAAGGCTGTTCCCTAGGATCAGTGAAGGGTTTTATATACAATATACAATATATTGTATATATATATATATACAAACACATATACAAACACACATGCACACACACACACAGAGAGAGAGAGAGAGAGAGAGAGAGAGAGAGAGAGAGAGAGAGAGAGAGAGAGAAGGAGGAGGAGGAGGAGGAAGAGAGAGAGACAGAGAAATGGAGAGAGGGAGGGAGGGAGGAAGAAGAAAGGGAAAGAAAGAGAGAGACAGAGAGAGACAGAGACAGAGAGGAGGAGAGGATGGGAGAGATGACAGAAAAAAGAGATAAAGAGGTAAAGACAGATACAGAGAGACAGAGAGGTCTTGATATAAAATTCTCGTGACTCAGATTCCTGAACACTGGGGATGTCATAAGTTTGGTCAGCACTGACCTGCAATTTTGTAGTTGCAAACACAATTGTTCGTTTTTCAAATAATCTCAGATACAAATTAAATCTTATCTGTTTCAAGAAAGTCTACATTTTTGAGGTAGAACTTTAGAACAACAGTTGTTTTTTTTAGCTTATATGTATAAGTGTTTTGTGGGCATGTATATAAAGGTACTGTTCCCAAGTACTCACAGTGTACAGAAGAGGGTGTTGGATTCCGTGAAACTGTAGCTACATAAGGACAAGTTTCTTCTGCCAGAACCGTAAGTGCGGTGAACCTCTGAGCCATCTCTTCAGGTCCACAGTGGGGTATTTTAAAAGTTTAATTTAGGGTGCATAAGGTGGAGAGAAGACTAAATATAGGTTGCCAAAAATCTGTCCAATTTTTAAACTAGCATTTCAGCACATGAATCCTCATTTTCTAAAGACAAATAAGTATCAATGTTACTGCCAAATCAACAGCAATGCAGTAGGGAAGATGCTGTGTCCAGACATGAGGACAATATCATCCACATCAGCACCCACATCTGCACACTCCAGCTCACCCCACCAGAGAGAGCCAATATTTCAAATGGGAAAATGAAGCCAGAAGATCTGACCTTTGGTACTCAAAGTTCATTTACTCTTTGCTTCCTGGACATGTGAAAATGAAATAATAATGAGTATAACAACAGCAGCAGCAACAACAACAATAAAGATACATTAATATATGCATTTTATGCAATCTTAATGGCACTATCTAGGTGGTAGTCATAGGATTGAGTAGTGTGAATCATTCTGTTCTTTTTATTTGAAAATTTTCATAATCAAATACCAAAGAAAAAAGACACAGTGCCTATGCTTTGAAAAGAAAAGCTGTTGTGATTAAGATCAGAATTTGAAGACAATAGAAAAATAGACTGCAGATTTTCTCTTTCTGAATAGTCAGATTTTGATTAAATTTTTTCAGAAAATAATGTCCTTGACTAATAAAAATCCTACCTTTCTCTTACTATGTATAATACTGTTTCTTGGGTCCTTAAATTCTTTTTCTATTAACTCCTCATAGTAACTCTACACAATAAACATTTTGTTTCTGAAGCTCAAACGTTTCTTCTAGTACAGGTATTGTCCTTGCTTACTTCAGCACACAATATACATATACATATATACATGTATATATAATTTATGACTGTATTTTATATATATGCTTTATCTCTCTATATATCAGTATGATACGTAATATGCAATATATAGTATAAATGATATGTAATAATGATATATGACATATAATATGTAATGTATAGTATAAATGATATATAATAATGATATATGATGTATAATATGTCAATAAATATTAAAGATAGAATTCAACACATCCTTCCTGATCCCCAAATTCATATTATGTGTGCTCTTTTCTGCTTATTTTCATTTTCCTCTTTTCATTTAAAGCAACGAGGACCAGCACAAAAGTAGAGCATTTGAAAGAAAGCCCCTAATGCTGCTTGGCTTATGTTTCCTGATTGTACTGTATTAACTTCAGTTTTTATAGATATTTAATTTTTGTAAGTGCTTCAAAACTTTCATTTTGCTTTAGGTCAGGAATGTCAAAGAATGTCTACTATTACTGTCAGTTCTTGGTGTTGGATCTGGAGCACTGATATTCAAAAATGACTTAATTACTAAAGAGATCATCTCCTCTTTCTTCTTTTGCTCTCTTTATTGTCTATCCATGCTGAGTGTGAACACTGAATTTATGATTGATGTCACAAATTTAACTGCGTTCTCTCACAAACAATCCCAGCAGATAGCTGCTGTTCTAAGGAAATCACATTCCTAAGATGTGGATATAACAGTCAAAGATAATAAATTTATATCAATCTTTAATATAGTGTTTGTTTTCAAAAGTGGATGGGCATATCATTTAGCTGCAGGCAGCTTTTCACAAAACTGTCATTCCTTGTGGTGTTCATGTGCTTCAAAATAGAGCAAATGTTTTATTCCTATTCTTGGAGAACTATGCTAAGTCACACAAAATGAAACAAATTGTAAAACATGATTTTGCAAATGAATTACCACATTCCTTATGACTTAATTTGTTCTGACAATTTTTGTAGCGACAACGCAGTTTTCTTCTGACAAGCACAATTAGGTTTGGTGAAACACCCTATTTCATGTCTCTGAGGGAGTGACTCAAGTCAAATGAAGAAATATCTATGACAGGATGGGCAGTGCCATAGAAAGACACAGTGAAGTCAAGTAAATTAATGTTGAACCAGAATTCATAAAACATGAAATAACATCATAAACCACTATTATAAAAGTTTAAGTGACAACCTCTTTAAAGTGTAATAGGGTGCATACTAGTGCACTGCCTTTTTGCTTTAAAGTGAGTGAGGAATGGTGAGGGTTTGAACAGGAAAATGCTAAAGTGTTAACTCATACAGAGGGAGGAGAGGCAAAGGCAGAGATGCTTCTATAGACTACTAGAATTTTAACATACTAAAATCTTGTACAAAGGAGCATATGTGAAGATTGGTCAGGTCACCAATGTGATCATCTTAAGTGGTAAGGTCTATAAAGAATGATAAAGAGTCCAGAGCATCAAAAGTAGGACTTGTTCTTGTGAAGGTCCTGAGGAACGTGTTGACCCGCTATGATCATCACTGCCAGGAGAAAGCAGTCTTTACGGCAGCATCACTAAGTCGAAATGAGGTCCTGGCCAAACTCTACCCTAACGCAGATTTCCTCTTGGACTTCCACCATGGTATGAATGTGAGAAACAATTTTTTTCTATTTAAAAGTCACCCAAGATACTGTATCTTATAACAGTCTAATGGAGTAAGGCACCCGGCATACAAAGCAAGAAGCAGTAACAGTCTCAGAAAGTAGGCCTTATAGAATTTGTCATGCTTGAAATTTCATATGTAGTGGCTGAGTACTTGAATAATATCTGTATACTTTGTAAAACGGCAGTTTCCAGAATGACAAATGGTGTACATGGATTGCCATCTCTTCTCTATGTCAAATGAAGACCACCTCTGTTTTCAGTTGGAGCTATTTGTAAACATCTTTCCATTGGACATGTGAACTCAATATACTCTAAACGTAGGATAGTGAGGGTTAGTGGACTCTCACCTCATGTTTATTTCTTCTGGTCATCTGTATCCTGTATAGCTGTATGTGGTCTTGTCTTGGGGTCTCAGGTTGTACAGCAATCTAGAATCTGAGGGAGACTATTTGAGAGGGGTTCCATCCCTGCAGCAATGAGGAAGCCAGCATCCATGCTAGATAAGGGTGTTCCATTTCAACTGCTGTGTGGTCACACATGCTTCTCCCAGTTACTTATCACCCATAAGTTAGTCCATTAAACTCATTGGTTCCCATGGGTCATTTTGGCTCATCCTTCATAGGAAGGCTTGGGCATTGTTTACATCTCTCACAAAGATGAAAATTTAGCAAGAGTTCAAATTATTTGTTTTTAGTTTCTAGAATATGGGTTACATACACGGGCATGCTGCATGTGTGTATGCCCAAGCATGCCCATGCCCCGCCCCCAATTCTAAAATGTAGAAAAAATGAGTTAATGATCTTTGTTTCTGGTGGTAGCTCATAAACTCCAACAATTCTTTTTTTTAACAGGCAAATTTTTGCTTTTAAATCCCCCTATACTACAGTTTTCCTGAAGTAAAGCTTTTATAACCAACTGTTTATAACATGCATCGCTGCAGTTTTCTGGCACCATGTATATCACGACTCTGGCTTTTTTCTCATTAAGCTATCATTTCAGCAACAGTACTTATCCAGCCCCACCAGATTTTAAAAGCATTTCTCTGAAGAAGAATCATTTTGTATTTTTAAGATTATGTAACACTTAATTCAGTGCTATATAATATTCGTTGTCAAAATTGCTAAAATTTAGTGAGGACCATTTCAACTAAATGGCTCATAAAATTTTTACATAATGCCTTATGAAGAAGTGAATGTATCACAAAGTAATACAGTTCGTAGTAAGTAGTACTCAGCAAGGTTATTTCAAAACTGATACACTAATTTTTCATTGTAGAAAATGAGTGATTATATGTATTACAGAAGATAATCTGTAAATTATTAAACAGTAACTTAATCTTATAAAGAATCACTGGGCACTTATCAGTTACATTTTTAAAACAGCAGTACTCTTTGAATAATAATAAAATGAAACAGATGTTGTTTATTTCATAATATCAGACTCATATTTTTCATTATAAAGAATGTTTCCATTGCTTCCTTTGCATATGTATATTTAATGGATGTACATGTTGACATGAATATGTGAATGTGAGTATTCATCATGTGCATGCATGTGTGCCTTCCTTCATAAAACTCATACTTTAGATACCTATATAGTTCTGAAAAATGGTTAACTATTTCTTCAGTAGACTATGTGAGTCACACTAAAACATGGTAATGTTTACAATACTGGACATACAGATCTGAACAGACCATTGCATTGAGCAATATTGAGTTGAATTGTGAGTGTTGTTAAAAGCTGGTGGTGATATTGATTTCAGAGGATGCATAAATCCAAGACCTTGCTTGATCCCTTTGTTTTTTGGGTTTTTTTTTAGCACCAAAGACAGGATTGATTATTCTTGATTAAGATATATTTAGCTCCATCACATTATTCTGGGAGATTCTTGAGCCCAAATGATTTATAATTTCTCTGTAAGATACTTACCTTCTTGTCTTGGCTGCCACCCCACGCCCACTCCGTTTGGTTTTCAAGGCATATCACAATCCGTTATCATAACTTGCTCCAAGTCTTCTCTGAACTACTGTTCTCCAAACATTGGCACTGATTTCATTTAAAATTATCCAGTCACAGTTAATACACAAACATCATTAAATGTTGTTCTTCCATGAAACTTTTGCCAGAAGGGATTATAGTACTGAGCAGAAATAAATTAAACCTGAAACCCAGAACCCATCTCCTGGTGTTGTTTGCCTCCAAACAGCACGGCCTCCAGCCTCATAATTTGTTACTGAGACCTATTCTTCACCTCACAGCCTTTCCCTGCTCTTCCCTCTTGAGAGTTTATTGGCCAGAGGAGACTGCCATATATTTAACATATTAAAAAAACGGTCTATCAGAAGAAAAACACGTTTTTCTTTTAGGTGCCTATCATTTCCCTTCCTAATTGATCTGGATCATTCCATTTTGTATCTGCTTCCACGTGTCAGAATCAAATCAGAATTACTAGAAAACAGAAAAAGGGTTTAAACCAAAGATGGCTTCTGTTCATGTCTGACAACATAAATGAAGGTAGCTGTGGTCTAATGGGCTTTCAGTTGATCAGACCACTAGAAAGGGCTTGTGACTGACTGTAGAGCTTTGTGAACCCTGAGCTCCTTTCCTGTGCAGCAGTGATTATAAATTCCAGAGGCAGTGAATGGAGATGAGCAACACTATCTACACCTTCATATGGAATTCTCCTCTACCTTTCCCAAATTTTTGTTGCTCTAATTCATAATTCATAGCTATTCAACATAGTTCCTGGTGTTCATCACTTGTCTGCCTGATGATAATTTTGATTTTCTGGAATTAAACTAAATTATAAGTTCAATATTTGTGCTCATGTCTTCATTGCTTCTTCCTGTATGCTTGGTTTAACTCACGTCTTTTCTTGAGGTCATGCATGAATACTTGATTTTAAACTGCCTTTTCCCATTGTTTTATAAATGTAGAACTAAAAAGTTTCTTTTTGAAGGTAATTTAATTATGTCCCACTTTTTTTCATGCTCCACCTTCACTTTTACTTCTTACAGTTTTATATTTTTATTTACAAGTGAGGTTTTTCTATGTGACTTGGATTTTTTTATTTTTTGAGTTGAGCTATTTAGTTGTTTTGTGATTATTATATCACTCTTCTTTTATTTCCGATATGTTTAAGTACACTCGCTTCATGAGCGCAATATTTGTAAATATGTTTTGATCCAGTCATTAACAAGAATAAAATCTGGTCACATATGTGATTTCTGTAAACCTGGAATGACCATGCACTTACCCCGCTGATGTATGGCAGAGTGTGATGGACACTCAAATTACTTAGTGCTGTTTAATGATGTGACATGCAATGTCCCAGCTGCTTGTCTGTAGTAGTTCTTTAGCACTGAGACAGAAATGCTACATTTAACCCTAATGATGGAATTTTTCTTTTTAGTTTTCTATTTATTATTAATTTATTATTAATTTTCTTTTTAGACAGTTTCACTAATGCATGCTGTCCAGGGTAAGTACCCTCACCTCCAGACTCCAGAAAATCTCTCTCACTTGCATTTTTGACTATTTTGTTTAGTGATCTATTGGGACAAACCATGGCCACCTACATCTTCTAATCTAGTCCCTCAAATAAGTTACATGCTAAGGCTTTAAAACGTTCCTTTACTTGATGATTATTAATATATCCTCAGTTTAGGGATCCTGTCTTCCTTTGTAATTCCCCAGATGAACATATTTATTAAGACGTTTGTTATTAGTTTGGAGTTTTCAGTTCTAAACATGTCATTTTGCTTTGTTTCATATCAATTGCATTATGTGATGAGATATTATCCTTTTTCAAGGAATTCTGTTTTCAATCCTTTGACCTTTAATTGTACCTTGAAATATTTTATGGTAGCATCCTTATAATCGTTACCTCCTAAATCTAACATATTATTTAGTGTCTTTGTTTTATTGCTTTGAGTGAGAAACTCATATGCCCAAGGTTGGTGTGAATTCATTATTTATTTTATGTTTTTCCTACCTTCTGAGTTCTGAGATTGCCGTCACTTAGTTACATGATATGTATATCAAACACACCCTCATAAATTCTTGAAAAAATGATCTAACCAACACATATACTATAACTCCTTATGAGAAGAGAAGAAGTGTAAGAGGTCTAGTCACATCTGCTTTTGACTAATGTATCTATTGCCATCTATGCATTGCTCATAGCAATGAGTTTCACGAAGTCTTTTCCTTATGTATCTTATGGTTTGATGTACGAGTCTGTTCCTTTCCCTCTTCTCAGCCCCTCCTAGTTTCCATTTGTTCCTCTTCTCACGCTTCCACCTTCATGCCTAGACCTAGTTAGGATTGTAATGCATAAAATGTGTTGAAAAAAAGAAAGCAGACATCTAAATTAAACATTTTTTATAACAGCCAATATATGCAGGATAATAATGTGATAACAAAGACAATGGCCCAAAGACAAATATGAAAATATAAACAAGAAATTTCAGTTATTACAAAAAATCCTAAAGGTAAGAGAGCATGAAAGCTACAAGAATTGTGGTCTGAAGAGATGGTGCACCAGGAAAGACTACAGACTGCTCTTACAAAGGATGTGAGTTTAGTTCCTAACACATACAATGACCTGCTCACCACTCTCTGTAGGCTCAGCTCCATGGGATCCCACAACTTCCTCTGGTCTCAGAATCACCTGCAATTTCAGTCACATACCCATACACAAATACACTTATATGCGTGAATTTTATTAAAAATTAAAATTCTGCAATATCAAATGAGATTTATGTAACAAAGAATAGATATTTAAAATAAGTAAAACTAATAGAGATACTATAAAGATGACTAATTTGATATATGATAGTATATTTTTCATTTTTATTATATTTCTTTTTTATACATACATTTATATTATTACACATAAATAACATAAACTATATGCAGGAAGAAGAAGCATGAAATAATCAGGAATATAATGTTACATTCACAGTAGTTTGGCGATTATATTTAGAAACCTTGAAGAAAACATCTTTCCTATCTTGGTGAGTCTAAAATTCTGAATGAAAATAAATATCTATCATATCTCATATCTATCAACTTAGACATCTATCTAGACATAAAAAAAAATCTTAACCCCTAAAAAAAACCTAAGCTTAATTGTAAAACTAAATTTTTTTATCTCCAACCACATCAGAGACTTTAGAAGGAATAAATCTTAATTACCTGAGTGAATCAGATGTGCAGGTTAGTATCTTCCGAAATGAAAGAAAAAATGACAGAGACAGTTTGCTTCCTCATCAGTCAAGCAAGACTATAGCATTGGAGCATCATCTTCAGCCTTTGGTCCTATATTTGACAGTCATATTTGTGAAGCAGGAACTATTGAGGACTTGTTTACTCTGTCTTGGCAGAGTTTGGCCATCGACTCTGCCTGCATCTAACCTTACCCATTTTTAGGCAGAATTCTGTCTGTGGCAGAAATGAGGACATTTTGCCCAGTGGCTTGTTTGCCATGTTTGAAGCCAACTCCATAAGGAGGTTCTTTGATGCTCATCATCCTCTTTGAAGTAGGCTCGCTGTTTGCCAGGAGTTAACCTGTCTTGTTGTCAAGAATCTGCAAATCATAAAAACATATTTAAATATCATATTCTGTATGTCTCTGGGGGTTTTGAAGACCTTATCTAACTGTTTTACCATATCTATTATAGAATCCTACTTATCTGTTAAACCTTGGATATATATTCTTGTGATAAAAATAGAGTAGTAATTGACATGACCATGAATTGATCAATTAACCATTAGTTTATATTACTTAATTATCCTAAACAGCCAGTAATACAACTTTCAAGATATTAGAAATAAAGTTGTATTATAATTAAATTGAATGGGTATAATACCTCACATTAGAGTGGAAAGATGTGTAATGTGTGTGAAGAATTATTTTAAATTTGAATTCTATATCAATGTATCGAAGCTAAATGATAGTATATTTTTATTTGGTAAGAAAACAAGTAAAGCTGAAATTGTCTTATGTGGAAAATACTAGAAAGCTGCAACAGTAGATACCATTTAATAACTGAAAGGCTAAAGAGCCTGATAAAAGACAGTATACAGAGAATCAATAGAAAATAGTAAAAAAAAAAAAATAAGAACATTTAGAATTAAAATCTACAACTTAAGTGCATACAGACAAATGTTATAATTAGGTTTTGTCTTAATGTGAAGAAAAAATGTTAGAATTAAAGTGTTATATTATACCTGTCCCCTATTTATGAGGCATGTAAGAATAAGGAGGAGAGAACGAATTTTCTCTTTTAATGATGGCTTACTCATTTTGTATCCAGAATGCCAATATGTTCTTCAGCATCTAAGAAAATAGTTCTGAAGATTAAAGAGCAAAGAAAAATGAAAAATATCAGATACAGGTGAATTTTCAAAATATTTTATTAAATTTTAAACTTATTTAAATATTATTATTGTGTATCTATATATGTATATATGCAGTGTGTGTGTGCATGTGTGTGTGTGAGTGTGAGTGCTTGTGTGTAATGAGTATATCCCACAACACTAGTGTAGGTGGAGGTCATAGGATAACTGTGGAGTCAGATTCCTTCTTTTCTTTCACCTTTGTGTGGATTGCTGGACTCAATGCTGTTCTGTTTTGGTTTTGTTTGTTTGTTTTTTATTTTGTTTTGTTTTGTTTTTTGCTTGTGTACCAAGTGTTTTTACTCTGGAGCCTTCTTGCCTCTCCTACCAAATGTTTGAAGATGGTAAATCAAAATGATATTATATATTTTTAGGTTTCTACAGAAAGTGAAATGTTTAAATTATACTCAAACAAGATCAATATCGAAAAAGTTGGTGAAATCCAGAGATTTGCAAAATAAATATTTGTTAAAAATAATGACATATTCAGTAGAGGATGAGCTGTGCTAATATGATACAGTCAAGTGCAGAACTCTGGACACATCAGGTAGATGATCATAGTGATCAATTCCTCTTATATTTAGCACATCTGATCTACTATATCCTTCCTATACCCAAAGGGGCCTAGAAACCTACAAGAATAACATCATGATGGGTGGATCGGTGCCCAGGGGCATCTGCTCAAACTATTGCACTAACCAAGGACAATACAATAGTAAACATCGAACCCCTACTCTGATCTACCCAATGGACAGGACATTCTCCACAGTTATGTGGAGAGTGGGGACTGACTCTGACATGAACTCTGGTGCTCCATATTTGACCACCTCCCCATGGTGGGGAGGCCTGGTGGTACTCAAAGAAAGAGTAAGCAGGCTATCAAGATGAGACTTGATAGCCTATGACCATATAATGGGAGAGGAGGGCCTTCTAGGTCATAGACCTAAGGGGAGAGGAATAGGGTAAAAGTGGGAGGGAGGGAGGAATGGGAGGATACAAATGATAGGATAACAATTTAGTTGTAATCTGAATAAATTAATAAAATTTAAAAATTTTAAATAAAATTACAATTTAAGAAAAGAAAGAGGGCACTAATTTTAATATGTAAATCTCTACAAGACAAAAAAAAAAAAAGAACTGTCATTATCTAAATGATGATTTATTTACCTCTAGATGAAGACTCTCCTTTTAATGCATGTTCTGACTTCACACTACGTTACTGCTCCCGTTCAAAGACAATATTGCAGATTATATACCATAGGTGATAAATATAAACAATTATATTTTTAATAAGTATGAAAATACATTACTTTTAATTTCTTTGCATTTAGGCTCATTTTTTCCTTCCAGATGATTCTGTGTGTTCCTTGCAACAACATATGCAATTTAGTGCTCCATTTTTCATTCAAATTACAAATTAACTTATGAAATTTAAAAAAGAGTTGTTTCCACAAGTTAAAATGTTATGTATGAGATTAATAAACTAGTACTCTTTCTATCTGTTGACTTTTTGGCCTTCTTTAAAATATAAGGAATAAGTACATTCTTTTTGTTTTTTGGGTCGGTGGGGTGTTTCTAAACAGGGTTTCTCTGTATAGCATTGCTGTCCTGGACTCGCTTTGTAGGCAAGGCTGGTTTCTAACAGAGATCTGCTTGCTTCTGCCTCCCTGGTGCTATGAACCTAGCTACCCCTCAACCAAAGAATGCATAAAGAAACCGTGATACCTTTACACAATGAAATACTATTCAGCAGTTGAAAACAAGGAGATCTTGAAATTTGCAGGCAAATGGATAGAACTATGAAAGATCGTTCTGAGTGAGGTAACCCAGACCCAGAAAGACAGGCATGATATAGACTCACTTATACATGGAAATTAGCCAAACATAGATGTCTTCTTATAGACTCCACCCAGTAGAGATCGGGACAGATACTGGGACTCACAGCTGGACTCTGGTCTAAGCATGGAAAATGATGTGCAAGAGTTGGGGGATAGAATGTCCAAGACGGTTCAAGCGCTCCACAAGGAGACTACCAAGCTCAGAGGATCTAGACCTGGGGGGGACTGCACCAACTGATGCAGCAAGCAAGGACACTGCATGTCGAGAATCTAGACTCCCTGTTCGTTCACAGCAGATGGAAAGCTCATTCTCCATGTCGGGTAGAGGGGACAGCAGGAATTCCCTTTGATATGAACTCTGTTGGCCTAAATTTGATCAGCGCCCTAAGGCCCACAGAGGAAGGGGATGTAGGCTATCCTGATGAGACCAAAAGGCTGAGCAGAGTCCCACTGTCAGAGGTCTAGGGGAAGGGGAAAGGGGTGAGGGTGAGATGAGAAAGATTAGAGAACGGGATAGCAATCGGGAGATGATGTGAATAAATTATAATAAGTACAACATTAAAATGTATAAGAAATAAAAACGTCACTAAATATTCCCTACAACAGCTTTAATTCCAGTATTTGAATGATGAGACATCCAGAGTTAATAATGTAAAATTATGTTAGTAAAGTCCATACTTTGCTATCTAGGTTCAAATCCCATAGTTTTTTTTTTATTATCCCTGTTACCTTAGGTAAGTTACTTAACTGCCTTCGTCAGAATTTATTTCTCTGTTAAATGAAGATCGTCTAGTACACACTTAGTAACTGTTTTGAGAAGCAAGTGGGTTGTGTTGGGAACAGTCTATGAATGTAGTTGTGCCAAGAGAATTCAGAATCTCTGGAAGAAGTCTACAAGAGTCAAAGAAGAGTCGTCTCTCCAAAACACAGAATTGTTTCTGAAAAGTGCTTTCATGTTCCTTCTGGGTGTAGCAGATAGGAGTTGAGTTTAATTTAGAGTATTCAATGTTAATTAATTAATTAGTTAGTTAAATGTTTAGACTGCCCTTTGCATCCCTCTATGGCACTTGTTCTCAATCTGTTAGTCAAGACCCTTTGGGAGTTGAAAGACCCTGTCACAGGCATAGCCTAAGATCATTCTGCATATCAGAGATTTACATTATGGTTCATAACAATAGCTCAATTGATATTATGAAGTAGCAATAATAATAATTTTATGGTGGGGGCTCACCAAAACCTGAGGAACTGTACTAAGGTGTCACAGCATGAGAAGGATTGAGACCCACTGCTCTATGGAAAACAGGTCGTTCTGTTACATGTCACTTGTCTTTGTGATTGAACATCTTACTCTTGTGATTCTTCCCAAACCTTGGAGTGTAAATGACCTGATGGTTTGAATAAAGTAAGCTATGCATGAGACTTTTGACTGCCTCATTGTAGGCCCCTGATCTCCCAAACTCATGGCACCAACTAAAGCAGTGATGGGGGGGGGGGGTTTGTAATACAACCTAAGGTTAACACCACACAAATGTTAAAGGAAATAAACATTTTCTATTTCCTACCCATATTTACTCAATTAATTTCTTTTTGTCTGTTAAAGACATGGAAGTCTAAAGGTTAGTTTGCACACATTTATCTTTTTTTACTGCCATAAAGGTCTAGCAATAAAGCCAAATCATTTTTTAAGTACTAGAAGATGAATATCCAATCTAAAAATAAAATCTCTCCAGGTAACAGAATATTCATGTCTTCTCTTTCTTTGTGTGACATTTCACTCAACCAAACTCTTTAAAATTGTTTCTAACTTTGTGTCTCTTTTTCCTCTTTACTGATGTCATAATTAATAGATGTCTCCTCTTTTAATTTACTCAGAAATAATGTGCAATCACATCTGCTTATTGAACTCTATATTGATTTTCCTGGATGCAGGACATACATATCTTCCTTCTAACCTTACTTTTGGTTTATTAATCCATTTGGTTGTATTGATAATATTGTTAATATTACATACTTCTTGATTTGGTCTATACTTTTTATTTATGCTCTATTAATTTCTTCTCAGCCTAAAAGCTTTTCTCTTTCATATTTATGCAATAATTATCTGTCGATCTTTTTCAATTGAAGTTCAAAACTTATCATTTGCTTACAATTACTGGTAATTGATTGAAACTATATGAACTTAGTTGGATTACAATTATCTTTACTTGTGGAATATTAACCATCTGGGATTTATACATTTATCATGTTATAATAAGCATCAGTTTGGTGGACTAAACTGCGTGTGATTTTACACACATGTGTTTGTACACCCCACTACCTCTGCTCAGTATTTATCATTCAAAGTCCATTAGCCTGGTAACTTTACAAATTTCTTAGTTGGTATTACCTCTCAATCTTGATTTTCATATGTTTCTTTCAGTTCTTTCATTAAGAATATGTATTTTCAAATGAGTATGTGTTTGTGCATGTATCCATTTGTCTTTCTACTTTGGAATACCCAAAAATGTGAGAGGGAAACCTGGAGAGTCAGCTTTGTCTTGACATTTTCATATGAGAGTCCCTGGGATATTGAATCCTGGTCACCACATTTGGCACCTTTGCCCATTGACATCTATGCATGCAACATATTAGTTTCTTAAAGCATTACATGTGTTTGCTGTTTTGTGATATACATGAGTCATCAGAACTTCTGGGTTTTCATCAGTATCTGTCATAGGGTATCTATAATTGTTAGTATTTTTATCATTTCTCCTATTGATGTTACTATTTCAGAACCCTTATCACCTTTTCAGAACTTCTGCTCCTGCTATTCATTTTTTAAATTTTGTGGATCAGTTGTGTCTCATTTGTTATATCTATGTTGGTAATCTAGTTTTTTCATGTTTGATATTCTAATTCGAAATTAACATGTTTACATTGTTTCAATTATTGTGATAGTTTAGATTTAATCTTGTATAACTGTTCTCATTGTCTCTACAATGTATTCTGTATTTTCCTCCTTTATGCAGTTCTTTCAGCAGAATAGTCACCCAACTATTTATGATTTTAAGCAATATTATATTTGCATCATTTTTAATATATAGCCCACATTTTACTCTAATAAGGCAAGCACTTATATACTCTATTTCTTTAATTTTTTTCATTTCTCTTTCCAGTTGCTACAGGACTGTATTTTCTATTTTAAAGCACCTCAGTTAATACTAAATCTATACTGTATACAGTCTGATGGTAACTTTTAAAACATAATTAATGGTTACAATATATTTCATTTTGTTTATTTCCAGTGTATTTTTGGATAATTCTTCAAAAAGAGTTTGAAATTTAGAGTTTAATGTAACAATCTTGGTATGGAACCAAGCATTTGGAAATGCTTTGACTATACGTTCACATTTCTTTGGTAATTTAGATGAACACAAGTTTATTATGTAATTTAATTTCTTGCATTTTCTTTTCAAAATATCACTCCATTGGTCATTGTGCTCAATGTTCCCAATGTAAATCTGGTTCCAATGTTCTGAAAGCTTTATTCTCCTCTTAACAGTTCTAGCATATAATCTTTGTATTTGTCCATGTTGGATGTATGATTCATCTGAAAGTGATATTTATTTCAGTTATTACTATAGATGCTGTCTCCATCTGGGGATGAGAACAGATTTAAGGGTGACAACTCAATCATTATTTCAAAGGATTTTACTGATCTCTCTCTTCACCTTCTATTTTCCTAAAACTTCTATTTTTATGATGTTGACAATTTTGCTTCCATCTTTTACTTCTGATCTGATATATTTTTATTTCTGTTTTTAGTCTGGCTTCTATATGAGAGAATTCTTCAGTCTGCTCTTCTGAAATGCTACTTGATTATTCAGCTGTTTCAAATCCTACTTTTATCCACTGGTACTATGCTATTCTACCATGTGTCTTTTGGAACCAATATTTCCCTGTACCCATCTATTATGGCCCATGTCTTGCTGCATACTGCTAACACTTACCTTTATGTATAGTTTTGCTTAATTTATATTCATTGTTTTTCTCTTTCAGTAATTCTCTTTCTAATTGTTTAGGTTCTAAAATTGGTGGTTTTATTCTGACAGCTCTATATACCTGTGAATTCTTGTTATTTGAGGTCAATAGCTATCCTGTGTGTAACTTTTCTGAGAGAAGAGTTCAAGGGGCAGGCTTAGCATCAATCCCTAGGAGTTAAGAAGAAGATGGATATAAATCCAAAGGAAACCTTTGCAGGTTCACTAATGACTCCTTTCATTTCCTGTTTCTCGGTCAAGTAATTTTTGTGAGAATTTCTTTTTTTTTTTTTTTTGCTTTAATTATTTTTTATTCTTAAATATTCTTTTTTTTAAGGAGGTAACACAAATATTTTTTTCTTTTTTATTATTATTGTTAATTTATTCTTGTTACATTTCAATGGTTATCCTATCCCTTGTATCCACCCATTCTTCCCTCCCTCCCATTTTCCCCTTATTCCCCTCCCCTATGACTGTTCCTGAGGGGGATTACCTCCCCCTGTATATGCTCATAGGGTTCTTATGTACACATTTGAGTAGAATTTGGAGGAGTCAAGTGTACTTTCTCTATGTCTTAGGGGAAATTATGTACACATATTGTGCTGAGTAAAATGGGTCTGCCAAACTTGTTCTGTAGTCGCTTCTTGATTCACAAAACTGACTCCCTGAGTTTCTGATTTCTCTCTGCTGATTGCCTCTGTCACTGAATCATTTGGTTTTCTAATCAACCCTCAACAAAGCACATTCATCTGCATATGGATGCACATATTTGTTTTCTTCTCAAAAACCAATCTCCCAAGTCAGTTCATGTCTGGCCACTTCTACTTTACCAATGGTTTCTTTGCTGCCTCTCTAATACAGGACCTCAGACTCCTAAATAGTGCATCACACATCAACACTAGAGCCCATTTCAGTACCTGGAGAATCTAAGTATGAAGTTGATTCTGTGGCTGATTCAAATACAAACTTCCCAGGGATTATTAAAGAGTGATGAACAAACTGTTGTACATTTACACAATGGAATATTACTTCAGCTGTTAAAAATAAGGAAATCTGTAATTTGCAGGCAAATGGTTAGAACTAAAAATGATCGTCCTGAGTGAGGTAACCCAGCCCCAGAAAGGCACACATTGTATATATTAACTTATAAGTGGATATTAGAATATAGATTTCCTCTGTGAGACTCCACCTAATGGGGAATCAGGACAAATACTGGAACTCACAGCCAGATTCTGGGTGGAGAGCTGAGAAATGTGTGGAAGAGTTGGGAGACAGAAGGACCAAGAGGGGTCAGGACTTCCACAGTGAACTGGACCCAGGAGGGCCTGCACCAACTGATGCACCAAGGAAAATGCATGCAGAGAACCTAGACCTCTATTCAGATGTAGTAGATTGACAGCTCATTCTCCATGTGGGGAGCAAAGGGAGCAGGGACTGCCTCTGGCATAGACTCTGTTGCCCAGAGTTGATCACTGCCCTGTGTCAGGACAGCCTATGGGCACACAGAGGAAGGAGATGCAGGCTTTCCTGATGAAACCTGATAGGCTGTGGTAGGATGGTGGTGGGGGGAGTTGCCCGACACCCCTTCCTGAACCCCACCCACACCCAAAGGCTGGCAGAGGTCTAGGGGAGGGAAATATGAGGGGATAACAATCTGGATGTAATATGATTTATTCATACTAAATAATTCTTTTCAAAAAATACAATTAAAGGACCTTGGGGGAAAAAAGGCATGATGAACAGTATTACAGAATGCCTCTTGAAAAATAAAACTTACAACTTTAGTTATAGAGCATGTGTTCGCTGCTCTCAGTTTCACAGAGAAAGGTTAAGCTTTTATCTATACAAACACATACAGTTGATTGATTTTTTTTCAACATCTATATCTTCCTTGACTTCCAGGAGCAGTTTGGTCTTTCTGCATTTCATTCATCATACAGCAAATGTGAGTCCCACATATTGCTGTTCCAATAGCCACAGCCATTCCCTCAGGCCAGTAGGGAAGTAGTATCAGATGGCAGAGAGACTCCTTGTTCCCATGGCTCTGACTGTTCAGCCGGCAGAGAACAGTGCCAATGAAGGCAAATGCAATTCTCATCCTTGCAGTCACACAGGGCAAGTAGGTGAAAGCAGCCTTCCAGGAAACGTATTCTGAATGGCTTTCTTTGCCTTGGATTTATCCCATTCCTAGAAGCTTGGTACCAAGGAACTAGTGAAAGCCTATGGTTAACCTTCAGAGACAATTTTGATCTAGAAGAGAAAGATGAGCTCCTGCTGAGTTACATGTTTAAAGCCATGCATCTTCATTAATCATATTTAGTTATGAATGATATGAAGAACAATTTATATGTCCTTTTACCCCAAGATTAAGAGACTTCCTTGATGGAGAATGACTGAAGCCAGATCCCATTGATAGGTAAGAATTCAGTCTTTCTCAAAACTGAATTATTTCTAAATTAAGTACAAATGAGAGCTGTCATAAGCACAATACAATAGACCCTGTTGTCTACAACTGCTGAGGCTTTTTAAGCCACATTCTCTTTCATTTTTATTTTCTGGAACCTGTAATTCTCCAGTATTTTATTATAACTTTGCATAAAAATAAGCAAAAGTATGATATGGTGATTTACCATGTGTACACTTACCTGTAGTATGTAATATTTATTTATACAAATTATTTATTCAGATTGTTCTGGTCACAGTTAATAGCAACAGGCTAAAGAAGCTGACAAGAAATGAAGCTGAAATGACAAAGTGGCTACTGTTTCAAAAGTGATTTTCTTCTTCCCAACTAATCAAGTGCACTAATGAAAATACTGCAATTTATTTTGACAATTTAATAGTACAATAAATTATAATATTCCCATATGAACATATCAATGTTAGTCTTCCAAAAAGATATGAGAAAGGGATATGGAAGCCTCATTCCTCACGCCTCCTTGTGGCCGACTTAACACTGCTGAACATTAGTCAATGTTTTGCACTACCGTAAATACAAAATATACAAAGGCCCTTGGTTACTTTTTAAAACCTTACTCAAAGCTCTTTCATGCCACATAATTGATGATAAGCCAAAGATGCATGGTGATAATTACAGTAGGATGGGACCCATTTGCTGAATAATAAGAATCTCAATAATTCATAAGAATTAGTGACTAAGACATTTATTGTCAGGCAAGCCAAGCTTAGCAACCCAGATTGCAATCTTTTGTGCATCCTAGTTGGAGTTCAAAACTTCCTTTTCATTGGGAAGGATAAATACACACATTTTCCTTCTTAGAGAAATTTGGATTGTAAAAGATGACAGATGCGTAACGTGTCTGGGGTGATTTTTGGAGGTACTAGTCAGGCCCAGCAGACAGTCTGAAGATGTGTCATGCTTAGGCAAAATTAATTTTATGAATTGGTAAATGCAAAGAATTTGTCTGTTAATAAGGGTCCATTGTACCCAAATCACAATGGTACCAATACAAAAATATAGAATGGACTGTTAGCTCAGAACAACAGCAACAAAAAGTGGCTTCTAACGAAACCATGTTATGGATATTCTGTAGTGCCTTTGTCAGCAGAACTGAGCAGACCACCAAGCCAGTCAATCTGTATTCAAACTTTTATCTTATTTGACTGAAAGTTTTAATATCTAACACAAGATTACCTTTTCAGAACAATATTGTTTTAACTTTCTCTCCTAAAAAGCTCCTTTGAAAGAAAATTTATACTAAGACAAAAGAAGACAAAAATCACACACAATTTAACACAATAGCAAATACTGAGGTCTTCAAGTGTTTATCAATTCATGAAATGAGAATAAGTGATCAATAACCATATTGTTGTAAGTAATGATAACTGTCCGAAAAATCTTAACATAGACACTGTATCATCAGTAACTTCAATATTTTATATAAAAAGTGCGAAATAAATGCTTTTCATTACAGTAACGCAACCAAGAGGGTTTTAAGCTGAAAACTCCAAATGCAAAATGAAAATAACTGCAGGACAATGAAAATTGTTTTGGCAATTGGTTCATTAATGCCTCAAATATTGCCCTAATGCTATCTTTTAAAGTAATTTTAACACACATGAGAAACTGAATGCCTTAAGCCCTTAATTCCTTAAATCGTCTACACTCTTGTCAAAATAATATTTCTCACACTAAATTTTCATAGAGTTCTTTATTTCTTATTGGTCTTTATTGTAATGCATCATGAAAATGGGTTATGTTTTTAAGATACAAATCTACATTTGATAAAGATTTCTCCTAAAACTTTTTGCTTTGGATGGAATTGATTTCTCTATTTCTGTTTCTTGGGTACTATAACTAAAGGGCATATCTTTAAATGGTTTATATAACTTAATGAAGCTTTGATATTTTTTTCCTTTCTAATTGTAGAACTATCAATAAACATATTTTTCAGGAGGAATTTGTTTCTCATTGCACTGAATATTTTCTCCAAAGCCAAAAATGATGGTAAAAATCTGTAATCTCATTACACAGGATACTGAGGGAGAATTGCTTATAAAATGAGGTCAAGAAAGGCTACATAGAAAGGCTATAAAACAAACACACACACACACACACACACACACACACACACACACACACACAC
>OU015752.1:8175354-8251071 GCA_907169655.1 Acomys percivali
ACACACACACACACACACACACACACACACACACACACACACACACCCCAAAAACATAGACTGAAAAATATCTAATTTAATTTTGAATAGATATCAAGGAAACTATTAGATTGGTTGAAACAATTTAACTTTTGTTTTCTATTAATCACAGCTTTTTTTTGTTTTGTTTTCTATCATGTTTCGCTAAATCCACATCCCCAATATAAGACAATTTATAGTTATGATATCATCCTTCAATAAAAAAATTTATGTTATTGCCTCCTGGTAACCAAACTAAAGAAAACATCATTTAAAGTCCAAGTAAAGGAATCAGCAACCTTATTATTAGATTCAGTATTACTCAGTATTAGGGTGTTTGGTAATCAATTAATCTTTCTCAGAATTACATCATGACAAGCAATGAGCTTTACATTTAACCTTTCAAGTTAACCGGTATTAATTATGGAGAGGAAATTATTTATGTCAGGGTTTTTAAAAGCATAAATGTAAAATGCACACAGCACTCAGATTTCAGTCAAAGTTAAAGAAAATCATTCTATTCTTTCTTTTTATCCAACTTCTCTTTCTAATAAACTTTATTCATCATGATAATTAGACGCTTTTTACCTTTTATTCTTCTATGAATTATGTCTCCCCCCCCCCAGCTTTTTATTGATACATTGCCACTAACAAGGTAGGCTGAAACTGGTTTGGAAGAAAGAGATATGGAGATGTAACATTCTTTCACTTTTCTATGAAAGGGAACAAAGTTTTGGAGTCTGTCACAAAATTCATGCCTCACTCTTTCCCAGGCATGTGACACTTGTTCTGAGCACCTGCACACTATTCTAGCATAACCCCCACTGAGCCCTCAAAATCTCACATATTATGCCAGCCCTTTGCTTTTGTTCTTTAAGCCACCCTCCAATGCTGAAGTAATCATTTTCCCATATTAAAGAATTTCTATTCTATAGATTTTCTGCACTTTTCTTTTTCCCCAAAGGACCCCACTGAAAACTATTGAGAGACGCTTAGCTAGATGCAGCCGTTACTCAACCTTTGTTCTAAACTTACGGTGACTCCTCCATGGATATGACCTTAGAGGAAGAAATTGCAGACAGGATTGTTTGAAAATGATGTCAATAGATGGTGAGAGGGTTTGATTAGGTAGGTTTCACTGTAACCAAAACAGAAAAAAATGCAGTAGATAATAATGTAAATAAGAAAACAGAATGTAAGGTTGGCTGGCAAGCTGTGTCAACAGGGAATGTTGCTGTTGCATGCGACTAAATCCAGTAATCTGAGTCAATCCTGAAACCAAGAAGGTGAAAATAAAAACCTGAATTTTTGAGATTGAAATTTAAGTGCAATATTTCTCCCTTCTCTTTCCTCTCCCCAAACCTTCCCATACATCCTTATTTTCTCTTCATTGAATCCACGGCCTCTGTTTTCACTAGTTGTTAGCTGCGTGCATATATACATGTATACTTCTACACTTAACTTTTTGAGTCTATATGATGTTATTTTATATATGTTTTCAGGGCTGGCTCTTTGGTTGTGAATAATTTGATAACATATAGTCAAGAAGAAGGTTTAATGTCTTAAAATCTGTCTGATCATAGGAAAGGTAAGGCTGGGATATACATTTGTATATAGTCTGCTGTTGTAAGTTCTTTTTCTAGCTGTTGAGATCGCCTATCTCTCATAGGAGATATATGGAAATTCAGGCGTCATTTTGGCCCACAGTGAACTGTTTTCCCACAGTTCACCATGGTGTAGAACGCTGTGAGACATTGTACATGCTGACAGGAATGAGAGATAAATGCTTATGCTCATTAGCTCTCTTTCATTTTTCTCTTTTACTCAGTCTATAAATTCAGTCATGTTTACTGTATGCCTTAACGCCTCAGTTAGAATTCCCTGAAAAATGTCCTTATGAGCACACCCAGAAAATTTGTCTTACCTAGAATATTCTCTTAACGGATTACAAATTCCACCTAAATTAACAGTGAAATTTAACCATTACTGTGGTGCAAATGACACTGTCTTTATGGGTGCAGCTAAAAACAACTAGAATGAATGGGAAATTCTAGGACACTAACTAACCATATTACAGCCTGGCGAACATGTCTGATCAACTGAAGGAAGAGGACATGTCTAGAATCCTGAGAGGAAGGTCAGCCTTATTTTGTGACAAAAACAAAATGACAGACTACACATGGAGAAGGAATTAGTAACTTATATCCTCAGTGGAAAATAGGGCAGGACCCCTAGTAGCATCTGCAGATACACCCATAACGGCTCACCAACATGACCATACAGATGTGAGCTAAACAAGGGTGACACCAGTGAACACTCCAAACTGTACAAAAAATATTATCGACAACTAAGTAAAACTGGGAGCAGAAGATGTGGTCCTCCCCAAAGAGCTAATTGGTTGTTCCCTGCCAAAGAGTGGTGCCTGAAACCATATACACAAATAACATCATACAGACTCAAGAAGTTAAGTGTAGAGATATATCTATATATACAGGCATGCAATTAGCAACTCACAAACACAGAGACCATGGATTCGATCAAGAGAAAATAGGGATATATGGGAAGTTTTGGGGAGAGGATGGAGAAGGCAGAAATATTACACTGAAAGTTCAATCTGAAAAATAAACAGAACAGAAAGATTAAAATATATAAATAAATAAGTACATTAAGAGAAAAAAATCTAATAAAGTAGGCAGTCTGATTTGTTGTCTATTGCCAACACGAGGAAGGGAGAGTTACAAAACTTGTAAGGAAAGCTTCATTCTTGCTCTGAAGAGAGCACCAAACGTAGGCTTAACTTTAGACTCTGGACACCCACTTTCCTTATATATTAAATGTCTTCAAGGCATGAGGAATACTTATAAACACTCAGAGCATCTTCATAACTACATCTCCTCTTCTCCCCGTCTTTGATGTGCGTTTGTCTTTCCACTTGAGATCAGTTGAACAGACAAGTTACCACAGGTCCCAGTGACTCCTAGGAGCACACACTATATAATCTTCGTGATAGTGTGAAGAAAGCAGGTCACAACTCACCCTCCACAATGATAGTTAGAAATGACTTTCAGCTCAAATGAGAAGGAATCATGACTAAGAATATAATCACATTTCCCAGGTGAGTGGTATTTTGAATATTGAAATTTCTGCCCCCTAAACAGGAACATGGTTTACCATTACCATAAAACCTTAATAGCCCATTAGATCTGACAGAGTCTTTTAGTTCCAAAAGGGTACCATAGAAAGAAAATGAAGCTTGGAACTGTTCTCAGTCATTACAGACATTATGAAAATATATCATTACTGAGTAAATTTCCTTCTCAATTTTGTTCACGATCACCACCTTATTGAAAATCTATGATGTAGTTTGAAATGGGCTTTGAAGCCTGACGATTAAGACTCAAGCAATTATCATTGATTTTTAAAGGTTTTCAATACTGGGGACACAGGTTATTAGTAGGAAAAATCGGCTGCTCAGGTAAACCAGCCAGCAATCTAGCACCTGTTCTGCCAGCTTCTATCTCACACACACTGGATAGAAGGTTTGAAGATTTTTTTAGTTAGTAATTAGCTAACACATGAAAATTCTTTGATCTGGTATTAAGTGTGTCTGAGTTTTAATTTTACTTTATAATGCTTTGTCTTTGTACCTGTAAATGGTGCTTCTGAGGCATTCTGCAAACTTGAATTGCTTTCTCAAGGTGCAAGACAGGTCTGCAACTCAGTTCCTGTCAGTATTTTATCTGTGAAATGAGAGCAGACCCAAAGTTCTTATTCTGCCTTGGCTTCTGAGTTCACTAGCAGACAAGCCATTTAATCTCTCTGAGCCTTACTTTCTTACTGAGGAAATAGATTTATAAACAATGTATGCCTCTTTAGGGCACTGACAAGAAACTTAACACAATTAAATTTTTTACACAAAACATAAACTGTGTTTAATACAAATAGATATTAATTGTGTTCATGGCTTCCCAAGACAGATAATATTTTAGGTTGATGCTTAGCCTTTTACTATGATTTAAACAGGTGCTGCAATATACTTTTCAAATCACAAACACACACACACACACACACACACACACACACACACACACACACTGCCCAAAGAAAGCTTAGTTTGATATGACATTATCAAATGTAAAAGAAAGGAAAAGCAAATAAAAAGAAGGTAAGAAATGATGGAAAGAGTGAGGGAGAAAGACAAAAGAGAGAAAATGTCTCTCTCTTTTACTATTTTATAGACTCAAGACATTAAAATGGGAAACGACCACTGCTCTAATTTTATAAATGAAGGAAAAAGTCAAACAATAAAACACCTAAGTGGACAGGTAGACAAAATCCACTTGATACCAAGTGTGTAATCGTTATAAAACAAAAACTATATCATCAAAATCTGTATATCTATGTCCAACCATAAATATACATATATATGCATATACAATATTTCCATTTATATAAATGGAAATATATATGTTCCCCAAGATTCTATTTGCTGCTTGGGCTGAGCAATGAAAATGCTTTTGAGGGCAGCTTTTTGGGGAATAAGCAGATGACACAGTGGTGATATTGACAGTAGAAAAAAAAAGGGACTGTGCTCTATGCTCTGGCCTTCAAGGCAGAGAGTAATGTAGCATCCCCAAGGAAAATAGCCTAGGGACCACGAGCAACCAGCATACTGTAGCACAGAGGCACAGAGTGAGTTCTTCACAGCCTCCAGAAGAAACTAACTGCAAAGCATCTCACTTTCCACTTGTAATCTCTAGAAAGGTAGGAAAAGAAAATTGTATCATTTTAAGGCATCTTTTTTGTGTGAGATATTCTTATGACATTTCGTGCCCACTGAGACAACACCTTTGTAGATAAGAAATATTTTGGGAGAGCTTTCTATTCATTCTCTACTTGTTATACTCATAAACTCAGTAATTTGATGAGATTTTTTAAAATTACAACTCATCGCATGTATTTGGACTCTTTCATTTACATATATTTTTCTTAGTGGTTCCTTCCAAAATCAGTTGGCAGTCTTGTTCCGAATGACCTTCTTTTTCTGTCATTCTTTTTTTCTTTTTAATTAATTTATTCTTGTTACATCTCAATGGTTATCCCATCCCTTGTATTCTCCCATTCTTCCCTCCCTCCCAATTTCCCCTTATTCCCCTCCCCTATGACTGTTCCTGAGGGGGATTACTTCCCCCTGTATATGCTCATAGGGTATCAAGTCTCTTCTCAGTAACCTGCTGTCCTTCCTCTGAGTGCCTCTAGGTCTCCCCCTCCAGGGGACATAGTCAAATGTGAGGCACCAGAGTACGTGAGAAAGTCAAATCCTACTCTCCACTCATGTGTGGAGACTGTTCTGACCATTGGTATCATTCTTATGGTCTAAGAGGGTTTTTAGATTTAATGAACTAGCTCTGCAGTGAGAACAAGCTTTGAATATTCTGTGATTTATTGTCAGTCCTACTGGAAACCCAAAAACCTTTACAATCATCCTTACAGTTTTATATCAAAAGAATTACACTAACTAATCTTTCCAAACTGTTACACTGTTTTTCACTTAGAGCAACTGTTTAACTTCAGATACTTCCAAATTGACTATTATATTTGTTTTAATTGTTAAAAAATCTATTCTTGAGAGTCAAATATTTTTGTAGATAGAGCTGAATACAAAAAAAAAAAAAAAGATATGGGATTGTGGTAGGTAAATGGCCTCCATGGGCTCTTATATTTCAATGGTTAGCTATCCTGGAGTGGCATTACTTAGAAGGATTAGGTGTGGCCTTACTTGATAGATGTGGCCTTGTTGGAGAGATTATGTCACTGGAAGTGAGCTTTGAGGATTCAGAAGCCCCAGCCAGCGCCAGAGTCTCTGTGGTCTGCCTGTGGATCTTCCTGTAGAACTCTCAACTATTTCTTCAGCACCATGTCTGCCCTTGTGGCAGCATGCCTCTGCCATGATAACAATGGACTAATCTCCTAAAAATGTAAGGAAAGCCCAATTAAATGCCCTCCTTTATTAGAGTGTCTGTGGCCATGATGTCTCTTCACAGCGCAGAACACTGATTAAGACAGCCATTGTCTACTTTCTAAGGCTGTAAATAATTTTTTTTTAATTAAATGTTTTGAAATAAAGTTACATCAACTGTTCAACAGAAGACTTTTTTTGGTTTTTTGTTTTTGTTTTTGTTTTGTTTTGTTTTGTTTTTTGTTAAGAGTAAAAACTTAAGATTCTCTTCCTCTTGATTTAACCCAACAAAATGTACTTGGCTAAAACCTGATGATATATACTCCTTACTAATAATTTGAAACATTTCATTGCAACTCAAATTTCTCTACATATCTGGCTGTATGCCTTGGTGATATTTGTTTTCTTTTGTTTGGCATTTTACAGCTCCATTAAATAACACTAGATAAAGCACAAACAGAACTTTATATGTCTGACTTAAAGCTGCAGAGAGAAGCAGTGGACATATTTACTGCTGAGTATTAAGTAGGAGAATAACTTCTATTCTACTGTTAATAGCAAAATTTTCAGATTTCATACATTTTGTGTTAAAATTTTACATTTCACACTTTTTCATAATGGCAATGTTTACACTTCTAGATGACAATAAACATATAAGCTGCTAATAACACAGAAAAATCAATATTTATCTTATGTTCTCAGCTCTTAAAGACTGACTTATGAAGAATTCACACTATCAAAAATGTTTACTTATGAGCATAGACACAGATATTTATTTTATGTATTTAATAAATATATGATTAATTTCCCAAAGCTATAAAAATGACAGATTTTATTTTTATATTTCTGTTAAAAGCATTTACATGTTTTTAAGCAACATTGACTTTTAAGTTTGTAACATTTTAAAGTTTTCATTCATCTTGACTTACAATTTAAATCATATAGATGGTTTCCCTTATAACCTGTCTGTTTCCTGCTGGGTTCTGGAAAATGGGTGGAGGAGGAGAAGGAGGAATATAGACATAGGAGAGCTGTTGTCATCATTATTTACCATTCTACTGATTTGATTTGAGAATATTTGTTAACCACAGGAACATCTGTAGGTAGAAATGCTTTCTGCATTGCAAGGCTACACTGTGGCTGAATTAAGAGAAGATAGTGCTATTCATTTCATATACTAAAGAGATTTGTAACTACTAAGATATTGTAAGGACTTATATTCAAAGAAACTAGAATTATTTGCATAAAACTGACATTGAAATAACAGCAAATATTCTTCTACAAGCAGTAAAGACAACTGAAGGATTAGAGCTAACAAATAATAAAAAATTAATTTTTAATTAAAGGCTTTTACTTAATTGGTTCTTCATGGTTTGTGCACACTGGTAAAGTAAAATAAAATATATAGTGTTAAAAATACATTTATTTTCTGTACTGAACATGGCATTTTAGATGTTAAAGAAAATTAGAAATAGACACATATTTAAATGACTAAAAAGGATTCCACTCACTCAGTGTCATCAATTGTGCTCACAAATATAATTTAGACATAATTCTAGGTATTAGAAGTGAAATTCATGAAACATGATTTTAAATGCATATCGTGTGAACTTTCATCCTCTATAAAATGTCACATTGTCATTGCCTTGGCCTAAGTAGGAGCAAGATAGATGAGTGAACTCCCTCAAAGCTAAGAAACGAGAAAACTTGATCAGCAAAGCCTGTGAGGAGGCAGAGTGAAAGGTCCTAATTGAGACCACGCTCAAGCTTCACAGAGCTGCCCAATTACATTAGATTTGCAGGCACTGTCACTCTATGAAGTAGTTATCAATACATCGATTCAACTTCCATCTTCTTGAAACAGAATGATTTCTGACCATGCAATACTTGACTGGACATGGAGAAAGAGAAATTTACATTTCAGGTAGTTAGTACATTTTTAGCAACCTCTGGCAATCTTAAATAAGTCAGGTTCTTTGGATTGAGAAAGGAACTTGTCAGTATACCTAGAAATCATCCCAAGATCCCTGGCTGGACTGTGTAAGCCACAGGGAAAGAAATACTGAAAGATGCATCTTCTGCTTGTCTGAAAGACAAAGAGAGAGAGAGAGAGGGAGGGAGGGAGAGAGAGAGGGAGAGGGAGAGGGAGAGGCCTTCTGCATTCCTACGACCTTGGCATTAATTCTCCAAATGGCTCTAATTCTTATTATTGTGTGTTTTTGGAGCACATAGGACAGGAAGGTGTGGTCTTTGAGACCTAATGTTGATACACTAAATGTAGCTCATGTTGTACTAAACTGACTTCATTTTATAACAAGATTACTAGAAAATCCTATTAAGAAAATAGAGGCAGCATATAAGTAAGATGCAAATACATGAAAAAAGATCCTAGAACATCTTAGGGCTCTACTGCTAGTGGCATTTCCTAAGGACTTAGCTCAGGGTCTCTGAGTTGTCTCCTTGTAGTGTTAACTGTTGAGATCTGGTGTCCTGAGGCTTTGCTTCTTATTAAACCACCTTTCTGACTGGCTGTAGACTTGCTATTATTTATCGTGGCATAGAAGGTATTCCTATGACCCAGATATATCAGCATGCTGGGGAAAGAGATACATATTACTAGTATGGAGGTAATAGGTTTTTGTATGGTGTCTCACCTAGCCCAATTTGTTACCAGGCACTCAGAATTATCTAGACACTGTAATAATTATGTTTCTTTCCCTCCAAGAATCTGTAAAATGTCCTCACACTTGAATTCCTTTGTAAGAAGCAGAACTAATGGAATCTCATATAAAATCCACTTGCTAAGTGCCTGGTACATGTGTAACCAGTCCTAGCCCTTTCGTACCTCAATTCTTGCAGCAAATCCTTTCTCTTTTACACTGCGTGTGAGGGTCTTTAACAGCATCTTTTAATCTAGTGCCTGTAACAATTTTTCATTATTTTTTAAACTATTCAATATTTAATTTGCAGAATCATCTATTGATAATATTGGTCCAAGAAAGAACAATTGGGAGCTGGAGAGATGGCTGGCTCAGTGCTTAAGAGCACCGGCTGCTCTTCCAAAGGACCCGGGTTCAATTCCCAGCACCCACATGACAGCTCACAACTGTCTGTAACTCCAAGATCTGACACCCTCACACCAACACACATAAATTAAACTTAAATAAAATATCTTTTTAAAAAAGAAAGAAAGAACAACTGTAGGTGAAGAAGAAGAAAAAGGTGGGCTAAGGGACACATAGGCACGAAAGCACCAAAAGGCCAGGGATTTGGGGTTACAGGGGGAGAATGGGGTATCAGAAGTATGAAGGAGGTAGGGGAAGAATAACCACAAAGCACACTTTGTTAGAATATGCCATAATGCTGACATATATGCTTACATAAAAAATAAAACCATAAAATAAATTTATAGCAACTAAATAACAATATGAAAAGAAAAGAAACCCTGCTCCAGAACACTCGTACCCACAGGGGAATCATCTGGCTTTCCACACAAGCAACTCACTGATGTTCTTCTGAAGTTCAAGGCCCTTGCCTATAGACAAGATTTCCACTCATGAAATTGCAGATGTACAAACTCCTCTTACTCTCAGGGGATAGGTGCTTCTCAGTCTTCACACTAGGGCAGCATACACAGCCTCTCGGGAGGAGCAACAGTCTCTACAGGGAACACAGGTCTTTGGTTTTCTGTTATTCATTCCTTTGTGACCCAGCATAACAAACCAAAGTTACCAAGTCACTGTGAACTTGGATTTTTCAAAAAAAAAATGTGTGGAGATGTGTAGTTGAGTCAATATTTTGTTATCGATTTGGGCAAAAAAAAAAAAAAAAAAAAAATCAAGGCTACATTTAAAGAAAATATACAGACCCAGAATAGGCAAAAGGCAATGTTGGAAAAGAAAGTTCTCATGATCAGCACCATTCCAGTTAAGGTAACATATACTGAAGAAAGTATGTTCCATAATTCCATTGTCTTCCAGAAATACCAAAGCTGAGGATGTAAGCGGACAGAGGTGTTAGGGATACTTTAATCTGAATCCCTTATAAAGGAGAGTACTAATTGGGGACAAATTGACAGTGTTTTCCTTAGGGCCTCCAACCACTAACAATGGTCACAGAGTGAAAAATTCCCTTTGCCACTTACTGATGTCAAAAACAAAGTCCCTAGAAGCTCTGTGAGTGTTTTCACTTGACAACTCAAATGAATGCAGATTGGTAGAACCAAGACAAGTAATTAATATTAGTTACAATTGATGTCATATTGAAATTTTTGATGGTGTTTATAAAGAAAATGATGTCATAAAACCATGTTAACATAAAACATAACAATTAAAATTTAAAAAGAAAATTAAATTAGTTGTGATTTATTTGATTATGCACATTGTTTCATATGTACAAAGTTTCATTTAATGCATTTTGAAAATGTAAAACTGATATTTTAAAGGACTGCCTCAGACTATTATGAGGGAAATATATATATAAGGCACCAAAACCATTCTGGAATTATAATATAAAAATACAGTTCACAAGGCAAATGTGACACTGAGGTACTTATACCAGACACAAGCCTCTGGGCATATGCAGAACTGACAAACACATTCTTTCAATTAGGATGAGACCTGGATCTTTTCTCAAGCAGCAGAGGTAGGTTTAAAGTTTATTTATCAAATGTGTGAAAAAATTTTTTGCATAAACATGCAAATTTTCTATATCAGAGTCGAGTATGTGAAAGTCTGGGTTATATGAAAGTCAAATGCTTGAAAGTCAGGGACATTTCCCTGAAGACTTCACTTTCAATTTTAAGTAGAGCAAGATATTTTTCCAAGATATATTTTTCGACTGTTAGATAGCCTCAACTATCTGTCTTATCTGTTTCTAAATGTTGACATTCATCAGTTTTCCATGCTATTTTCTGAGTTTCCTGACACTTACCACTGCAACTCCACGTAAATCCATTTCTTCAGCACTGCTTGCCCCTACCTTTCCTCCCAAATGACCCAGACACCAGGAACGATCCGATCTATGCAACAAATGCTTTTAAGATAATATATGGAGATTATTACAGAGTACCCTTCAATTGTTAATTACTGTTTTAGTTTAGTGTAAAAAATAATGGGTTCCCTGATGGCGTTCTCATGCATGTGTATCATTTAACTTGGTAATATTCATCCCTCTACTTCACCCTTTATTTTCACTTTCTTTCCCCCTCCCTGTTCTTCATAGACAAATCAGGATAACATGATAACTCCGCACTATACCACAGTTGCTCAGTTATACAGAGACAAGCATGTGCATTACCAAGTTTTTCTTTTGTTTCTCAGCATGCTCTTGAAGACTGGCTGCTATGGTATGCTTTGTGACTGTTGTACACAGCTCCAAGGCCACCTCCAAATTAAAGAAATGTAACTTCCACTGATATTTTGTCTCCACTGATGACTACAGAGCCTTCCGGCAGGTAGCTGCATGCCTGCCGCCTCTGGGAACTCTTGCTATTTAGCTCTCATCTGTGAAAACTCAAAGCACTGAATCAAAAGATGCAGGCATGGATGGTTTCAGCCCATACATGGCTGTGAGCTGTTGTGGGAAAGCAAGACTGTGTGCCGTTAGGAATAATCAACCTTGGCTTCCTAACAGCGGCATATTTAGATCACAAGTTTTTGTTAGGTGACATTTTCTGTAGCTTCTAGCCAAAGAAATGAGGCTGAATGGAAAAGTTATTGAAATGAAGCATATTTGTAGGATGACAACGTAGTATAAACAGTGGATAGTCAGTGGGCTTTAAATATTGATAAAGCCCTAACTAGCAACAGGCTGCACAGCAAGAAGGAGCCACACTGACCTGATGATGGTCTCATGGCCAAAGTTATTCATTAATCATTTTCTTAAGAGTTTAAAATATTAAAAGTCACACTGCCCTTGGTGCCAATAAAAATCTTCATTAGATTTTCTTATCTGAACTCTTGTAAGCTGGATATAGTGCAAGAAACCAAATTATTCTGTGGACATGTATTTGAAGTGTCACCATGTAGACTCTATTTTCCTGGAATGTAAGCATTTGATAGTTTAAAAAGTTTAATAGGATTAAGAAATGGTTCAAAAATTACGTTGTCGGTTTGCTGTTCACTATAGTATAGTATTTGCTCTCTGCCTTAACTATCAAGAACAACAACCTGCATAGAGACCTTATATGCTAAACACACAAAAGTCAACAAATATACACATTTTTGTTTACTTCTTCTAGTATCAGGGAAAATGTAATATAATACGATTTGCTCAGTGTTTACATTTTGAATTGACAAAGTTAATTTATAATTCCATAATAACTTAAAACTATGTTTATATTTTTAGTGTTTTGGCTATTTCTATTTGACAGCCTTGAAGAAAACATCTAGGTAGTTTATTGTATGTTTGTATAATAATGTAAATGTATATGTAAAAAATAAAAAAAATGTTTAAAAAGTAATATTTATAAAACATTTCTATGGATATCAAGAAGAAAGGTTTTTATTATATTGACTTGATCCTGCTGTTGTACTGTCTGACAAAGAGATCATAAAATATTTTAAAATTATTCTGTTAACACTACAAGTGGTAACCCTTGACATTATTTATTATAAACTTGAAGTAACCAAAGGCATAAACAAAGTATATTTCATAGTCCATAGTATTCCATGATAATTCACATTCTAATTTTAACAAGAATGCATGTGTATAAACTCACTGAACAGTAGTAACTGTAGCAGCTACCATACCATAAAAAGAAAATGCACAAGCTTAATGTTGAGTTATGCCCTAGTTATTTTTCTTTGTTGGTGTGATAACACACCAACTCAAATGAACTTGGATTGGCAAGAGTTTATTATATTTTATTTAGTAAGTTCATAATCATGGGAAGTCAGGGCAAAACTCAAGTGGGAACCTCAAGGCCGGATCCCAAAAAGAGATCATGGAAGAATACTGCTTTCATGCTTTCTCTTCATGGCTTGCTCAGCATTTTTCTTATCTAACACAGGATTAGCCTGAGCTATAATGGTGTTACCACTCCCACATTTATCACTAATCAAGAAAATGGTGCTACAGACTCATTAACCATCTGATGTGATCATGTCATTTTTTCACTAGAGATTTCTTCATCTCATTGATCCTAGTTTATATCAAGCTGGCAGTAACCTAACCAGCACAATATTATTTATAAGAAAATGTATGTTTTATCTGATATGTGGCATGATATTTTACAAAGAAATACAATATCAAGTCAGTGAGATGGTTCAGTGAATAAAAGAGCTTGTCACCAAGTATAAAGATAAGCACCTGTTAATTGTTCTTTGATTTCACACACACAGACACACACACACACACACACACACACACACACACACACACAGTTCTTATGCCCATGCTCATACATTCAGTACACTTTCCATGCTCCTATGCATACAAGTGCATACAAATTTGGTAGTTGATTAAAAAAAAAAAAAAGAAATACAATAGTGAAGTTTGAGTTTCTATTACCCATGTATGTATTAAAGGTTTTAGCATATCCTGTTATTCCTACCACATCTATATCTGATTGGAAACCTTCCTGTGAGTCTGAAGAAAATTGAATAAAAATAAAATTTTATTGGGTTTTAATTGGAAAAGAGAAGTTGATGTAAGTTGAGTAACCAAATCAGGACCTCACTTAGTCCTTATCTGCTACTGGCATTAAACTGGAAAGAAGAAACAATGTGTACAAAAATTTTTCAAAAACCACGACTTCCCAAGTGGAAGAAAGAATGCTGTGGTTGCCCATATCCTGCAATGAAGTGCCACTTCCACCAGTCCTCTATAATACCATCTCTTTACAGTGAGATCAGAGATAAAGCCAGAATGAATTCGGATGGAAAAATAGGCCCTAATCCTAAATACTTTTGATGACCACACTCAAACAAAAATATTTTGTGAGCTTAAGAAACAAGAGGAAATGGCCAACTCACATTTGGAGAAAAAACAAAATTCTGGGACCTGACACACTGAAAAGAGTATGTTATATATGTCCCCCATTCCCAGAGGAGACCTAGCTCAATTCTCAGATCTATTTCCTCTACATCTTTGCACAGGAGAAAATGAAAGTGTATTTCGCAAGCAATGTCTTCCTATATTATGAAAAGGCTTTCCAAGTGGCTCAGCTTTCTCTCACTGCTGCCCTGATGAACTCATCTCTGCTGTGGTTCCTGGGCAAGACCTTCAGAAGATCAAGCTAGTCAAAGTCCAGCATGGATACGTTGAGGAGCATCTGAGGACCACCTCTACCCATGGAGGAGCTATTGGCAGTTAGTGGTGTCTGGGGGAGAGAGAATTTTGTTTAAGGGTATAGGCCCTAGTAGGTCAAGAACACTCCAATGTATGATCTCATACCCATGATTATATGTGCATCACAAATTGGGTTTGTCAGCTATATTTTTAAGAGAAAAAAAAAGAAAACAAAATTAGGAACTGCTTTGGAGCTGAAGGTTATTTCTTGAAAGAATTAGGAAGGAGTTGAATGAGCATAATAAAAATACCTTGTATGAATATATTAAATTCTCAAATAAGTTGTGAATATATATTAAGGGAGAGAGAGAGAGAGAGAGAGAGAGAGAGAGAGAGAGAGAGAGAGAGACAGAGAGAGACAGAGAGAGACAGAGAGAGACAGAGAGAGACAGAGAGAGACAGAGACAGAGACAGAGACAGAGAGACAGAGAGCGAATAAGAGAAGCATATAAAATAATGGCTGGAAAGTCTGGGAATAGTAAAAGCCCTCAGCAAAGACTGGAGTAGCTTCATCACTTTAACTATAACAAGAGACACTTATGATGGACAGATCTGGGCCCAGGGGTCCTGCTCAAACTATGGCACAAATAAGGACTATACATGCAGTAAACTTCAAACCCCTACCCAGATCTAGCCAATGGACAGGACATTCTTCACAGTTGAATGGAGAGCAGGGACAGACTTTCACACGAACTCTGGGGCCCCATATTTGACCATGTCCCCTGGATGGGGAGACCTGGTGGCACTCAGAGGAAGGACAGCAGGCTACCAAGAAGAGACTTGATACCCTATGAGCATATACAGGGGGAGGAGGTCCCCCTCAGTCACAGTCATAGGGGAGGGGAGTAGGGGGAAAGCGGGAGGGAGCGAGGAATGGGAGGATATAAGGGATGGGCTAACAACTGAGATGTAATAGGAATAAATTAATAAAATACATTTTTACAAAAGAGACACTAACAAGTAAGTGAGCATGTTGCCATTTGACCATGGATTTATGATTTAAAAATAAATAGAATGCCATGCAGCACATATGATATGGAGAAATTTCCTGTAGAAGTGTGGAGAGAAAGAAGAGGGAGCAGTGCTCCAGGACAGAGACAGAGAGACAGAGTAAGAGTAAGAGTAAGTGAATAAGAGACAAAGTAGCAGGGCTACAGATGGTGGGTTTGTCCCTTTATCCTGGGCCACTGGTGCACACCTAGAGGAGGGCAGGTGATGATGTCAGAGGTTGCTAAGCAACCTAGAGGCAGGCAGCTTATATGGCAACACATGGTATGTGGACATTCTTAACGGCCTGTACAACACATCTCTTTTACCTACTCCATCTCACTACTTGAATGTTCTCATGTACACTGAGTGAGATTTTTCCCATGGGTCACAAACGGATACAATTGTACCCCAGGTCTGTCACTGGGAAAAGTCACAGGCCCTGGAGAATTGCAAGATTCCATCTATGAAAATGCTCAGCAGACCCCTTAGTCTCCTCACATTCAGCCTGGCTTGCGAAAGAAAGGTAAAGACAGAATGGAATGAAGCTCCACCAAGCAGAACTAGGAGGGCCAGAGTGGAAGTGTCCACAAGAAAGATCTAAGGGTTTCTGAGATGTTGACGACACAGCTGACTGCTTTTGTTAATTTTTTAAACCTTCCTAAATGCAATCAGTTGAGTCTAGAGGAAATGTACCCTTCTTCAAAGGAAAATAAGTTTGTAATGGAAGATTTCGAATTAGAACAGCAACAACAATAACAAAAGCAACCAGAAAGAAAGCAAGCACAAATGAAAAGAAAACATGCACTACCTAGGGAATATAATAATTTCCCAGGATAGTTATATATAATAACCCCAAAGATCCTGTGAACTTTACATCAAACACAAGAGAACAACCAGTGGGTTGAAGACTATCTTAGCAGAAGAAACCTTGAAACCAGATCCGAAAGATAAGTCCCTGACCACTGGGAACCCTTTACCAGCAAAGCTATCCTTCAGATACAAGGACAGATTAAGATTTCCCCAGGTTGATTTTTTTCTAGTTGCATATATTTGCCTGAAATTTTCATGTTATTTTTAACTGCTGAGTAATATTCCATTGAATATGTGTACCCAACTCTCTTTATTCACTCTGAATAAGGTAACTCAGGCTTAGAAAGAAAAACATACCTAGCCCAATTGTCATCAGAGAGGTTCCATTCAGAAAATGATGGAAAACAAATGCAGAGACCCACAGTCAAGCATTAGGTGGGACTCAGGAATCCTGACAAAGTGGTGGAGAAAGGATTTAGAAGCGAGAGGAGACAAGGGCACCACAAGAAAACGCACAGAACTAACTAACCCAAGCACATAGGAGCTGACAGACACTGAACCAACAACTAGAGAACCTGCATGGGACTGACCTAGGCCCTCTGCATATACGTTATATTCATGTATCTTGGTCTTCTTATGAGACTCCTAACAGTGGAAGCATCAGTTGTCTCTGACTCTTTTGTCTGCTTTTGGGACCCCTTTTCTCCTCCTGGGGTACCTCACTCTGTTATAATATGAGGGGAAGCACCTTGGCTTACTGTAACTTGATATGTCATATATCATTCGTATCTATGGGGACACTCTCCTTTTCTGAAAGAAATGGAAGACAATTGGATGGGAGTATGGGTAGACTGGGAGGAAAGAGGGAGAGAAAACAGCAGTTGGGATGTAACAGATGAAAGAAGAACAAGTTAAAACCAAAAACATAAACACTTTCCCCAGCAAACAAAAACTAGGAGGACTTATCACACACAAACAAACTTTTTAGTTAATGCCAAAGAGATTTCTTCAACAGAAAAACAAAAGGACTTACCACAGACTTGAAAACATCTGGAACCAGAAAGTGTGTTAGTAAACACTCAAATTCACAGTACGCTTTCACCACAAAGGTGAGATGTAAAACAGTGTTAACTCTACTATGGAGGTGTTAAAGAACTAAAATAAATCTAGCTACAAAAATTAGTTAAAGGATCCTTAACTCTTGCTGCTAGCCGTCTCAGCTAGGGTCACACCATAGGCCCTCAGGAGCCGCTCCTGTTCCACTGTTGCCCCCTATTGATATCAGTTCTCTCTCCCTTTCATGGTCATGCTCTCCCTACCCTCCCACACCTGTTATGGCCCCCAGCCCTCTCTCACTCAGCTCCCTCCCTCCATCTATTTCAGATGTCTATTTTATTTCCTCTTCTGAGTGAGATTCAGTCTTCCTCCCTTGGGCCCTCCTTGGTTTCTTTGGGTCTATGAAATATAGCATGGTTATCCTGTACTTTATGGCTAATATCTACTTACAAGTGAGTATGTAATGTATGTGTCCTTCTGGGTCAAAGTCACCTCACTCAGGATGATCTATTTTGGTTCCACCTATTTGCCTGTAAATTACATGATGTCTTTGATTTAATGGCATTCCATTGTCTACATGTGCCACATTTTCTTTATCCATTGTTTGGTTGAGGAACCCCTAGGTTGTTTCCAGATTCTTGTTATTGTGAATAAAGCTGCTATAACATTTGAACAAGTGTCCTTGTGGTAAGGTAGAGCATCTTTTGGTTATATGCCCAGAAGAGGTATAGGTGGGTCTTGAGGTAGATATATTCCCAGTTTTCTAAGAAACCTCAAGATTGATTTCTAAAGTGTTTGCATAAGTTTGCACTCCCACCAGCAAGAGGAATGTTCCCCTTGTTCCATTTCCTTGCTAGGATGTGCTATCACTTGAGTTTTTGATCTTAGTCATTCTGCTGGGTGCAAGATAAAATCTCAGAGTAGAGTTTCCTCTGCTGAGAATTCTGTTTAGCTCTGTGTCCGATTATTTAATTGGGTTATTTTGTTTATTGATGCTTAATTTCTTGAGTTCTTTATATATTTGGGGCGTCAGCCCTCTGTCAGATGTAGTGTTGGTGAAGATCTCTTCACAATCTGTCCTATGGACAGCATCCTTTGGGTTAAGGAGCTTGAAGTCACTACCTCCTGTAGCCAGGTGGGACTTCCAGAGGAGAAAGGGGGACACCAACCCACCTATAAAACCTTCCACCCATAAATTTGTCTTGCTTACAAGAAATGTAAGGATTAAAATAGAGCAGAGATTGAGGGAATGACAAATCAGTGACTATGACTGGTCCAACTTGAGACTCACTCCATGGGAAAGAACCAACTCCTGTCACTATTAATGATACTTTGCTATGCTTGTTGGCAGAAGCCTAGCACAACTCTCTTCTGAGAGGCTTCACCCAGCAGCTGATGAAAACAGATTCAGGCAACACAGCCAAACAACAGACCCAGCTCAAGGAATGTTGTGGAAGAGTTGGAGGGAGAACAGAGGGAGCCAGACCCCTTTTGGGGTCAAGGACACTACAAGACAACCTACAGAGTAAAATAACCTGGGCCCATGGGGATACACAGAGACTGATCCACCAATCAAAGAGCTTGCATGGGCTAGACCTAGACCCCCTAAACATATGTAGCATATAGGTCCCCTAATAATGGAAGGAGGGGCTGTTCTGACTCTGTTGCCTCCCTCTGAACCCCTTTACTTTGTCAGGCCTAAGTGGGAGAGGATATGCTTAGTCCTAATATAACTTGAGGTACTCAGGGGTGGTACCCTTACAAGGTCCCCTTCTCTGAGAAGAAGGAGAAGGGGATATGGAGGGACTATTGTGTACGGGTGAGACAGGGAAAGAGAGGAGGGAAAAGGCTGAAATCAGGCTGTAAAGTGATTAAATAAAAAAGAAAGTAATGTGAATAACTAATAATAAAATAAAATAAGAAAAAAGAAAGAGAAATTGTTAAAGGATATAAAATATAGAATTATCACAATTCATCTTTCCTACTGTCTTAACTCTGCACCTGGATTAGCCAAATTTAATGATTTCAAATTTTAAGCATACAAAATATCATTTTGTATACCATTAATCCATATCCATTTTTTGTTGATTAAAATAAAACATTTTAAAGGGCTTTATTTCAAACTCCATTTCTGGGATCAAAATTGTTGTTTTTAACTAACATGAAAATTAATGTTAGTATTTTCATATTTGAGTGTGTATAATTTTATTTACTCATATTCACGCCCTTTATTCCACTGCTTCTCTTCCATCTCCTGAGTGCTTCTCTGACTTATGTTTGCTCTCCACCAGAGAAGTCCTTACTTACTTCTTCCATGACACATGTACTCAATCACTTCCTTTTTCCTAAGATCTCTTCTTTCCTCTTTATTCTTTCATCCCCTTTACATACACACAAACCCCATACATTTATATAGAGAGTCTGAACATAAAATGAAGTATGCAGTGTTTGTTATTTAAGTTTAGCATATTTTACTTGACAATGATTTCCATTTCCTTTCATCCATCTTTAAGCTATGATTACACTTTCCTTTATGGCTAAATGAAGTATATTTGTATAAAGTATAAACATATCACCATTTTTCATCAAGCAATTTGCTGATGGATAGCCAATTGTAAATACTGCAGCAATAAACATAATATGCCTCCTGTGGAAGGCAGAGGTAGAATTCTTCCAGTCCATAGCCAGCATTAGTATAACCAACCAGTCAAATGATAGTTCTATATTATTATTATTGATCTATATACTGGCTTCTCAAGTGACTTTGCCATTTTACATTATCAGTTAATAAATGTTCCTTTTTCTCCACATTCTTTTCAGTTCTTATAAATTGTTTTCTTTTCTTTTCTTTTCTTTTTTTATTTCCTGAAGACCACTTTTTACTTAGAAAATCCTCATGAGTTTCAACATGGCTTCAGGATATAATGTCAAGATATATATTTATATCTGCATATATGTATATATGTGTTTATGAGATATATATGATATAATGTTTATATATATCCCATATATTGTATATAACTAATATGGAAATAAAGAACATTTTTATTTTTGTATTTATAATAGCATTGAATGAATAAAATAGGAATTAATTGAAGCAAAAGTAAATTTTTCATGGAAAACAGAAAATTGTCATTGAAAAAAAAATAAAACATTTTGAAATCTGTTAATTATCATGTATTATTCTCACCAGATAATGAGTTTTATGACATTTTATACATACTTTTTAAAAAATATTTATTTTTCTTGTTTTTTAAATATATTTTATTAATTTATTCATATTACATCTGATAAATTGTTTTCTTGATCATAGTCATCTTGACTGGAGTGAGATGGAATGTGGAGGAAGATCTGTTTTTGATTTTCCCAATGGTTATCAGCGCTTCTTTTGAAACCAGTTTATTCTGTCTATTAGCTTGATTCGTAATTACATAAACTTTTTGGTGTTAATTTTTAAGTTCTTTGTTGTAGTTAATTTACCAGTAGAACCTAATAATGTTTATTATTAGGCCTACAATTATTATTACGACAATATTTTTTAACCTGCTAGTAATCAATCAAGACACAGACACCACTTATATTTTAAAATAGTCTTAGTTAACCTGGGGCAGGGCAGATATTAATCCCCTAAACTTCATCCCATAGAGGGGCAGGTACCTGCCCCAATCCCATGCCATCTGCTTATAATAATTTCTATCAAGCTACCTCCCATCCATAATGTCATTACTTGCTAATGTTCATCATCTGGACCAAGTCTCCACCCATGTCGGCCATGTGCTTCTCCTCTGTCTAATCCATGATGACGACCTTCTCTCCTCTCTCTTCTCTGGTCTCTCCTCTTCCCAAGCTTCTCTCTGTCTCCCCTAGCCAGGGTACCTTAGCCGTGCCTATTCCATTTGCCCTGCTCAGGTGTGATGGTCTTCTATTGGTCAAACAGGTTAGGCTCTAGGGCAAGGTGGGTCACAGAGACAGCAAGCAGTAATTACCATCAAAATACATCAGACCAACCTCAAACAGTACTTTGTGTATTCTACCTACTAATCCCCCATCCCACATATATATATATATATATATATATGTATATATATATGTGTATATATATATATATAATAAATTGGTTTTGTTAACTACAGGCTGTTTTTTCTTTTTTTTTATGTTTAAAGTGTTTTATTTATTTTTAATTTATATATTCACTTTATATGCCAATCATAGCCCCCTCCATCCTCTCCTCCTGGTCCCATCCTCCTACCCTCTTCTCCCTATCCTTCTCCCTTTCTCCTCAGAAAAGGGGAGCCCACCACCACCAACCCACCCCACCACATCAAGTTGCATCCACATCAGGCTGTTTTTTCATTCTAGTGATTATTTTCTTTGTTCTGTGAAACTTGAAACTTCTTGTACTCTTTTTTTTAATGTCAATGCTGTGGGTAATTTTGTATGTCATAGAAATATTTTTCCAGGAAGTTATCATGTATGCCTATCTTGTGAGTGTTTTGTATACTTTATCCCTCCAGCAATTTCAGAGTTTCTGGTTGTAGGTTCAAGTACTTGACCTACTGCGAATGGATGTTTTAAGTTTGAAGATTTATCAAAAATCCTTGTCTTTTTTTAATTGTATGATTTTGACACTAGCGTATAAATGAACAGTTTTTTGTTTTCAGAGTTTCTATTCAACATAATATTAGAACTATTAGAGAAGATAAAGAAACAGCATCTAAATTGGAAAGGAAAACATAAGGCTACTTTAGATTTCACATTTTATGTTCTTATATGTGGAAAAACATAACCTGCTCTAAGAAATTATTTCAGAACTAAAAATCGAATCTGTAATATTAGAAGATAGAAAACACAATATATGAACATCAGTTTCATTTTTATACGTTAGACATGAATACCAATTTAAAGAAATGGGACTTGTTCATTTTCATGAATTTTAGTTTTTAAATTATTTTTTGCTTTGAAATATTATCTACTAAAATGTAAGCTATCTGTAATTTAACACTGGTAGAGAATAAGCCAAAGCAGAAACTGTTTTATATTTTTAATATATGATTTTGACCACTTCATATATTATTGACATTGCAATTAATAATTTCATGAATCATAACTAATTTTTAGGCCAGAAGCAAAGATGATTACTAAATTATGTTAGTCAAATTTTTAAAAATCCTTACAGAAAAAAAAGTAGGTCCCTAATTTAAAGTTGAAATTGATCTCTGTAACAACTTTCTAGGTAAAATCTATGCCTGCATCTTGTTACTCTTCCTTTTACAGAGTCTTTAACCCAAACCATTTCTTTTTTTTATTCTTCCATATCATCAGAGTCCAAAAGAAGTGACTCAACCAAAAAAATTAAAAACGGAGGGATGTTTTGAACAATTAACAAAATTACTACAGAGGTTTTCTCTTCCCTAAGCATTCTTTAGTCAAACTTAACAAAGAAGTATACTAAATATAAAATAGATAGGGTGATCATTTTCCTTTTGATTGTACACACAAGAAAATTCTTTTCATGACAGAAACACAAATAACCTCATGATATTCAAGACAACATAATAATAGATACCACTTAAGCAAAACTTTGTTGAATATATTGAAATTACAAAGAATATTTAAATTTAAAACATCTATGTAGAATTACAATAATGGTCTTATTTTAACCCAGTATCATTTCAAAATGGATTAATGTTTCTTTTCATTTTCTTATTGTAAAAAAAAATTATTCTAATGAGGCATGAGGAATTTTTACAGTATAGTTTTAAAATATTCTTAACCCTATAGGAGGTTGGTCTGATGTATTTTGATGCTAATTACTGCTTGCTGTCTCTGTGCCCCACCTTGTACATTGCCTAAGAGCCTAACCTGATTGACCAATAAAAGGTCAACACACCTGAACAGGGCAAATGGGATAGGTGTGGCTAAGGCTTTCTGGCTTTTAGGAAGAGGATGAGGAGGAGGAGGAGAAAGAGGAGGAGGAAGAAGAGAGAGACAGAGACAGAGACAGAGACTGAGACAGAGTTAGAGAGAATATCTTGGGAAAAGGAGAGATGAGAAGAGAAGAGAAAGGAAGAGCTTAGGTGGAGGAGAAGCACATGGCCAGTGTAGATGGAGATTTGGCCCAAATAATGATAATTGGCAAGTTCCTGGGATTATAGATTGGAGGTGGCTTGATAGAAGTTATTAGAAGCAGATGGCATGGGATTGGGGCAGGGATCCCATATATGCCTCACTATGAGAAGTAGTTTAATGGATTAATATTTGCCCTGCCCCAGGTTAACTAAAGCTATTTAAAATATAACAGGTGTCTGTGTCTTGACTGACTGTTAGTGGGTTAGTAAAAACTGCCATAATAATAACTATATACCTGGTAATAAACATTATTTGGGCATACGGATAAATTATCCACAACATAGCCCTGTACTTTTTGTTATTTTCTTACATTACCATGATAAATATATGCATCATTTTCTGAGCCATTTTGAATAAAAACATCACTCAAAAATCTACAGATATTTTCTGAAAACTCTGCATAGTAACAATTAAAGCCTTTATTCACCTAGAAATTAATTCATAAAATGAATAAAGGAAAAAGTAAATTTTACATCATTTACATGTGTCCAAGAGCAGTTAAGAATTATGTGCTTTCTAATGTCCATTGTCATGCAAGAAACTATTGGGAAAGTTTGTACATAGACTAAAAGAGATCAAATACTACATATCCTTTTAAATAGAATAATTTGACCTGAAAGACCCCCGAAGGGAGACCCTCACTCAAGCCTCGGGATGGCGCGCACCCAAGGACACACAAACAACTGTCTTGCTGTAAACACATGAGGCAGTTTATTGGCGGAGCTCCGGGTCGACATGTATCTCACGCAAGAGACAGAGGGGTCGACCCAGAAGCCCAGGGGTTTGGGGTTTATATGGGCAAGGGTCGGGGGGAGCAGGATGCTTTGGCGCGGCCACACACGATTGGTTGTTTCAAACATTTGAACATCAGCAAATTTCATAGGCAGATCTGAGGTCGGACTTAATCACACGGGAACAGTCCTTGGTTCCTGTTTTCCTCGGAACCGAGGGTAGATGTTTATCTGAGCTAACAACACATCTGGTTAAACTCAAACCTGGAACATTGTGTGCGGGCCTCAAGGGGGATTAAGCAAACACCATAAGATTGGATGAAGGGTCTTGGCTCATTACTCACTTGACCATGTCCGGCACCTGTTTCTCTCAGGACTTTGCCCTTGTGTATCCTTCCTATCTTTTACAGCCAGCCGGTCCCTGGAACACTCAATCGGCCTTGTCTCCTATCTCTGCATTCTTTGTGACTTATCATCTGGGACCTTGGGCTAGCATACCTGCCGACCTGCACTTATGAGTTAGAGAGCTCTGCTTTTCTGGTTGCTTTAATGCCAATTAAAAATTTTCCCTTTCAGACCCAATTTTATATCCTTATTCAAAACATACTTGTTGACCTGTGTGAAGGTTTTCAGGTAGGTTTAGGTGGAAGACCTATCCCTCACATAGGCATCACTATAACCTAGGTGGAGGTCCTGGACTTAATAAAAGGAGAAAGCAAGGTGAATATTTGCATGCACATTACTATGCTTTCTGATTGCTGACCCAAGATGAACAGTACCTCAAGCTCAGACTACATCCATCCTTGCCCCCCTTTGGACACCTGTGTCAGGTATTTAGTCAAAGCAGTAAAGAAAATCATACAAATAATGTGTGGTATTAAATTCTTTACAGTCATAATTTTAAAATAATTATCTTTAAGCTATAAAACATACAACCAAATTAAATATGATTATGTCTTTGTGAAAAATACCCTTACTATCAAGATATAATAAGAAAGAAAAACAGGAAATAAAAAGCATCAGCAGAGATTTCAGCTCTGGGCACAGGGGATCTTCAATTATTCTGATTGCTGAGGTCTGAATGTTATGAGTTGCTGTAAAATGCCCAGAACTAATGCTTTAAGTGCAAATGAGAGGGAACTGATACAGATTCTTGGCTTGGGACAAGAATATACAAGAAGTGAGAAACAAGCAGGGATCAGAAAGTGGTATGAGGCCTGCCTAGGAGAAACAGAAACGGATTACAAATGTCAGTGAGAGGCTCCAAGCCACAGGAATAAATTTAAATCAGTATTCATGGGAAAGCCTGAGAAGCTTTTATCATGAAAATATTTTTAGATGTAATCATGTCTAGTTCTGAAAATAATTGAACAATTCAATTTGGTGAATGCAAATTTTGGAAATGTTTTGTGTTTTATCTCAATCCATGACACTGAAATTAATGAATTATGCATGCCTCATTAGTCACAAAGAAATTATTTGGCCATGGAGAATAATTATTTGGAATTAAAAGGTTTCCATTTCAAATATAATGCTTTATTTGAAATGAAAGCTAAATTTAAAGGTACCAATAATGCAAAGGATGATTTTGTTATGTAATGGTAATTCTTTTTCTCAGTATTGACATTTGCTTGAAGATTCCAAATAAAATCTGTATCATAGAATTTTATCGTTTAAACTGTCTTTGACACAGAGTTGAGTAATGGATGAGAGTAAGTGTGATGTGACAGACATGAAGTAAGTTGCCTAAGTCATTGTGCTGCACTACAAAAGATTTATAACTAAAAATACAAGATCTCTCCTCTATCCCTTAATGATTCATGCTTGTCCGTGATTTCATTAGATCTTGTCTCTTAATTCAGATTATCTTTTAAATCAATTACTTTAGTTAGTCACTTTACATCCCAGTAGATCATAATAACTACCTCCCTCCTCTCTTTTACCAGTCCCACCCTCTCTCCCTCTTCTCCCATCCCCCACCCCAATTCCTGAGAAAAGGGGAGCTTTGCCAACCCAACTTATGAAGTAACATTCCCTTCCTCTGTTCCCCTGACAAGGCAGCTCCCCTGGGTGAGGTGGGATGGGGGGCGGGAGGCAACAGAGTCCATATCAGAGGCAGCAAGCACACTTTACCCATATGAAGCCACCTACATATTGGCTAGATCTGTGTGAGGGGACTGTGGGTTCCTTTCTCCGGGAGACTGGGCTGAGAATCTGGTCACAGAGTTTTCCTCAGCCTTCTGGAGGCTAGCTGAAAAATGTTCCATCCTGAGAACCGGTCACGCAGGAGACCTTCTGGGAAGGGAGAGAGCACCAGGCAGCTGTGCTCAGCCAGGTAGAGACAAGAACAATCTGGGTCCCTTGCAGAGGAGAAGGGGGCCTCTGGCTTGCAAAAGGCCAAGGCCAGACTACACTTTTATTAACATAAAGACAAAAGAGTCAAACAACTAGATTTTAATTCAGTAAGCTTAAAAGGGAAAAGGGCAGAGAGCTAAAAGATGCGGTGGGGGGAGGGGGGCGACCCATGTGCTGCTTAACCTTTCAGCCCCTGGGTTTTTAAACTAAGCTTACTTGAATAGCAGGAGACACGCTAAGGACACTTCCAGGGGCTTGTCTCCCGGGCACCTTTGATATATTGTTTTCAAAGAGCCAGCTTTTGACACCTTTTGTGTGGGTTAGGGTCTGTAAGGAGCTATCCTTTAACACATTTGGGTCTGGCAGACTGTTGTCAACAGGGGGTGCGCTCACCTCTGAGAGCAGCAAGCTTACCAAGGAGAGAGCATCCTCTGGCCTGTAGACAAAGACCCACAGGGGACCTAGGTCTAGTCCATGCATAGTCATTGCCTGGCACTTCAGTCTCCACAAGACACTTTAGGCCCTGGTTAGTTTGCTCTGTTGGTCTTCTTGTGGTGTTCCTGTCAACTTAAGGTCTTTCCCTTACTTTTCCCCCAAGACTTCCTAAGCTTAGCCCAATGTCTGGCTGTGAGTCTCAGCATCTGTTTGGGTCCTCTGCTGGGTGGAGCCTCTCAGTGGACAGCTAAGTTAGGCTCCTGTCTGCAAGCAGAGCAGAATATCACTAATAGTGTCCGGGGTTGTCTATTTCTCATGGGAGGGGCAGGGCTCTCACATTGCACCCGACATCGGTTGGACATTCCCTCAATCCCTGTTCTATCTTTATCTCTGTACATTTTGTAAGCAAAATATATTTTGGATCAAGGTTTTTGCGGGTGGTCCCCTTTTTCAACTCAGAGCCCTGTCTAGTTAAAGGGTGTCCTCTTCAGTTTCCATGATCCCTGCTACTAAGAATCCGAACTAGAATCACCCCCACATCCTCCTAGGAGCCTACTGTCTTAGGTCTCAGGTCTCCGGCTTGTCACAGAGATGCCCCCGCCCATGGTTTCTCTTTTCTCTGCAGGCCATCTTTCCTTCTTTCCCAACTCTCCCCAGGTCTGATCTCCATCCTCATTTCTCTGTGTACTTCCTCTCCTACCTTGCTCCCTCTCTTCAATCACTACCTCTGTCTATTCGATTTCCCCTTCTGATAAATACTTAAGGGCTCTTCTCTTATGTACTCCTTTCTACTTATCTTCTCTGGGTCTTTTAATTGCAGTAAGTTTATCTGAGAATGTAGACAAAAAGGGAACACGCCTCCATTGCTAATGGGAGTGCAAACTTGTAAAGCCATATTGGAAATCAATTTGTCATTTTCTCAGAAAATTGGGAATTGCCCTGCCTCAACACCCAGCTATATCACTCCTGGGCATATACCCAAAGGAGGCTCCACCATACAAAAACACTTGCTCAACTTTGTTCATAGCAACTTTATTCATAATAGACAGAATCTGGAAACAAGCTAGATGTCCCTATGCTGAAGAATGGATAAAGAAACTGTGCTACATTTACACAATGGAATACACTCAGCTATTAAAAACAAGGAAATCTTGAAATCTGCAGGCAAATGATGGAACTAGAAAAGATCTTTCTGAGTGAGGTAACCTAGACCCATAGTGTATACTGACTTATAAGTGGATTTTAGCCATATAGCAAAGAATTCAGATTATATTATATCTATAGTAGTGTTATCTTCAACAGTATTAAAACTAAAAGAATGTTTGACTAAATCATCTTCTTGTGTGATTTACTGAGTCTCTTCACGTATGTCCTTGCTTCTATCCTTTTTTTTTAATTTTTGTTTTATTGCATGTATCTATACAGAGTGTTTTGCGTGGTATATGTATGTATATGTTTTACATACCAGCACCTGTTCCCATGCACAAATATGAAGAGGCCATAGGGAAGCATGAGGTGTCCTGCCATGTACTTCTCACCTTATACAGATAAGACAGATTATCTCACTTAACATGGGGCTCAGCTTCTTCAAGCGACCTCCAGTGCTCCTTAGCTCTGTCCTCTTGTGGCTGGGTTATAGTTCTGGCTCCTTAGATGGGTGCTGGGGATTTGAACTCTGGTCCTTACGTTTGTGTAGTAAATGCTCTTACTTCTAAAGTACCTCCACAGCATCCTTGCTCTTTACTCTTGCTCCTACCTCAGAGTGCAGGTTCTCTTCTTCATCACATTCCCTTCTCAAAGTGTGTGCACCGTTATCATAGTGGTTTGGCGGTTTCCACTTGTTTATAGTTCTCTAATAGTCTCATCACCTTTAGATTCAAATTCATACTTCTTATAGTGGCCTATCACGGGATACACACTTCTGCTTTGGTCCGAGCTCATTTTCCATAGGTAAACAACAGACAGCACCCATGCAGTACTCTTCAGCTCCAGGTTTGAGATAATCCACCATGGCTATTCACAAGGTTTCTACCAGTAAGCGAGCTCATATGTCTTCTTCATGGAGCTCGCAGGCTTGCAGGGTTGTATGACATGGTGCAGTAGTGGAGGCAGGACTGAGCTGGAGTGCCCAGCTTGCTCTGTGCTGCGGCCATTCTCTGGCTTTGGCTTCTGCTACAGACCGAGTCTTCTTTAATTTCTTCAACAATCAACAGAGATATCCTTTAGAAGCCTGTCTGCCAGATATCTCAACCATCTGCCTTTAGAACTTTCTCCAGGTTCTCAACACCTAGTTTTCCTACAATTTTCATATATATTTTCAAATTGCCTTTTTATCATAAACTGTATTAGTCCCTGTGATGGCTAATCATGGTTGTCAAGTTGGCTATACCTAGAATCAAGTAAAACCCAAGACTCCTGGAAAAATTGTAAGGGATTTTTTTTTCCATTGGATCATTTTTGGTAGCAAGACACACTTAAAATCTGGATCATTATGCATAGAAAAAAAGGTCACAATTTAAAAAAAGAGCAGAGAGGAGTATATGGAAGGGTTTGAAAACACGAATGGAAAAGAGAAATGTTGCAATCAAAGTATAATCTCTAAATAAATAAATAAAAAAGCAACCAAGCTTTGGTGAAAAATTTGGGGAAAATCTGGATTATTTTATTTTTTGTGTTTTTTTAATTTTTTATTAATTTATTCATATTACATCTTGATTGTTAGCCCTTCCCTTGTTTCCTCCTATTCCTCCCCCCCTCCCACTTCCCCCTTCTCTCCTCCCCTATGTCTGTGATTGAGGGAGACCTCCTCCCCCTATATATGCTCTTAGAATATCGAGTCTCTTCTTGGTAACTTGCTATCCTTCCTCTGTGTGCCGCCAGGCCTCCCCATCCAGGGGGCGTGGTCAGAAAAGGGGCACCAGAGTTCAGAGTTCATGTGAGAGTTAGATCTCACTCTCCACTCAATGGTGGAGAATTATTTTAGATCAAAAGACTCACCCTAAGTCTGGGCTACAATTTATGACATCCCACATAAAAGGATACAGAATAAAATATTTTGCTTTCTGCCTGTTTGCTTGCCTGCATGTTCTGTCCTGTTGCTGGGAAGTTTCATCCCTGGGGTTACAATCTGAATCTTTGGGATTCCAATGTAGACTGAGGACCAGAAGCCTTGTGGGATTTCAGCACCAAATTGGGAGTGCAGAGACATCCCACCCTGTGAGCTGAATCCTTGTCCTTTCCGTCAGGAAAGAGACCACACTGGATGACTCCGACCACAGCCTGTAAACTCTATAATACACATGTATTTATATATGTATACACATGTGTGTATGTGGTATGTATATATTATAATACATATACCTATATGAATACATATATCGCTTATGTATATATGTTTGTATATATATGGTATATATATATATATATATATATATATATATATATATATATTAGAGTGGATTGCACATGTATTTTTGAATATGTGATAGGATATATATTACATATAATATATTCCTATTAGGTTAATTAAATAGCTGCCTTATATTCCAATAGTGCCTAGAAAATAGTGTTTTAACTTTTTTTAGATTTTAGTGGGTTGTTACTTTGAATGTTGTCCGTGTTTTACTGTGACCTTACTTGTCTTGTCACTCATCTGTTTCACTAATATATCCAGGCATTGTGTACTCTGCAGTCATTCAGAACAGCTGAAGCAGTCCCAATTGTTCAGTCATTAATAGCTTTTTCTTTCTCTCGGAACTCAGTACTTTTTGAAATTGTTTTGTCCCTTCATTTACGTATATTCCCTCTGTGACCATTACTTTTAAAATGGAAGGACTTTTTCTTATTCATGTTATGTAATATGGACATAATGACTAATAAAACAGCTGGTTTATAATCCAAACAACTTCTAGAAAAATGTTTTTGTTACTTTAGGATCTAGAAAAAGGGACAGGCAGGAATGTTACCTTGGTAACTTGTCCATGTTTTACTATAACCTTAGCTCCCTGTTACTTATCCATTTAGCCAACTATTTACTAGGTTATTATAAGATATAAGATGTTGTTCAAACTTCTACAGAATAACTTCTGTGTTCCTTGATACTGTAACAAGTTCATTTTTCATTCGTAGTTATTCTACACAGTGAAAAATGTCCTTCATATTAGCATAGGGTTCTTTTGTTCTGACTCTTCTACTTAATAAAAGGCATTGCATATGGATTGTTAAAGAACTCGATAAACATAAAATATGCTAAAATGTAATGGAAACATTTTACTAATGATAGGGATATGAATAAATCATGCAAAATAAACAAACACAATAAGTAATATGTTTTTTTCATTACTCTGAATCTTAAATATAGAAACCCAAAAGGTGCAATGAAACCTTGTGTTATATCAATTTTATCACAGATTATCCTAGAGCTTTGGGACTACACGAAAGAAAATAAAATTTATAAGAGTGCATCTGTGTTTGAAAATGCCATCTGTGTGTTGAAATTGGATTTCAGGACTATGGCTTAAGGTCCTATCATTTCTGTATATTTATGGATTCAGTATCTATAAACTAACACACTGTGGATGGGTAATAACTAAACTTAAATTGAGATTTTTCCAAACAAGACAACAAATATAATCTTATTATTATCACTGTGACTTTGTGAAGTGGAAATCAAGATTGGAAGATTGCACTGTGCTATGGGCATTCCACAGCCTAAAGAAATACACTCTTAAGTAGAAAGGCATGGAGAAATGTTATCCATGAAAGCAAGTGTCTTCATGGAAATCTATAAAACTGAAGCTGGAAACTTGTTGACAGCCAGAGGAGAGCAAGACTGAAATGTTACCATTAAGGAAGCGTGCCACGTTCTCTTGTGTACATGAGAAATGTTGTTTTTGATAGAATACAGTATTTTTATGAATGTTTCAAGTAGATACTCTATTAAACTCTTCATTTGCTATAAAATAAAGTGCCCAAGAGGCCAGCAGTGTGGGTTAGTGGAAAAAGCAACCTCCTGCTAAACCTGAAGACCTGAGGTAAATTCTCTAGGATTGACATGGTAGAAAGAGAGATTCAGAGGTTGTCCTCTGACCTTCATACTTTAAGCATGAAACATATACCTACCCTACCTGAAGCAACAATAGAAAGATAAATAGCTAGAAATAATACCAGAGATTACTAAATTTAGAAATTCTTTTAAATAATTTATTTCATTTTAATTATGTATGAATGTGTGTGTTTATGTGAGATTATATGCATGTGAGACATGGAGCTCTTAGAAGCCAGCACAGTGTTCATATCTCCAGGAGCTGAAATTCAAGTGTGTTTCTGAGGCTCCTAACTTGGGAACAAGATTCGAATTCTTTGGAAGACCAATATGTTAGCCATTAGCCACTGAATTATCTCACCAAAGAGAAGTTATTCAATTCTTAAATTCATCAGTCAAACAGTTTATATTTAAAAAATCATAATCTGGGGATGGAGAGGTGGTTAAGGGCACTGACCTCTTTTCCAGAGCACCCAAGGTTCAATTCCCAGGATCCTCATGGCAGCTCACAACTGTCTGTCCACTTCAAGGGGACCTGACATACTCCCACAGCCACACATGCAGACAAAATACTAATGCACAGAAAAATAAGCATATATAAATTATTTTTAAAAGAAATCCTAATTTAGGAAAACTTCTAGTTCACAACTACTTCCGGCTTATCTAAAGAAGGGGAGAATATGGCTGTTTTGAGTTGTCAGTGTGTCAGGCGTGGGGTGTGGGAGTGTCTGTTCTGTGAAATCGGAGTAGGGATATGTCAGAGGAAAGCAATATTTTAATATTCTAATACATAAAAATAATGGCTAAATATCTGACAGCTTAAAATGCACACTCTGTAGAACACTAAGCAATATTATTTTAAAGTCTACAATGCTGACTTCAAGTGTGTAGGGAATATTAAATATTCCTTAAGAGCATCCCACTACTGTGATATGCTCCTACAAAAGGAATAATGAAAAACTAATTTTGTGTACCTCTTGTAAACTTCATGGCCTCATGCTGTGGAAGACTATTCTAGCAGCTATTTTTGAGAAAGAAACCATTGCTGGACTCCATAGTATTAAAGCGTGGCATGGATTTTGCTCACGGATCGGCAATTTAAGAAAGATTTGATAGAAAGAGCTCAGGACCTCAGCTGGGATGGATGAAGGCTGGAAGTTGAAATCACCTTTGGCCTCCCTGGATTTTGTGACTCAGAGTTCATCTGCTTATCAGCTGGATTCTTAAGCTGGAGGTGCCGCTAGAATACCAAAACAACTTTCTTTGTGGCTGTCTGACCTTCACATAGCATGGGGACTGTATTTCAAATATGACTGCTCCATTAGTAGAAAAGGAACCAGAGGAAGCCTGTTAGGACCTAGAAGATATTATTCAGCTCCACCTGCACCTCATACTGTTGGCTAGGACTGAGTAACTTGAAGATCATACCACTGGGGAAAATAATTTAGAATTCTTTTGCTAGGAAACCAATGCCAGACGATGCAAATGTGTTCCAAAGTGTTACCTAGGCATTTTGGAGTTTTAAAAATTACACTCATTTATTTAGTGTTTATGAATGTATACAAGGATGGGGATGCAGGATACTGTGCATATGGTGGGGGGTCAGAGGGCAACTTACAGGGATCTCTTCTCTTTGCCCATGCTGTCTGTGCTAGGGCTTGCCAGGTTTGAGAGCAAGTGCCCTTATCTGTTGAGGCATCTTGCCAGCTGAACCCTGGAAAATTTAAGACAATGAAGCTTGTCGTAGAGTGTGTCCCTGGCATTTAGCTGATGTCCTTAAATACCACCTTGTGAGTATAGCACTTCAGACATTCAAGAGAGGAGTTGCTTCAGGGCAAAAGCTTACATGTCTATAGATTATCCGTTTCTTGAGGTGTGTGTGTTAAAAGCAAAACACCAAATGACAATGCATACCTAGGGGAAAAAATCACATTTACACCAAAATCTAACACTGTGTCCTCATTTTGTACCTCTACTAAACACCCAGACATACCTCCTTCTTCATTTTTACTCTTCAAATTACTATTTTCTCATCTTTGTGTTCTTTACAAACTGTTAATGTCGTGCCCTTCTATTATGTTATTATTACAGAAATTGATATATTTAGGATGTATATCACTGGGTTGAATACACTATGCAGAGGACAATTCAAAGGAAACAATCTTAGACTGAAAATCATATAAAAAGCCCATATAAAAACTGGTTCACATTCTGCAAGGTATTTAAAAAATGATGTACACAGCCTGGTTACCACAGTAACACTAACTAGTCATGCAAGAAGAAAAGACCGCTTTCTTCTTTCTACATTAATTGTACTTTCAAGATTCCAATATCTCAGACCTATTTCACTAGGTTCTGTTCCTCTCACGTTTATATTCAAATTCTACATTGACTTTTTATCACCACAAAGACAACCACACTTTAAGTAATAACAAAGAATGTGAGGTACTCACTGTTACCCAACAATCACATTATGCTTAACAGCTAATTCATTCACTTCAGCCCCTGGTCCACAGACTTTATCCATTGCCTTTTTGTATCCCACTCAGATGTTGGTTGTGCCCATCCTCCTGTTACTAATGTGGGCTAGTTGGAAAGACCATGTCTTCTTTTAAGTTTTTTTTAAAAGATGTGTTTATTAATTATGTTCTGCTTGCATATATGCTTGCACACCAGAAAAGGGCATCAGTTCACATTATTGATGGTTGTGAGCCACCATGTGGTTGCTGGAAATTGAACTCAGGACCTCTGGAAGAGTAGTCAGTGCTCTTAACCTCTGAGCCATCGCTCTAGCCCATCTTCTTTGTAGTGTTAAACCTGCTGACCTACACTTTCTATCTCCCACTTGCCTTCTTCAAATTTCCATCTCCACTAGCTTAACATAATAGTTGATTTTGCCCCAAATCAGTGATGTTTCTATATTTGATATCTCAAGAAATTATGTTCAAGTTTGAGACTGGAACATAATTGTAATAGGTTCAAAGATAATCAACGTGTGGCTCTTAATTTGTGTACGTGAACATAGTGTATGACTCTCCGGAGTTTGAATTAAGTAAAAATTGAAATGTTTGCATACTCTACTCTTCAACCAATAAAATCTGTTATGAAGCAGTCAAAAATAGAAAGAAATTGTGTTCTTGTATTTTCTGTGTTTTCAATAGCAATACCTCCTAAAAATTAAGATCCTTTCTACATACCTGTTTTAAATTAGTTACCACTTCTTTCAGACACCTATTCTTTTTTTTTTTTTTTATTTCATTAATTTATTCTTGTTACATCTCAATGGTTATCCCATCCCTTGTATCCTCCCATTCTTCCCTCCCTCCCATTTTCCCCTTATTCTCCTCCCCTATGACTGTTCCTGAGGGGGATTACCTCCCCCTGTATATGCTCATAGGGTATCAAGTCTCTTCTCAGTGACCTGCTGTCCTTCCTCTAAGTGCCACCAGGTCTCCCCCTACAGGGGACATGGTCAAATGTGAGGCACCAGAGTACATGAGAAAGTCATATCCCACTCTCCACTCAAGTGTGGAAACTGTTCTGACCATTGGCTAGATCTGGGTAGGGGTTTAAAGTTTACTGCCTGTCTTGTCCTTGGCTGGTGTCTTAGTTTGAGCGGGACCCCTTGGCCAAAATCTGCCTATCATAACGTTCTACTTGTAGGTTTCTAGGACCCACTGGATCCTTCTACATTGCTATTCTCACATGGTTCTCTCATCTAGAGTCCCAATAGGGTGTCCTCCCCTCTGTCCCAGTTTCCTGGTAAGTGAAGGCTTTCGTGGGACATGCCCCTTGGGCTAGTATGCAGATATAAGTGAGTATATACCATTTGAGTCTTTCTGCTTCTGGGTTAACTCACTCATTATGATCATTTCTAGCTCAATCCATTTATCCACAAATTTCGGGAATTCCTTGTTTTTAATAGCTGAGTAGTATTCCATAGTGTATATGTACCACAGTTTCTTTATCCATTCTTCTACTGAGGGACGTTTAGGCTGTTTCCATGATCTGGCTATTATGAATAAGGCTGCTATGAACATGGTTGAGCAAATTTTCTTGTTGTGTGCTGGGGAGACCTAGTGACACTCAGAGGAAGGACAGCAGGTCACCGAGAAGAGACTTGATACCCTATGAGCATATACAGGGGGAGGTAATCCCTCTCAGGAACAATCATAGGGGAGGGGAATAAGGGGAAAATGGGAGGGAGGGGAGAATGGGAGGATACAAGGGATGGGATAACCGTAGAGATGTAACAAGAATAAATTAATAAAATAAATAATAAAAAAAGAAAAACATTCTGGGAACTATAGGTAAGTATAATACAAGATATATAAATAAAATTATTCTATTAATGCTAGTCAGGATATTTTATGCTGGTCAGAGAATACAGTTTACTAATTTGAGTGTTTCTATCAATAATTTTTTCTCTGGTTTAAATGCCATTTTACTAAAAGCATTCTTTGAAATTTGTGTAGTATTTATGAATGTCTGTGCATGGTGTGGGGGGCACACGATGGGTGCCCTGGCAAACATGTGGAGGCCAGAGGTGAATTTTATTTAGTCAGTTTTCTCCTTATACCTTTACATGGGTTCCAGGGATAGAGTTCCAGTCACCAAGCCTGTGCAACAAGTGCCTTTACCGATGGAGCCATCTGGGCAGTTCTTAAGATGATGTTTGATATTGCTACTCACGTAAAGAGGAATTATACATATTTTAAGAAGAACTCACAGACCTTCCAAAGCTACCTTATTACCCTGAGTCAACATCAATAAATCTACAATTATTAGTTTGGCAGAAATTCTCACCAAACTTAAAATATAGTGAAGCCCTAAAGCAATGTAACAGAGAATCTTTTCCCACTTGCCAGCATTTTTCTTGGATTGTGTTTTCTGATATGTTCCTAGTGTCTGACTATGAAGGACATAAGTCATAATAGGCACATAATAAATGTCTGTTGAGTGACAAAAGAAAGACATTGACATAGAAGCTGAATATTAGCTAAATGCCACTATCAAGACCACTCTTAATGTGGCTCCATGTGAAATGATCTCTTCCTCCTCCTAATACCTGTAAGTTATTAACATCTTCAATGATACGGTGTTGTCTTAAATGACAGTAACACTCATTCACCATACCCTGCTTAATTCAACATGCTAAACTATTTTCTATCTTTCCAAAATTATATTCAAGTTCCTCATACAAAAGCAACAGCATAAATATCTTCTCAAAATATACTTGATTATGTGTCATATACATGTACACATACATTATATGTATTCTTTCTTTGGGTTTCACCAGTGAAAGGAAATAACTTTTATTTAATGCTTACATTGTGGTGTCATTAATATTGAAATCCCCTCTATCGTATCCAAATTGTCTTCTATATCTATCTTAATCTTGATAATATTCTATAAAAACATAAATATAAAAGATAAATTAATGTTGGTGGTAATGTTAGCAGCACCACAACAGTTACCCGTAGGCACAAACAAAAAAGTAAAAGAAACAAAATCCATAGATTTATAAGAACATATTAAAAAATAAAATATTGTCTTAAATTTATTTCTCTTTATTGATAATTATATGTAAGTCTGACGTACTGACTGAAAGTGGTTTTGGAAGTGAATGGTCCATGGGATTGGGTGGATCTGTGCATGGAACATGGCATTCCATTTATTGTTGGTGAAAAGTTAAAAAATACAAATCTTTGTTTTCTTCCCTAATTAATCGTGTTTGTGGGATGTAATTTGCAGAGATATTGTGAAATGAGACAGAGCAAATCATTCTGTTCTAAGCCCATTAAATGTATTATCTCATGATGTTCTTGAAATGAAAGGTACAAAGCACTTTATGTTCTATACTGGAATTAAGTTATTTGTGACCCTCTTCTCCTCTGCTAACCTCATCTTTTCTCATCTACAGTTGGATAGTATGAGGACTGTGATGTGTCCCTCTGACAGAAGTTAAGGTGATAGTATATAAATGAAACTTTTCTTGCTATGAAATATTGACAATACTCCTTCAGACACATAATGTTAAAATAAATGCTGCACTACCTAAATTAAGGAAGATAAAATTTTAAGCTTATTAGCGACCCTTAATTTATTGTTTTTCACAGGAACATAAATAAGATTTATTTGAAGTTATTGTAATTAAAAAGTTAAATGAATTTTGGAGAAATTGCTTGTTTGCCATGCTTCTCAAGACAAATCTCTGTCACCTTAAACTGTATGAGAGAAAGTTCAAGATACCCATGTATTTGTGGATGTTGGTACAGTGCTTTGCAAGTAGAACCACAAGGCAACAGTATCCAACTCACCAATGAGAACTCTATCTTGGCATTCACCCTGGGACTAAAAATAACTTATGATATGATAGACCATCATAACTTGTACAGAACTTTATATCATTTGGTAAAAGTATCTACAGAAAGAGTTTTGTTGCTTTTGAGCTTCAGGCAGTAGACATTGACACTGCTACCTGGACTTTACAAAGACACAGACTCAGTCCCTGGACATGCTGCCTAGGTACAGGATCAGCATGGCACAGGGCAACAATGGAGGCCTGAGATGAACAAAGTTTCACTTTCTGGATTAGACCTCCTCAAAAAACCACCATGATCCATGATGCCACAAGAGTCCCAGGCCACCATTAAACCTGAAATCCATGTGAATGTAGTGCTCTGTGCTTCTGACTGATGCCTTAGTGATACTCTCAGGCTTTGCTGTGTCCGAAGGCTACCTGTGGTATGTGCAGCCACTGAGGGCCTGCTACATTCAGGGGTCATGTAGATGGCTGTGGTCTCTGTAGCCACCAAAGTCCATGTGGATGTCCATGGTCTTGGCTGCGGGCTAAGACCATGTTGGTACCTGTGTGCACCAGAGAGCTATCTCTCATCCTCATTAGTGGTCACACAAAAGTGTCAGGGGTGGCATGATTGTGGAAGAGCTGCCTCCCAAACTGCACAGTTGATGGCTTCTGGCTGGGTTGCATGTAGAGATTTACCTTCCCTTGTGGGGATGGCTACTAGGACTTTGCATATGCTCCATTGAGTATGTATGCATATGCACAACAAAAAATGGACTTTTGGGAGGGGGGAGTCATGGAAGAGGCAGGCTAGACATGGGATGACTGGGAGATGAGCATGTTTGGAATGCATGATGTGGAATCCCTAAATAATCATCAAAAAAGAAGAGTGGAAGGATAGCTATAGTAAAAAGTGCAGAAGAATAACAATTAAAATATAATGCATAAAATAACATACTATAAACATGAAGAGATATTTATATAATATTGGAAAAACAAAACAATATACCTAAATAGATAAAATGTCAGAGATTGAATAACAATAAACAACAGGAATCTTGTTTCATAGTCAAGGTCATAGCAGCAGAATAATATTAACATGTGGAACAGATACAGATACCGATACAGATATTGATGTAGGAATTAAATTACCATTAGAATAGTCATTATCCCTCCATCATTCTCAATTTGGATGGTGTGCTGGCTAGTTTTCTGTCAGCTTGACACAAACTGAACTCATCTGAGAGGAGGGAACTGCAATTTAAAAAAAAAAAATGCTTCCATAGGATCAACCCATAGCCAAGCCTGAAGGGAATTTTCTTACTTAATAATTGATGAAGGAGAACCCAGCCCACATCTGGGTTGGTGGCCCTGTGTTCTATAAGAAAGGAGGATGAAGAAGCCATGAAGAAAAAACCAATAAGCAGCATCCTTTGTGGTCTTGGCATGAGCTACTGCCTCCAGGTTTGTGCCATGTTTGAGGTCCAACCCTGGCTATCCTCAGTGATGGACTGTTACCTGGAACTACAGTCTGAGATATATCCTGTCCTCCCGAGTTGCTTAGCCATGTTGTTTTATCATAAAAATAGTAAACCCAACTAGGATAGAAGTTGGTACCAAGAGTGGGAATACTGCTGTGACAGACCTGACCATCTTGTTTTGGAGAGGATTGTTGAAGGACATTGGAACTTTAGGTTAAAATTTACTGAATTTTGAGAACTCCAGGAGTTATTCTGTAAGAGTTTGGCAGACACAACTGTTGGGATTAGTACAGATGATGGAGGCCTGGCTTGTGAAGTTTCAGAGAGCAAGTGAAGATTCTACCTGGCCATTTGAAGGAAGAATCTATGGTATCTGGTCAGCTGCTACTGAAGAATTGCCTATAATATATAACACACCAGAACCACTAAAGCAAAGCCTTTGCTGGGACAATGGATGTTGGTCCATTGGGGCAGAACAATCAGCTGTGATTAAGAAGATACCAGCACCACTGAGGTAAAGTCTTTTGGGAAGTGTTTTCTCAGGGACAACACACAGAATCTATTGAACCTGATAGACCAGGAGTCACCCAGTTGGTACCGGTTTTGAAGGCATGAAGGAGTGATGGAGCGTAGCTTAGTGTTTGCAATGTGTGTCCAACACTGGAGTCCCTGAGGAGAGCTCAGGAGAGGCTATTGGTAACAGTGCAGCCTGGTAAGAGAAAAGTGAAACCCAGTAGGGAAAAAGGTCCCCAAGCACAGACAGAACCGTCAGAGACACCCCTACTCCCATTGTTGATAGTCCCACCAGACCACCAAGCTACACAACCATGAGATATGTACAGATGATCTATTTCTGTCCCATACAGGGTCCATCAAGAGACCCCAGCTGTTTTGAAGGTGTCATTACCATGGATTGACCACCCAAAACAGCAGCAGCACTGCAGTTGAGCCAGAAGTAGCTCCAACGACAAGCTTTGCGTGTTGCAGTGAGCAGTGTCAGACACTTGACCCAAGCCCTCTGGAGGATCCCAGAAGATCAGGCATGGATCCCAAACATTGAACATTGAGTTATTGACACAGCTGTTTTGGGGTTACTTTGATTTGACTGTGCCTTGATTTACCACCTTTCAAGGAAGAGAGTATTTAACTTATTTTTTATTTTATAGTAACCCACATTTGAAAGACATTGTGTTTTAAAGGATTTTGGATTTTAAAAGGGTAGAATATTTTATGATTCTGAATTTTTAAGTGTTTGTACTTTCACTTTTTGTGACATTTTAAGTCTGTAAGATGTTTTATATTGCAATGTCTTTATTAATGTGTAATCCTGGACTGAACATGAAAACAAATGTGACCTATCAGGGATATATTTGTGTGTCAAGTTGACAAGAGGTCAGTTGTGCTGGCTAGTTGTATGTCAGTTTGACACAAGAGAGAAGGCAACCTCAATTAAGAAAATTCCTCCATAAGATCAGCCCATAGACAAGTGTGTATGTCATTTTCTTAATTAGTAATTGATGGAGGATAAGCCAGATAATTGTAGGTGGGGCATCCCTGGGATGGTGGTCCTGGGTTCTATAAGAAGCAGCCTAAACAAGCCATGAGGAGCAATCCAGTAAGCAACAACCTCCATGCTCTCTGCATCAGCTATTGCCTTGAGGTTCCTGCCCTTTTTGAGACTTTTGCCATGACTTCCCTTACAGAACAACTGTAACCTGGAAGTACAAGCTGAAATCAACCTTTGCTTTTCCATGTTGCTTTTAATATTTCACCACTGCAATAGTAACCCTACATAGGACACGTTGTCTTAAACAACTGAATGTCTTAAGGGATTTGGGCAGGGAGCTATTTCTATTTCTACTCAGAATTCCAAGGTGAAATGAGACCAAGCAAACAGTTCAGAAAGAAGGCACTCAAGTGAAATTACAAAGGTTACACATGTCAGAATACTTCATTTGTCACAGCACTTTATTTTCATAACATCTGCATACACTCACAAATGCATTAACACCTACACACATGTGCACATATGCATATGTGAATAAAATTCATTCAACAACCTTCCCCTCAAAGATAGGTACCTTGTAGCATTTTTACTGAGAATATTTATTTGAGTTCTATCCTTTGAAAATGGAAAGAGCCAAGCCAGGCAGTGTTGGCACAAGCCTTTATTCCCAGCCCTTGGAAGGCAGAGGCAGGTGTATCACTGTGAGTTCCAAGGCCATCCTGGTCTACAAAGTGAGTCCAGAATAGCCAAGGGTACATAGAGAGACCCTGTCTTGAAAAACAAAACAAAAAAAGAAAGAAAGAAAAGAAAAGAAAAAAGAAAAGAAAAGAAAATTCAAAGACCCCTTCTTCAAGTTAGGCCATGAGTATATAATGATGGAAAGAAAACATAAATCTCATTTCTAGTAGACACACAGAGACATTGTCTCAATTCTCCTTCAAGAAAGCTCTTTCTGGCCCTGCTGTGAAGTTTAAGCAATAGACCCTCTTGTTGGAGTTTGATTCAACTAGAACAAAATTCTCATACCAAAGACAATTGAATTTTGTGTCTGTGCAAGATGAAGATGAAAATTGAAGGACTTTTTCTACAGCATGGAATAATTTGTTAAGCAAAACTTGTTAAGGAATTTCTGTATCCCACACTAGCTTATAGTCAGCTAGATTTCTTACCGAATTCAATGCCTAGGGATGCTGCTGCTTCCAATGGACCAGGATCACGTCAATGAAAAATCAAGACAATTCTCACAGACAAATCCAGTGTCAGCAATTGATTGCTTAAGGCTCCCATCTTAAGTGGCCCTAGGCTACGTCAAGCTGACAGTTAAGTCTAGCCATGATATCACCTTGATCAGTTGCTTTGGAAGAATGCTGCTTTAAACTTTAAAAATGGCTCAATTTTAAGATAATATTATTCACATTCTGGCTGTCAATGATATCTCTATCCATAGAGAACAAAGGAAACCCTAAGAGAATGAAGCCCTAGGTGAATTCCTGCTATGCCAAGGATGCTATAGCCTCACACCCACGAAGAAACTGCAAAGCCTTCCCTTCTGCTAGTCCTGTGTGTAGAAAATATCCATGTTCTCTTTCTCTCTACAGAGATTTCTGTCTGAAGACTATTCCCGTACAGAGACTTCTCCCCCTGTGACTGACTAGTTGAACCTTTCACCTTGATCTAGCTGAATATAACCCAGCTTCCTTGTTACACTGCATACCATAAACACACTGAACTTCCAGGCTTCTCTTTTCTCTCCATCTGAAAGCACAGACTACCTAACACCCATGTTTTATGTCTGTTTGTGTGTGTGTCCTTCTTCATTCAATCCCTCACCTCCCCTAGTCAGGCCCAAGTTCCTAGAGCTATGCATGAAGACAGCTCCTATCAGTGGAGAGTAAATGATGCACAGATTGATCTTCATACACAGCGGGGATTCAGTTGTGGAAATATTTAACCAAATTGCATAGAGTACTTCAAGTTCAACCAAATAGTACTTCTAACAACAGCTTCTAGCAGAAGTTGATATATCAATTATATAATTTTGCCACATGCAAGCGTCGGTTTGTTAAGCGGGTTTTGTTCTATCATAATGAGAAAGTAGAAGAAGCAAGCAATATTCCAGATTCACACCAAAATGAGAGAAAATTATATTAGTCTCTAATAATTATCTTACTGACTGATATAACAGTCTTTCTTAGTTTCTTTCCTATTGTGATGATCTATGCTAACAAAACAATATGAAGGTGAGAGGATTTACTTTGCCTTACAGTTCCAGAGGACTGTCTACATTGGAAGAGAAGTCAAGGTGGTAGAATCTTGAAGTACCTGGTCACATCACATCCACAATCAGGAAAGGAATAGTGTAAGTGGTAGTTACACTTCAGTTTCCTTTCTCCATTTGTTACAGTCCACTATCTCAGTCAAGAAATGGTGGCACCCACAGTGAGTGGATCTTCTCACATCCATTATTATAATCACACTTATTTGTAACATATTTTTAAAAGATGCATAAAAATGGAAATAGCAATGAATGTCCTGACACTCACAAAGGCCATGCCCATTTTCAGTTATCTTATAGACTAAAGTTTTGAATGGTGGACTTATAGAGGTTAAAAAAAGAGCATCCTTAAATAATATATTGGCTTTTTGAGATAGTATGTGTCATATTGGAAGAAGAATATCACATTTTCATTTGATGGACTTTAATGATTTAAAAATACTACTACATCACAATCCAGCAGGAGCAAAAGGTTCCAAGCACAGGCAGAAGAGTCAGAGACATACCCTACTCCCACTTTTAGGTATCCTACCAGAACACAAAGCTATACAAGCATGAGGTATATGGAGAGGACCAATTAGACTAGTCACAGATCTATGAGTGTAGCCGACTATAGTTAGGGATCATTTCTTTGACATTTTTCTTTTGCTTTCCTTTTCTTTTTCTTTTCTTTTCTCTTTTGTTTCCATTCATGTTTGGTTCTACCCTGAGTCTCTAGGATGTCCATCCTCTGGTTGTTGGCCACCCAAGAAGTGGCATGGGCTCCCTCCTGTGCCATGGCCCATAAGTTACACCATTCATGGGTGGGCCACTCCCACATGGGAGTTTGTGCCCAGTCTTATTAGGTCATGTTTAGTGGATTTCCCTAAGGGAGAGGCTTGCTCTTTTTTCTTTCTTTCTTTCTTTCTTTCTTTCTTTCTTTCTTTCTTTCTTTCTTGGGAGGGGTGTGGTGGGGTAGGGCAGAGAAGGAGTTGATCTGGGGAAAGAGGAGGAGTGGAGGGAAGGGAAACTATAATCAGAATATAATGTATGAACGAAGAAGAAAAGTTAAAAGTACAAACCAAAGTTTAAAACTTTACTACATTATGAGAATAAAAGAGTGAACTTGTGAAACTAAATTCATTAACTAACAGCCACTTACCTGGTTCTGAAAATAATTTTATCATAGAGGGAAACATTTATTCCCGAAGTTTGATCCTGACTATGTTGGCTCCTAAATTAAAAATAGGCACAAAGTCTATACAAAATCTTCCTTTGCATTTTTTTTACTGTACTATCGATAATACATTTTCCAAAGTAATCAGCTCCACAAAATGTGAGGTGTACTTGATGCACGTGGCACTGATACAGTGTCACGATGCCTTGATATTCAAATAAGAGTCTTCTAGTTAGAAAAAAACCAACCCAAGATCAGTCATGTTTCCAAATTTGAATTCTTTATTTACCAGTCATATCTGGAGAATGAAAAAAGGGAGCCTGAGAGCTCAGAACATACCTGTCAACATGACTTACACAGCAGTAATAGGCCATCTGTGCCTGTGTTATTTAGTTGTGTCTTCCAGGAAAAGTTTACAGGGGAAATGTGGGGCAAGGTCTGTAAATAACTTTAATGTTTTCTTCATGAAATCCTAACAGATCAATTTATCAAAGGTGTGGTAGGCTCACCTGGGCACACTGTTTACTTACAAAGCAACAAACTCCTTGAACTCTCTTGAGCTGTTAAATCATAAGCTCTTCTCTTCCATGTTTGCATCTCAATCTTAAAATGAAGAAATAAGAAGGAAAGAAAAAAAGACAAAGCATCAAATGACAGAAGCCTAGACACTATAGTAAATAGGTAGCCCATCTCACTTTCCTCCATTGAAACAGCAGCTATCTTCTCCAAGGAAAACTTTTCTCAATTACAATGAGCTAAAATATTCTCAACTTCAGTCCTCTAACAAATTATCTAGTAATAATGCAAAAAGTTCAATAATGAGTCAATTATTGCATTTGTGCCTCTGCCACATTCTGGGTCAATCGAAGAGCTTTATAAAGAACTCAGACTGAAAATACTACAAGTTATATATCACTGCATGCTCAAACAATGAAAATGTAAAATGAAGAGCAATTTTCTAGTAGCTAAGCTATGGTAGATGCCATCACATACATAACAATACGTCTGAATTCAGAAAAATCAGCGACTATCTAGGATATGTACACGACAATGAGGGAAGAGGCAGAGACAGGTGTATCTCTGAATTCAAGGCCAGCCTGGTCTATAAAGTGAGTAGGACAGCCAGAGCTGCAGAGAGAAACTATGCCTTGAAAACCCAAAATTAGAATATATAAATATTAATATATATGTATTAATATATATAATCTTAAAATTTCACAACAGATTTTAGAAAATCTTGGCTACCATTATATTATTTGACTAATTGTAGTGAGATTTTTCTCAATATGATCCATTAAAAAAAAAAAAAACAAGCGTTAATGAAATGGATCACAGAGAGTTTGGGATGTAAGGTTAAAAATGGGTACTGTGTCCAAAACTCAGGAAATAAATGTGGTTCTTAATTTTGTAGTATTTTCATATTAAACATTCACAAGTTTTGCAGTTTATGAAGAAATTAAAGAAGAAGTAAGAAATAGATCTACCTACAATGTATAAGAATCCAAAAAGGAGCTATGAGTACTTTTGGAACAGGATAACATGGTAGGATCGTAGATGTGTATATAGGCTAAAATGTATTCGGAGAAGTGAACTAAAACCTTTTGTGCTTACTTGAAGGAATTTGGGAATGCAGGAAAGAGCAAATGGAAAGTCGATAATGAGGTGCCGCACACCTGGTATTCCAGTACTTGAGAGGCAGGAGCAGGAAGTTTTCTAAGTTTGAAGCTACCTTGTTCTACAGAGCAAGCTCCCGGAAAGCCAGAGCTACACAACCTGTCTTGAGAAACTAGCCAACCAAACAAAAAATAGTAAATGATGCCAGAGATTTTGTTTGAGGCAAAGGAAAATTTTGCTGATAATTCCACAGACAATATCACATGAGGTGTACATTTTGTAAGAAAGATAGTTGGGTTCTAGGAAACGATGCTGTTACTCTAAAACACAATGGGTTTCTTTTTCCATAAGATGATCAAACAACATGTCTAGTAGCAAGTTAGTTATACGGATCTGGATCTGGGAGCTTTGGGTGGCTTTTGCATTAGCATATGGTGGATGAACCTAGAAAACTGATAAGAATCTTCACAGATGCTAGCAGCATGTAAACACAGGAGGGGATAAATAACACTCAAATATTCAAGAGTAAATAGTTAAAGCAAAAATAGTGAAGATGTGGACAAGAGGGATTGAGGAAAAACCAAGAGCAACAGAGACAGCTAAGACATAAACACTCACTCCCAGGGATTACCAAGAGGTTGTCATCTGAAAAAGAAATGAATCTGTAACTTCTAGGTGGTTAGCACTGATAGGTACTCATTGACATGCAGGCAATTGGCATGGTATGGAAGTCATCAATGCCTTAAAGAATATTATGTATTTAAATAATACTCAGATATGTCAGATACTTCACTATGAACAATTATTTTATCTTTTTTATTCCATTCTCCCTCTTTTTTAAATTTTATTTTATTAATTTATTCATATTACATCTCAATGGTTATCCCCTCCCTTGTATCCTCCCATTCCTCCCTCCCTCCTATTTTCCCCTTACTCAAGGAAAATACAGGCCGTAAATTTCTCCCTTTTTTAATGAGGCACGGTATAGGACTTTTAAGGAAAAGAAAAAGAGAAAAGAAGTAAGAAAGAGGATAATAGAGGGGGAAGGGACAGTAGATGAGGGAAGGAAGAAGGAAAAGATGAGGGGACAAAAAGGAATGAGGAGAAGAGAGGAAACAATAGCAGAAGCATTGTTCTAAAATGACTGACATTAATGAATAAATTATAAACGTCAGTGCTGTAGTAACCCAAAGCTGCAGAGAGTGTGTATTTAATTTAAAGCAAATAAGGGAACACTCTAGAGACATTCTATGTATCTTTCTACACCTGAATTCTATACTCTGTGAGTATTCTTAAATAAAAGCAAAATAACATAAAATATAGAGAATAATAGAAGGCAAACTCATTCAAAAATCTTAAATACACAACTCACTAAGATTTGAAGTTTTATGAATTACAACATGATATTACAATTAGAAAATTCTGCACTTGCTCTTATTTCCTCCTATTTCTAGTTGTAGTAAATATTTGGAATAGGGCTTTGATCAAATTCCTTGAGTTGAGACTTCATTCCATTTCCAAGATAGATTATATTAGTGAATACAAAAATGCTACAAAAAATCTGAATCTTTCCAGATAAAAGTTATATTCCAATAAGAGTAAAGAAATGCTGAGGCCAGATGGACTTTATTAAGGGCTCTAATTTGCTGATTGCTACCTCTCAAATAAACATTAAGACATACATGCATTTCAATTATTCTGGATTTTTATCTGCATATATAACAGAAACCATTTTTAATTTTATGAATATATTCACAAAGCAAATTTTATAATTGTATTCAAATACCCATATATTTATTTTTCAGATATGTAAGACCTTATTGTTTTCTACTTATACATTAGCAACAGTAATAATCTTAAAATTCTTAATGGGATATGATACAATGCAGCATTCACTTCTTAATACTAATATCTCTTATGGATATCATTTATAATACTGTTAGTATCTTCATGGTGTGCAGCCATGTGCTGAGGCTTGCGTGAAACAGAACACTATAGTTGGTTTTCAATAACTTCTGCAATAAATTTGAAGAATGTGAACTTTGTACATACCTTTTCATGTACATTTTGATTCATGATGACATAGAATTGCTTTTATAGCTTCAGTTATAAAATATTAGCAGTAATTTTTGAAAATATGTAGTCCTGACATCAAAGGAAATTTGATAAAAAGGAGTATTGAGTCTAGCTGGTATAGCAAAGGTATTTTTACTGATCATTTGGTCTTGAACATTACACAGATTTTAAACAGAACACATACAAACCCAGGATCTATCCTGTGTGCCTGTTCTTTAAATAGTGGATATTAAGGAACATAATATATAATATTCATGGTGTTTTCTTATGAGAAAAAAGATTGATAATTTTAAAAGTAATCACATAATCATTCATGAAAATAAATTAATTTAAAACTATTCATTAAAAACAAGTGACATAGTTTAAAAACTAGACATAATTTCCCATTAAATAATTTATCTAAGGAGATAGAAAACCTAGAGAGAAATTAGCCATATAAAATATGAAAAGGAGATGCTGTGACTTTTAGGTCATTGTTAAAGGCTATGGCATGTTATACAAGACGACAAAGCTTTCTTCAAAAGTCTAAAATATGAAGAGGATGATGAAAATTAATCAAGCAGGAGGAATAAGAAAGGGGAAGGATAGCAAAAAGAAATTTTAAAGCTATAAATTATCTTTATAAAGTGGTCAATAAAATAAAGGGAAAAAACTCATTTAAACTCCTGATCAAAATCAAAAATTCAGAGTGAACATTATTACTAACTACTAACTAAATAAAAAGGATTGTGGGGCAAATCTATGAATAACCTAGACTCATTCCAACAATAGATTAATTGGGCAAGATAGCAAACTCCAGGGGAGAGTCACACAGCTGAGGCATAAGAGAAGAGCAGATACAATATGAGCATGAGAAGTAAGAAATGGAACTGATGATAAAGTAATTATCAACAACAACAACAAATCCTTAGGCAAATGTTTTCCAATAGCAAATGAAAACATTAATACCAATTCTTATAAATTTTTACCTCAACATATACTTTAGTGGATACATTCATGTTATTTAGCCAGTAATCTGTGATCAACCCCAATCATAGCTTAAGAATATACAACTAGAAAAAAAAGAATATACAACTGAACAATATCCCCCTTCAGTAAAGATCAATATATCTGTTCTTAATAAATCATGAAATTAAATGGAAGCCCATTTAGAGGCTTATACACAAGACTAAGTGGTATTTAACCTACAAAACCAAACATATTTCATTCCACAAAAGAAAAGCCATACAATATTTACTACTCAAAGAATGAAAGACACAGTTACGTATAATCTTAAAATTATCAGAAACAAAACGTTAAAACCTGGTTAAAGTTCTCTGGGTTTCAACAAATGTAAGCTAAAAAGGAACCATGTTAACATGAAAATGGGCATCTCCCAAAAGCACCTGCTAACGTTTTACCCATATGAATTATGTTATGACATGCAGCTAGGACATTTTTCCATTGTGTAAAATTGAGCTCTTATACATAATCCTACATGCTGCAACCAGACTAGTCTTGTTTATGAAACCTAAAAATGCTTCAGCATTGGTATGTATTTCTGAGAATTTTTTCTGCACATAGAAAAGGAAATTTTAATCTGAAATACTTTTGCTATGTTTTGGACATTCAGGGAACTGACCACCCCGGTTTTATTTCCACTTTTTTATTCTAGCCTGTTGGAGTGGGAATTGCTAGACTCTTCCATTTCTGCCATTGTATTTCAGAGAAACAGACACTTATGTCTGGTTTCTGTGTGATCTAGCTTGGAATTGATGCTGAAATAGGTTTAGGTTTTGGAAGTGTTTTAATACAATTAACCTATTATTGTACAAGAATATCATGGGTACTGGATGAATATGAGGGTGCACAGTTATGCACTGAATTGTATCCCCAAAATCACATGTTCATATTCTAATTCTCAATGGGATTGTATTTAGATATAAGGTATTCAGAGAAAAGTAAGTTTAAGTAAAATTATAAGAGCTGGTCCTTAATCAGGTAACTACAGACTTCCAACTATCTCCTTTGCTGGCATACAGGCTGCACACAGCTCACCATCATTCCATGTTCTACAAGTTGAAAGAAACTTTACTGATTAAAAAGTAGTACAGCTCATGTCATCTCACTTCTTTCCATAGGAATAAATTCTGTAGTTAATGTTTAGCAGTAGAAAATGCGTTTTCCCTGGAGTGCAGGTAAATACAGAGAAAAAGATTCTCTCCTCTGGAGAACAGTGAGAAAGAACACTGACTGGAGAAAAGTTTTTCAACAATTAGGTGACTTCAATTATGTGTCATCTTCAGCAAAGGCAGAGGAACACTAAAAATACATTGTCCTGCTGTGTGACTTCCAAAATTAGTGATGTTTAAAACTCGAACTGAAATCAAATGGCTTTATTAAGTTTTCCCTAAGCAACAAAGCACTCCAGCTGAGGCGTTTTAAAAACAGCAAAAGCAGTCTATAAAACCAGTGGTGATACAGACTTTGAATGTACCAGATGATAATAAGAACTAAGTTTAACTAACAAATTGTATTTCCCTTATGCCTATAACAACAGTTCAAGACTCCTTTTGAAGACAGGATCAGAATACCATATTCATTATCGTTATTTCTAATGGAAAACAGCAATAGAGCTGCTAGACAAGAAGGTAGGGAAATCATTTGAGTTAATTAGACATTTAAGGAAGAGTTCTTAATTTAACTTCAGTATGCATAAATCCTGATATTTCAGGAAATCATGGAAATTAAGAGAATAATATACTTTTTATGATAAACAAAAAAATGTATTACATAGGCACAAATATTGTGAGAGTGATTTTGTAACTTCATTTAATGACACAAAAGAGATCTAAGTGAATCAAAAGTTATCCCTTGTTCATAGGTAGGGAGGTCAAACGTGAAACAGTGTCTTTTTTCTAGTTGGTGTGTAGATCACAGTTTGTGATCTCTCATGAATTTCCTGTTAGAATTTGTAGGGTTGATACTCATTTTGTAAGAAGGAAATATATGACTAAGGCATTAGGCAGCTACCTCGAATTCACCAATAGCTCTCCATGCTTTGACAACACCTTGGCTAGTGTTTCAGTCCTTGATTCCATGAGACCTCCTCAGAAAGTAGGGAGGAGCATGTTTCCCAGAGTTTATGTTTTTATTAAAGTCCTTGGAACCTTAATGCTGTAGTCATATGGTCATATACATTATCTTTTAGGAAGAAATAATAGGTATGCAAAGTTATTTTTAGAATAACCAATTATTTTCATATGACACAGTGATTAAAAAGCCTTAGACTCACAGGAAAGGCACTAGGCACAGGAAAGGTCATGATTTTCAACATGCCTGCTACTGACAATGTCCTCCAAGTAGGCATAAGGTTATTGTGCAATTCAAAGGCTGAATTCTGTGCCCTCCTCCTATATCAGATTCCAATCCTTTCCCAGGAATCTCCTGTATCAATGTTATGTAAACACTGCTCCCCAGTTGTCCCTTGCTATGCCAATAAAGCTGCTTACAGCCAATGACTGATCAGGGAAGAGAATAGGGCGGTACTTCCTGCACCCCCCGGAGTAGGAGTTAGAGAAGGAAGTAGGAGATTCAGCCACAGGAGCAATCCGGAGAGGAGGTAGAGCAGCAAGGGCTTCAAAGCGTAAGCATCTCTACGAAGTATGCTTGGAGGAAACCAGATTATCTTGGAAGAATAAAGGATAAAGTAATATCTGCTTAGTTATTGTGTTGTGATACTAATTATTAAAGAAATATAAAAGCATCTCAGTAATTTATGTGATACCCTAGCGCGGTTAAGAGAGAAACTGAGAAACAAACAGTTTTGTAAAAAATAACAAATTCTCACCTTCCTCATCTCTGAAACATGTGGATTAGATGAAAGGGCCCCTTATGCAGAAGCATTCATGGCATCATTTTGTAATCAAAATTTCAGATCTCACAGAAAAGTATACCTTAGTTTCATATAAATAATATGCACAAAAGTGAGGTGGAAATTATTGTTCCATTAAGTTATTTTCATTTTTATTACCTTTGTTGGTTTGTTTGAGGGGGGATTGATATGGTGGAAATCCTAAGGCAACCTGCAGCAAATGAGTTTTCCCATCTGTTATTTAGTTCCCAGGGATCAAAATCAGGCTGTATGCACTGGAGGCAACAACCCTTCCCTGAAGAAATATCTCTCCAGACCCCTTCCCATCATTTCTCTACTTCAACTGCTGAAACTGATTTGTGTTGACCAAGGTTACGTGTGTTATTGGAAATCTACGTAAAAAGATAATGTATTTCTAAAGATGACAGGATTAGTTCATGTATGATTATCTTACTGAGATTTGGAGTTGTAAGTCATTTCCTAAGCCATACTTAGAAGATCTATTGGACTGACAGGAACGTCTGTGAGCATCGGTGGCTTACTGACCATGTTAGCATTCTGCACTACACCAGCCTGAAATTTTGTGCCAAGCCTGAGCAGGTTTTGCTTTCTCGATAGATCTGTGATCCCTGGGGACCACTTTCCTCTCACTGAGCTACATCTCAATCAGTAGACAATTCACCACAGAGACTCAGTTTGAATTCTTGCTTCATCTAGTCACACTCAATTGAACAGAGAGGTCTGTGATCATTAAAGTCCCTGCTTTCTACTGACAGTTTCATGGAAGCCGTCCAGAGCCACTCAGTGCCTGAATTTTATATTCCCTTGAAATTGAGGCTGCATACCATGCAGCGCTCTGACCTTTTCTGTGAGTCCCCCACCCCACCCCTGCCTGCACTTTGAAAGGTATAGGCACATCAGAGAAATCTCACTAAGGATTGTTGCATGATAAAATGTGATGGGAAAGGTCACAATACATACCAGGTTTTAATTTAATACAGCTCACTATTCTGGGAACTGTTAAATATTTACTATGTAAAGATTACCAATACTGACTTGTTTAAAATTTTCTTTTTTGGAACAGGGGGTCTAACCCTGGGATTCATGAATGACTGTGTGCTAGACAGGCCTGCAATTGTGTCATCTGCTATATTTTCCTTGTGGTTCCTGAAAAAGATCTGTCAGTTGAATATATAAGTGCCTCTTATTCCAGCAAATGTAAATTCTTGGGTTTTATTTGTTCATGTTTTGGAAGGACATGCATTGTATAATAGACTTCAGCTACAAGCCAACCATTTGTTCTGAATTTATTTCAGGTTGTGATTCAGCCTAGGTATAAAAAAGTGCGTATTTCTTTGAATTTCTTTTATAGTGCATGACCTTTAATATTTTTCAAGCCATTAGGTTTTTACCATTTCTAAATTTGTAGCAAACGACACTGGTGCTCTCTTCTTCCATTAGCTTCGCCTCCAGAAGAACATTTTGAGAGGCAAGGCATCTCTTACTAAGGAGGATTAAACTCCTTTCTCTCATAGTTTTGTTACTTTGAAGATGGAAAAGAAATTAAGCTTGTTCCAGATGAAGGATCTTTGGTCCACTAGGCACTAAAGCTAAAGAAAATCACAGAGAGTCTAGGATGTCCAAACATTATTCTTCTTTAACTTAATGTGACTTATTTATATAATTATGTTTCTCCTAAGCTCTACATTCTTACCAGAGTTGCACATGAATTTCATGCATTAAGGAAACAAAGAGAGAAAGAAAAGAAGGAAATAGAAGGGGAAAAAGAAAGGAAGCAGAAGGAAACAACAGAGAGGCCTGCTGCTTCCAATACCTACTTCCAAGTCACATATTGATTCACTGAAGCTACAGTCAGTAGGATAGAGTAATGGGTTGGGATTTTTATGGAAGACTAGTCAATATAGCCAGGCATGGTGGCACACACCTTTATTCCTACCACTCAGGAGACAGAGGAAAGCAGACCGTTATGAGTTCAAGGCCAGCCTGGTCTACAAAGTGAGTCCAGGGCAGCCAAGGCTAACACAGAAAGACCCTGTCTCCAAAAACAAACAAACAGACAAACAAAACAAAACAAAACAAAACAAAACAAAAACCAAAGATTAGTCAATGTAATAAATTTTAGTGAAATGTTCTTTAATGTGATACTGACAATTATCTCCTTCATAGAAGGATTGTCACATATAACAGTTGAAACACTTGAAGATAATAATTGCCTTACATTTTACTGAGGTGTTGTGAGATAAAAACATATAGATTCTGCACAAGAAACTGAAACTGAAATAAATGATGTATATTTTGAACTTTCCTCCTAGATAGTTAATGAAGTGTCACCACACCCACACACACAAGAAAAATTGGTAAACACAGCCTACATTACCATCACATAGCCAAGAAAATACTATAAATACATAACTGATATGGAAAAAAACAGATATTTGAGAAGATAGGCATTCTAAGTAACAATTTTATGCATAATTAGTCTGATACCAATGGAGGAGATCAAAGTGAAGAAATGGCACTTCCAATAAGATAATGTCTGTTCCTTTGTTAGGCTAAGCACTTAAGCAAAATTTACAGAGTGATGTAGAGGTTGCATGAGATAACTAGGACCTATAACTGACCTGGATCCATAAATTGAGTTGTAAATAAATATAATGCCTATTTTTATAATCACACTACGTAGACTCTAAGATGGCTATAATGGGACCCGCTTTCTGGTACATCTTCCAGCTGCATCGTAATCACTTGGGAGCAGATCCTTATTAATATATTTTTGTTCCCTAACAGAAACAACTCTATTCCAATCTCCAGCCACAGAATACAGAAGTATGTGTTATTTATAAGTTAGCATCAGTCTCTAGTGACAAAAATAGTGAAGGCCAGTCTGGAAGGAAGAGCTAAAGACAGTTAAGGTAAAGATATGCAAAAGATGACTCTCTCTTGCAGGTAAAAACAGACTCCATTTCTGATGGAGTCAATGTCTCTGTTGACCTTCAAAAACTCCCTGTCCAAATGGAAACTATATTATGAGCTACATTTTATTTCTGTAACTTGATCTTATTATATATATATGTATATATATACACATATATATATATATATATTCTCTTTAAATCTATTCTTTTTAGTTCTTTGACAATTTCATATCTTTTTATTGCATTCGTCATTTTTTACCCACTCTTCCCCAATCCCTCCAGTTCCCTACCTCCTCAATTTTGTGACTTTTTAATTTTGTTTTCGTTTCTTCATGATAAAGTTGAGCTGCCCCAGTGTTCTTGAATGTGTGGTCTTCTACCAGAGAGTTGTTACCTTACCAGAGGTTAAACTCTTAGATCAAACTTTCTTTTCCTCTCCCAGAAGCTGGCAGTTGCCAGTAGCTTCACGAGGTGGAGGGTAACCACTGTGGGCCCAACTCCTCTCTCCTTGCTGGAATTTGGTCTGTAATGGGCTTGCCTAAATTTTGTACATTCTGTTTCAACCACTGTGGTTTGTATGTGCAGCTTCCCTGCTGTATTCAGAAGACCACATTTCCCTCTAGCCATCTATCTCTTCTGACTCTTACATTCTCTCCATACCCTCTTCCACAATGATTCCTGAGCCTCAGGATGGGGTTGTGGTTTATACGTTTGCTTTAAGGCTAAGCATTTGGCAGTCTATTATGCTCTGCACATTGGCTCGTTGTATGTCACCATGTTCATCACTACATACTACAAATAGAAGTATCACTGATAAACTACACTGATGAGAATTGTGTTTATCTATGAGTACAACAATACTCCATCAGGAGTCATTTTAATATGATTTCTTTTTAGCATCATAGTAGTAATAAGTTCTCCCCTAGAGCCTGTGACCTATGTAGCCATAGGTACCTTGGCTATTTATGGGTTTCATCCTGCTGAGCAGAACATAGATCCAATCAGGAAAAGGCTGGTTGTTACCATGATGTTCATGGCTCTATTGCATCGGTGAGCATTTCTTTCCAGGCCAGTAAGTATTTCGGTTCAAAGTGTTGATAGCTGAGTATAATCAATGATTACTTTACTCTTTCAGTAGCTGTGATAGAACCTTCTAGAACTATGAAAGTTAGACAGTAGACATAATGCTTCCAGGTATATGGCAGCATGCTTGTATCATGTTCTATGATTCAAATATGTAGTTTAACTTCCTCAAAAGAGTCTTTCTCTCACATTCTGGAGAGTAACTGAGAACAAGAACAATAGTCTATAATGTGGTTCTGTGAAACTTCAGAGACCAACAGCTCCAAAAGAAGTAACACACACATGTTAATAGGTTTTCTACGTGTCTGTCTCTGTCTCTGTCTCTCTGACTCTGTCTCTCTGTCTTTTTCTCTGTCTCTTTCTCTCTGACTCTGTCTCTCTGTCTCTGTCTGTCTCTGTCTTTATCTCTCTCTCTTTCTCTGTGTGTATGTGTGTATGTGTGTGTGTGTTGAGGTTTCTACAGTAGTAAATTTTTATGTCTTAATGTGGATATATAATTGTAGATAAATACGTTTCATTTATTAAACAAGAAAGATAAAAGCACCAAAATAATATTTAGCATTTGGAAATCATAGTTAAGTTTACAGACTAATTTTCTGAAGATGTTGTAAAATGATTCTGGAAACACCTTTATGAAATTAAGGACCTACCCTTAGTATTCTTTGTGAGCTAATAATGTAGATCTCAAGTTTAATGACTTCATATTGCTTTTTTGCATAAAGAGAGAAAATTAGCTTGAATAAGTACAAATACAGATACACAGAAATACATCTCTTAAAGAGAATGTATACAATTGCATCTTTAGTCAGTATACTAACTTAAAAATATTTTACATTGTATTCTGCATCTTCAACTAATGTATTCGTGTTTTTAGAATAAGCACAGATGGAAAGTAGAAGATATTGCCATTTATTATGAGCACAGAACACTTAAATTTAGCCCAAAGAGAAAATAAGATTGTATATAAATGAGGCTAAGTACTGAAAATAAACAAGTCCACAGGAGAAGAATGAATACAAAACATGATATAGTATAAAATTAAGCTCCATAGTATGTAGGTACTGGTCAGTGGCTTCCATTTCAGCACAGTGATCATGGATATTAAGGTAACAGTCTTTAGTCCTAAAGCACTGAGCATAAGAAGACCCTGAGTCTAAATGCTTTTCCTGCTTCTCTGGGACTATATGGGGACAGAAATGGACTTTCTGCCCAATTCATGAGCAAAGTGGTCCAGAAGAAAGAAGCTCAGGTATGGTACTGATTATTCAACTGTTGTAGACACAAGCATCTGCCGTAGTCAGATACAAAGTATGTGCTCATTTTATCACTGTGACTCGAAAAAGTATGAATTAGAGAAAAACTGTCTATAAATAGAATTGTATATATTTTATTGATGTTTTAAATGATTGTTGTAAGTAGACTGAGGCTACCAGAACATCATGATTCACAAATAAGTCTCCTTATGTACCGTCCTTTTTGTTCAAATATGCTAAGTTCTTATCAGTGTTTTTTGGTAAGTTAATGTTCTTGACCTAAAGAGATGTCCATATTCTGAACCACTAAACGTATGAATTTGTTTCCTCAAATGGTGAAGGGAGCATTAAAATGATTGTGGATTTGGAAATAGTTTCTTGGGTTACCTAGCAATCTAACATAATTACAAGCACTTAAAAAATTTACAAGGACTCTTATATGTGGGAGTCAGAATGGTCAAAGTCATAGAATTGCATGTAATCATAATAGTGGTCGGGGTGATGTGACTAAGAACCAAAGAACTCAGACTGCCTCTAGATGCCAGGAAAGGCAAGAGATGAATTAAACCCTAGATCCTTCAGAACAAACACAGATGTTGATGAGCGTTCCATGCTAAATATAGTATTTTATGTCACTAAGACTATGGCCCCTGTTATACCAGTTGTGTGAAGCAAATATAAAATGGCCAGTAGGAAGACATTTTTTAGATGAAAACTCATCAGCTTTGAAGACATCTGCAGGTCTTTACATTTGTCCTGGTTTCTTTTCCTGTTGCCATGATAGCAAAATCAGGGGCACCAATTTTTTTCTGATGCACAGTTCAATTCTACTGTCTATCATGGCAGGTAACTCAAAGCTGCAAGAGCTTAAAAAAAGCAAGTCATTTCATATGTAAAATCAGAAAACAGCAATGAATGCAGGCGGCTGTTCAGGCCATTTCTCATTTATGCATTTAAGAATCCCAGCCAAGGAGGGGCGTCACCCAGATTAGGCAATCTCCCTCTTTAAAAATTTAACTAAAATAATCAGTCCCCCACAGGCCTAGCTAGAAGCTCATATTTCAGTTTGTTTTGGAGTCTTCCAAGCTGACAATGAACACTATCACATCACTATTATGAACATTTCTCTATAATTTTCACTTACATTTATGCTAAAATTTGTCATTTACTTATAGCAGCAATATAGAAAGAAGAGACTACTTAAAAGAATGGTCCAAGGTAATATGAATTGCAGGAACTATGTTCTGTATGATTATAATTGTCAGATAGTCCTTCATATCTGTGTAGAATTCCACATACATCATTTTCTGTCCCAATATTGTAAAGAATATACAACAGGGTAGGTGATGATTGTGTACCTGGTGCAGTAGACCAAAATTTTGGATGGAGGTCATGCTAGCTAGCCATATTTGATGTCAGCAGTTTGTAGATGACTAATGCTCTAGTCAACAGGTGTTGGAAACATCTCAATATCTAAAGGTCAGAACTATTCACATGAACTCTTGCTGAATACTCACTGCACAAAATCCTTCAGCATATTCAATGGCTATTGAATTAAATCCTTTATCTAATTCGTTGCCAAATTTTTTTAAAAAAAACTGATAAGTTCTAAATAACATCTATGTCAGTAGGTACTACCACTGCGTACTCTGTGTTTCAACTACATTGTGTTCCAAGAGCAACAATAAAAAACTAATGATTATTACTATAGTCTAGTCAAAGTCTGTGCTTGGAATTAGCATTGGAAAGATGATATTACTATTATAAGACCCCAAAATGAAGCTCATTAAATAACAGTGCATTTACATTTTACCTTTGTTTAAGGAATTATATTTTTATATTTTAAGAAAACTATTTGATAAATGGTCTAAGTATAAAATATAGGTGCTGTCTGCAGAAAATCCCTTTTTTTGTCATAGTTAAAGTCATGAAGTCTAGCTATTCTTTATGTTAACTATTCCCCACTTAACTTTGTTTTGGTAAGCATTGTTGTCATAGTCTATATTACTGACCTTAACATTTCCTGCTTAGACTAACAAGATGACTTCCTGTGCTTTTTTTTCATCTTCTCTCTAACTTTGTCAGTATAATTATCTGTCTAATTTAGTAGCATGGCTTCTCCCTTGAATACTTTTTAATGATGTGGGGATTGTGCTTTGACCTAATTTTGCTATGGATTAAAGTTGCCAACTTTCTTGGGTTGTAAAAGAACAAATAGTTACATATTTGTCATTCACTCTGTGGAATACATCATTTCCAACTCAGTATGTTGCAGTGTGTGATGATGCTTATGGTTAATTGAGATACTAAATGATGATGGTGATTGCCTGTGAAAAGAAAGCAGAAGTCATGTACAAAGTCTGGATGCACAATTATTCCAACCTGAAAGCAACCACTCTGGAATTGTTGGGTGCTTTAGTTTTCAAAAGCTGACACATGGTGATTGTGGAACTCTTAGGCACTACTTTAATCTTGTAACTATAACTGCCTGGGGTGAAGTCACAGTTTCTATATACAGAATCACAAAGACACATCTAGAACTATGTTGGCTGTGGCTTAAGCATTCCATAGTCAAATGAAATTTGTTTATGTGATATCTAGTTTGAACAATCTCTCAAGAAAAGGAGTAAGTTTCAGAATTATAATACCACTAGAGCCCCATAGCCCAGTTATAGATCTGCTACATGATTTGTGTCCATATACACAGACTTTGAAAGAGATTCATTATCAACAAAATGTGTAGGAAGAATTGAGGTTCTTTTACAGACATTTCTTCAAGATATGTTTGTTCCAGTGGAAGAAATGCCTACTATTATCTCGTATCATGAAATCTCATTTTGGAAGTATAGTTAAGACTTTTGGTATGATAAATCTTCCATGCTAAAATCAAAATGTAGTTCCAGACCAGCAAGATGGCTTACAGAACCTTGATACTTAAATTTTAAGATCTAAAATGTTGCGCTTTGTGGGAAAAAAAAAGCCACACATTGGAAAGAGAAAAAGAAGGTGTATATGGGAAGGAATTCAGGGAGGAAAGAGAAGGAAGAAATGCTGTAATTGTATTATAACCCAAAAAAATTAGAGATGTAGCAAAAGTTCATGATGAAACCCATAGTTAAAAAGTGTGCTGTATCTAGTGATGCCTTAGGTCAGATACAAGAAACAGTACTATAGAAATCTGTGGGGCTCGTGGACTGTGCAACCGGGGAAAACGACATGGAGTTAGAGTAAGGCCAAAATGTGTTCAAACCAAAAAATCTGAAACTTGAGACTTGCAGGAGTAAGGATTACTCCCTCCCTGTTCTGCGTCCCCCCCATCACAGACACAAGTAGTCTTGCGACCCCCACTCTTGTAGCCTAGCAGCTGGAGTTCCTCTCCATCCAAATGAAGCATTGCCATCACCTCAGACCCAGCCAATGATGTACACTCACCAGAAAACCCCTACTCATGATCCCATGGTTTATATAGCCCTTATTCCCCTACCCAATAAAGAGAGTTGTATCACTGGAGGAGCTGTGTTGCTGAAAGGGAATCGAATCCAAGACCCAGATATGAATCCACACACATACGGTCACTTGATTTTTGATAAAAGAGCTATATTACAGAAGGCTTTCTTCTTTTGGGCATTCACTGATGGACTGGGATATTATAAATCCACCTGTGCATCTAAGCTTTATTCCTTCAGGTCCAATACCTATACACATCAGTGCCTGGACACCCAATGGGAAAAAGCAGACCCCGAGCTCCAGAGGGAAAGATGGTATTTTTCTGCTTAGCTAAATTCAGGAACTGTGAGGGAAATGACTGAAGTCAATATGCAGTGTGGTCTTGCAATGCTCCATGAACTATGTCCTTTACCCTTGCTCACCGGGATATGTGTATTTTCTTTGTTAAAAAAAAAAAACAAAACAAAAAAATAAACTCTAGCCACATGTATACTGAAAAAAAAAAGATGGCTCACAAGCTAAAGGTGCTTGCCACTATGTCTGATGACATGAATGCAACACTAGCAACCCATTTCAAGCTAAAAGGAAAGAAGATATTCTGTCAAGTTTCCCTCTGAGCTATAAATGTGTGACTCTGATGACAAATAAATAAAAAAGTATTCATATTGAAGTTCATGAGTTTCTGCTTTAGAAATGAAAATCCACGGACACGGGGAACCCACAATTTTTCTGATAATCAAGACTTGACAGAAAAATAAGGAAGATGGCAACTGACACATGGGAAACACTAGTGAATATATTTTTGTAAAATAAGCCAAGGTAGTAATCTGTTTTTCCCAGTGTGGTGCTCACCAAACAGCTCTTAGGCAGTGAAGGACTCTACCTCAGAAGAGGCTCATGACAGTTAGCCTATCTAATGCAACTTTCTAAAATATTTTCCCAGCCTACTTTCCTGGGTTCTGGTTGAATGTTTGATTGTATAAATTAAGCAGTTATTGGTAAGAATTGGAAATATGCAAACCAATAATAATAATAAAGAATTTACCTTTTGAAGTCTGACTTGTTCTATTCTAATTGCTTTTTCTTTGTTTCTCAATATGTCCATATGCCAGGAAGGTTAGCTTAATGTACAATTCCAGAAAATCATACCAGGTCGCTTCTAGAAAACAAAGAGAACTAATTTGTATTCAAATAAATTAATATGACCCTCTCCAAACTTAGAAAATGACAGTGTGTTACTGCTATAAGAATCAACACAGAATTTGTAGTGAACAATTAAATCATATCACATTAAAACTAATAAATCAAAGGCAAAAAGTTATGTATTTTCAGTTTTGACAATGATATCTACAATTTGCCTTAGACAATAGGGGAATGGATTTTTAAAATACAAGCTGAGTCGGAGGGTAGAGTACATTGAACTATGCATTCTCTTGTCATAAGTCAAGTAGCCAATGATGGCTAGATGGAAACAGGATAGGCAAAAGTCTTCCAGTTATAACCAACCCATTTGTCTAGTTTTCTGTGTATGTTTTTATAGTGTCACAATGCCTCAGGTGCCAACTTGATGAAAGGTGGACTCCTCATAAGGTGCATCTTGTACTTTAACTCTATCAAATCAGAAACTCAGTTGTCAAGAATCCAATGGCATCTTATTTCCTTTAAAATCTATTTTTAGGTGAAGTTTAGGTGACATAAAAGGATAATGGCATCAGACTACTGATGACAGACTGTGTATCGGGAGACTGTATGAAGTCTGCAGACACTCTCCTGAGGGTTGTACACTAACTGAATTGGCAATGTTTCTTCTGCTACCTACAATTAGAAATAGTTGAAAACATTTCTACACTTTCTTTCCACTTTACCAGTGTCTTTGCAAACCTATTAACTTACTCATATACATATTTTTTTCTGAAATTCCAAAGTGCTCCATAATTCTGCCACTGAATCCTATCAATAAAATCCCAAATCCCATAAGTAAATGCAGAGCTGAGTGAACAGGACATTGTCTCCTAATTTCCTATCAATAGCTATGTAATATTTTAGGTAAAAATTCAATGGGATTATGTATACTTCATGGTAGGAAATTTTCTGTGGTGCTCTCTTGCCTTTGGCATAAGGTCCTATGACTGCATGACTGTAGATGCAGGTGTTCCTCATTCTGGTGCATGGAATATTGCAATGACTGAGGCTATGCTCCAGGAGAAGCAGGTGTTCCTCCATTTAGACTGACATGTTGGGAAATAGGATGAATGATGGCGTTCTTCCAAATTCCAGGAGAAAACATAAAGAGTGCTTAAAAATCTATTGAAAATCGTCACACACTTAATCGAATTCTGTTGTGTTCTGTTTAATGGTAACACCAGAAGTAAAAAGTACTATTAATGTGAATAAGACATTTTTCTGGAATGGTAATTATGGTAGGATTTAGTTCTTTTCTGTATTCGGTGAAAGAAATAGACTAAAATGAGTGGGAACAGTTTTCATTATTTCTAGGTCATGGAAATTTGGAGCAACTAAAATCGGATATCATCTATCAAAAGAATAGAGCCTTACAAGTTGCTTAACTAACTGAGTGTATTCGTATGCCACTGTAATGCTAGCATGCAGGAGGCAGAGGCAGACCCATATTTTCCCAGTAAGTCTGAGCTACTTAGTTAGATTCTGTCTCAAAAAGGAAGCAAACAAATGAAGTAAGATAAGTAATGATAACAAAGCAGTGGTCCAACCACACAATGAAATGTCATTTATTAATAATATTGTTTATAAAATATTATGTATTTCATTAAATAACTGATCAAAATATTACAACAAATGATATTTTGCTCTACTTAGAAATCACCGTATTATCCTAACCCCAGTTTTTTGGAAGCTCATAGAAGACACATGAGAGATGAAGCGTAACATCTGTTTCAGAACAAAAACAATGAACCAAATGTTTGTATTTTCACAATTAATGTCAGCCTTCATATCCATATTAATCAGGATCAGACAAAATGTAAAAGTCAGAGTAATTTTCTTGTGAGGCTTGGACTGTATGATAACGCTTACATCCTTAATTGTCCTTCCTTACGTCATCTTGCATTATCCTAGGGAGAAACAGGAGCTCAAAATAGTTTGAGAAATGATAGACAATATTCATATAATGCTAAGCATACTATTATGATGTACTATTTTCTTATTAGTTGCTGCTGTTAAATTTTAGTACATATAATTAATTAAAATTTATGGTGGACATGTGCTCATGGGTAGAAACATTGTACTTAAGGTGTGGTTGTATCTCTGTTTTTAGGAAATTCCTGGGGACCTTGGAAGAATACCCTGAAGATAACAGAGAACTTCTGTATGACTTTAGAAGTGAGCACTTTTGATGAGTGTTTTAGGCTAAGTCTCAATCATCTTAAATAGATTGTTGTTAAACTTTTGGACATCCAGAACAATGCCACTGAGGTAATAACAAAGATAAGGACCATGTTAGTAGAAAGTGCTAGAGGGAAAATCTGCCTCCTATTTTATCAGGAATATTTGTAACATGATCACCAGTAAGCATGCCTTAATTAGTTCAGTGATCTAGATAAAAAAACACTTTAAAGGAAGTTGTGGATATATTACATCATTTAAATATTTACAGTAAATTGTGAAACTAGTAAATAAAAAGTAAATATTGTAAATAGAGAGGACACAACCTTGATGTCTTTCTAGTGCCAGATTAAGAACTGGTTCTGGCGTAGTTTTGAGGGAGGGAATAATAGGAGGATACAAGGGATGGGCTAACAATTGAGATGTAATATGAGCCGGGCTGTGGTGGCGCACGCCTTTAATCCTAGCACTCAGGAGGCAGAGGCAGGCAGATCACTGTGAGTTCGAAGCCAACCTGGTCTACAAAGGGAGTCCAGGACAGCCAAGGCTACACAGAGAAACCCTGTCTCAAAAAAAACCAAAAAAAAAAAAAAAAAAAAAAAAAGAGATGTAATATGAATAAATTAATAATAAAAAAGAATTTAAAAAAAGAAAAGAACACAGAACATGCCATGAAAACATGGCCTGGAGATGAAACTGAGTGTGTGACTGCAAATGCTCTTGTTATGATATAAAAAGTCAAAAGGTGACCAGTTAAAGGTTCTTTAAGGAGATTAAAGATGTTCACATAAGTGCTCTCCAGAACTTTTGGTCTCCTGGGAAGCTCCAAGCTGTTATCCTGAAAGTGTCTCATTAGAAACCCAAGGAAGCACCAGAGTTCGTGTGAAAGTCCTACCCCACTCTCCACTCAACTGTGGAGAATGTTCTGTCCATTGGCTAGATCTGGGTAGGGGTTGACCTGGTGGCACTCAGAGGAAAGAAAGCAGGTTACCAAGAAGAGACTTGATGCCCTATGAGCATATACAGAAGGAGGAAATTCCACTCAGGAACAGTCATAGGGGAGGGGAATAAGGGGAAAATGGGAGGGAGGGAAGAATGGGAAGATACAAGGGATGGGATAACCACTGAGATGTAACAAGAATAAATTAATAAGAAATTTTTAAAAATTACACTGAAATGGTAATAAAGTTCTCCCCAGCATCAAAAATAAATAAATAAATAAATAAATAAATAAATAAATAAATAAATAAGAAACCCAAGGAAGAGAAAGTGTTCTCACTAATATTCGTGCCTGTGCATTTGAAAGGAAATCGAAAGCTCCCCATGAAAAACTGTAAATAGGCCGTGATGCTTCTGGAAAAGTTGTGTATAGAGTGTCACTGTTTAGATGTGAACTACCCCACAAAGTCTTCAAACTCTTGGTTCCCACATAGCTCCACTGTTTAGAGAAGTGGGTCAGAGGGAGACAGCAGCTGTTTGCTTCTTGATCCTCAGAGCTGTGATAATTCTTTCCACAAGATTCTGTAGGCTTTGTTGCCTCTTGCCACAATGCCTTCCACAATACAGTAGACTGTGTTAATTTATATTATGATCCAAAGTAGACTTCCTGACAATTATGGAACTTCCATCCTGTCAGTGACGGGGAAAAGTAACTAATGAACATAAAACTGGGATTCCTTTGGCAGAAAGGAAGAGTGACATTAGAAAATGAGAAAAGTTCACTGACTCTTAAATGTGAACTGAAAGAAAACAGGCTGACAAAACAGCTCAATGCCAAGCCCCTTTTTCTTTTAAAATAGTTGGCAAAGATGACTCTTCCCTAAAGCAAACACCAGAGCCTCTGTGCAGAACCATGGGACAAAGAGACTCCTGCTGCACTTGGAACATAATCAAGGAAATCCCCATGTTTTCCACCTGGACCTCAAAATTGCTAGGAACCAATACTCTGTGTGTGACTCACAGAGCTTTCTTCTTAATCAATTTTTTGATGGGCACTATTGATTTTTGGACTTTTCAGTTTAACAAAATCAGTCAAAGGTATATAGTGCAAAGAATAGTGTTAATTTAGAAATAGCAGTGCCTCTCAACAGAAGCTCCATGCTAGTGTAAACTTTAGACACATTCAAACAGAAGCAAGGAGAAGTTTGTAAAAATCAAATAAATAAATGCCAGTAAAATGACAGTCAGTGAACACAGTCATTAATAAGAAGTGTGACCATGATTTGATCAGCTAACAATTAACTTGTATGACTTATTTATTCTAAGCAGCCTGCAATAGCACTTTTGGTGCAACAAATAGATATGAGTCCATAGAAAGTTAAGGTAAAATAGTTAGATACGGTCTACAAAATGCTCAGAGACATATGGAATACGGCATTTAAAAATGTTTTTTATTATTTTAAAGAACACTGACAATGAGACAAGTTATCTCCTGGCAACACCCAGCCTACCTCAAAAAGGATGATAAGCATCCAAGAAACTCCTTATGGAGATGGCTTCAAATGTGGCAAACAAGCCACTGGGCAAAATATCCTTATTTCTACCACAGACAGAATTCTGCCTAAAAAGGGGAAATCTTGGATGCCGGCAGAGTTGACGGCCAAACTCTGCTAAGACAGGCTAAGCAAGTCCTCAATAGTTCCTGCCTCACAAATATTTCTCTCAGATATATTGGGCCAGAAGGCTGAAGAAGATGCTCCAACATTACAGAGAGTTTTGGGTGACTATTCAGGTAACAAACTATCTCTGTTATCTTCTCATTTGGAAAGTTTCTAACCTGCACTTTTGACATACTCAGGTAATCAAGTTTATTCCTTCTCAAATCTCTAATGGGGTTGAAGACCAGGTAGCTTAATAATACAATGAAGAGTAGTTGCTTAGAGCTTAAGATGCTTTTAGGTCTAGGTAGATGTTTGATAATGACAAGAAGTGATAGAGATTGATTTACATTCAGAACTTTAAATGCACCAAGATAGGAAAGATGTTTTCTTCAAGGCCATCAAATACAAATAGACATAATAATAGAATGTAACATTTATATAATTCCTTGTTGCATCATGGTTCTTCTTGCTATAGGTAGTTTATTGTATATATGTATAATAATAATATAAATGTACATTTAAAAATTTAAAAAGTTCAATTTTTAAAACATAAAAACCTCATGAAACTGCTTCTGCATTAGAACATGGAATTTGGGATAACCTAAATCACTCAGAATGTCTCCTGAATAAACTCTCTCTTAAAAAAAAATAATAAGTGTGATGTCAATTCAAATTTAAATGACAATGTATAAGCAGGTGTCCCTGAAGAAGTGCGTTCTGAATGTGACTGTGCTCACCTTCATGCAGGCTGTGGAATCTTTTCTGATCATTTCTATAAGTCAATTACATGTGAAAGCCGTTCTTTCACAATTCACCATCTTGATTTACATTTTTAAGTTAGATTGGCACAAATGACTCCATTTTGATTCTGACAACTTTCTCATTTCGTTCAAAATATTTATAGAGCATGATGTGATGTTTTGATTCATATGTGCATTGTGCAATGTTCAAATCAAGGCAATTAGCATATACATCACCATAAACATTTATAATTCCCACCAGAGATGTCTCTAACAAGAATTCTATGCCTGTTCAACCTTCTGTTGGAACATGAGAAACAAATTTCTTGTTTCCAGTTTCCCAGATCTCAAGATGAAAGCTATATTCTGGGGGAACTGTGTAGCTGGATCTATACCTGAGAGGTTCATTTATAAATTACCTATTTTTAGATGATAGAAATCTAGGAATTTTTTTGGTAATGCTGTAATTAAAATGGAAATTTTATGGTTTAAATGTGAATTTTCCAGCCATTTTTGTTAGTTTGAATACTTGGTTCCTAACTGGTGATGCTATTTGGGAAGGATAATGAGCCTTCAGGAGAATGTGCTTTTTCTTGCTGAAGTTTTTGTTGGTGGGTCTGAGGTTTTATAGCCTGACCTTACTTTCTATATATTCTCTGCCTTTTGACTGTGTGGCCTGCTATGGCCATGCCTCCTTGGGCATGATCAGTGATGGGCTGTAAGCAATAACGTGAAATAAAACCTTCCTTCCCCAGTTGCTTTTCCTCATGGTGTTTATCACAACAACAGAAGGAAGGAAGCAAATATCCAAAGATTTGATGGAAATACTTTATTACTTTTAAATCATATATTTCTCCCTTGTTGATATCTGTGATCTGCCAATTCATAGCTGAGAATGAGAGACATCAAAGGCTTCTTTGACAACCCCCCTATAAAGTCCAGAAAGTTAGCTTTTGAAGATAGTCCTTAAAATTTGTGACAAAGATGCTGAAGTGTAGCTCTTCACAGTTCATGGCTTCTGGAAATAGGTAGGGAAAGATTCAGTTCTTTTTAAGGGCCCAGCCATTGGGAGTTTGTCCATGCTCAAGTGAGTACCTGGGCAACAAACTTGGACTTGGTGAATTTTTCTTCTACATGGGGAGGGGGTGGCACAAGGGGGGAAGGGGAGGCACAAGAGCAGAAAAGTGGACCTGGGAGAAATAGGAAGTGAGCCTGACTAGGGTTCGATTTATAGAATTGTCAAGTAGTTAATAAAAATATTATAGTAGGGAAAATGTGTTTCTCTGGTGAGTTTTAAATTAGGTTCCATATTCCTCCAATCTTTTAAAAATAGTACTGGTACACATATAGAGTATACTATAGAAGTGCATTGATATGCATATATTTGGCCAGAACTTCAAGTTAATTTTTAAAACGAAATTCTTTCCATTAAGCAAGACTTTTTAATTGAGAGCCATCTACTCCTAGATATAGATATGTCTCTTTCTTTTTATCTTATTTTTTATCTTTCTTTTCTTTTTTCCTTCCTTCCTTTCTTATAACCCATGCAGACTATGACTGTTGAATCGTGCAATTGTCCAGCTTTAGTCTGTCAAGTATGGAGCACAGATATGAACCAAACCCCTCGCAAACGTCTTTATTAAGTCGAACATAACATTTTTCATAGATGTTAGATCAATGAATATTTTCTGAATAATTTTCTCTTGTCATTTTTAAACTGTTTTAGAAATTACATATTTTATTAGGAAACAATGAAAATATGTCAAACATGAGCTTTTTCTTGTGTCTGAGCTTGCAAACAACAGATTACCCACAGCCTATATAGTTGCTTCTGTTCATATTGTTCCAGGGTGATGATATGTGTTTTATTATTTAATTGTAGATTTCACAGTTTTTGTCTTTTCACACTGGCAGTATACTGGTCAGAGTCAATGAATAATAAATTAGAAATAAAATTCAAATGTTTTGTTTGTTCAACAAAATCCTATATAGTCTTCTGTAGACACAGAAGCTTTCATTGCTCTATGAGCTCCCCACTAGAGGGATTCACACTTTATTCTCTCACTGTCTCTTAAAGAATTCAACTATGTCAATCTAACTTTGATGAAATTTGATAATTTTCATACAACCCAGAATCATTTATTCCACTGTTTCTTGAGAAGTTCTTTTCAATATTATTGAATTCTATTTCCACTGATAGAATCTTATGATTTCCTACTTCATCTTTGTGCAACTTTTGTCTACAACTCTATCAGCAGCAGCCAACATCAATTCCATATGTAGACTAAATATCACCGATGAAGAACTAGGAAATAATAAGATTCTATAAGTGTCAGTAATTCCCACCGGTCACCACGCTAATCACCTCTGCAGGAGGATTCCAAGCTGCAAACCCCAGTTGCCGCTCTGGTCTGATAACATCCATGCTCTGCCTGTGTGCAGGGGTATGCAGGTTTTCTGTATTTTAGTCCTTTCGAACTGTGGAGTACTTCCCCTGTAGTGGAGTGGGGACCTTGGTGGGTGTTCCTGGTTAAGAATTCCACGCAATTCTCTAAATCGTTTACTGGAGCTTCTAAACACGGTCCTATTGTGACTCTAGGTGAGAGAAACATGCAAAAATGTTGAAATAGAAGGATCCAGAAGGTCCTAGAAACCTACAAGAAGAACATTATGATGGGCGGATCTGGGCCAAGGGATCCTGCTCAGACTATGGCACCAGCCAAGGACAATACATGCAGTAAATTCGAACCCCTACCCAGATCTAGCCGATGGACAGAACATTCTCCACAGTTGAGTGGAGAGTGCTGTCTGACTTTCACATGATCTCTGGTGCCTCATATTTGACCACACCCCCTGGGTGGTCCCCTGGTGGCACTCAGGGGAAGGATAGCAGGCGACCAAGAAGAGACTTGAACCCTATGAGCATATACAGGGGGAAGAGGTCCCCCTCATTCACAGTCATAGGGGAAGGGAGTAAGAGGAAAATGGGAAGGAGGGAGGAATGGGAGGATACAAGGGATGAGATAACAATTGAGACATAATATGAATAAATTAATAAAATATAATAAAAATGCTCAACGTCTTTAGTCATCAGAGAAATGCAAATCAAAATGACTCTGAGATTCCATCTTATACCCATCAGAATGGCTAAGATCAAAAATTCAAGTGACACCATATGCTGGTAAGGATGTGGAGAAAGAGGAATAGTCCTTCATTGCTGGTGGGAATGCAAACTGGTACAACAACTTTGGAAATCTATCTCACACTTTCTCAGAAAACTGGGAGTAGGGCTTCCTCAAGACCCAGCTATTCCACTCCTTGGAATATACACAGAAAATGCTCCACCACACAACAAGGACATATGTTCAGCCATGTTCATAGCAGCCTAATTCATAATAGCCAGAACATGAAAACAGCCTAAGTGTCCCTCAATAGAAGACTGGATAAAGAAACTGTGGTACATTTACACTATGGAATACTACTCAGCTATTAAAAACAAGAAAATTGCGAAATTTTTGGACAAATGGATAGGACTAGAAATGATCATAGTGAGTGAATTAACACAGAAGCAGAAAGACTCACATGGTATATATTTATTTATAATTGGGCACTAGGCCAAAAGGCATGTCCCATGAAAGTCTTCACTTACCAGAAGATTGGGATAGATGTGAGGACATCCTAATGTGACTCTAGGTAAGAGAAATATAGGAGATGGGGAAATAGAAGGATCCAGAGGGTCCTAAAAACCTACAAGAAGAACATCATGATGTGTGGTTCAGGGCCCAGGGGGTTCTGCTGAAACTATTGCACTAACCAAGGGCAGTACAATAGTAAACATCAAACCCCTACTCTGATCTACCCAATGGACAGGACATTCTCCACAGTTATGTGGAGAGCGTGGACTGACTTTGACATGAACTCTGGTGCTCAATATTTGATGACCTCCCCTTGGTGAGGAGGCCTGGTGGCACTCAAAGAAAGAATAAGCAGGGTACCAAGATGAGACTTGATAGCCTATGGGCATATAGTGGGAAAGGAGGTCCTCCTAGGTCATAGACTTATGGGTAAGGGAATAGGGTGAAAGTGAGAGGTAGGAAGGAATGGGAAGATACAAGTGATAGGATAACAATTTAGTTGTAATCTGAATAAATTAATAAAATTAGAATTAAATTATAAAAGAAAGATTTTAGTTGATCGTGTAGAAAATGTAGAGAAGAGACTTGATACCCTATAAGCATATACAGAGGGAGGTAGTCCCTCTGAGGAACAGTCATAGGGGAGGGGAATAAGGGGAAAATGATAGGGTGGGGAGAATGGGAGGATACAAGGGATGGGATAACCATAGAGATGTAACAAGAATAAATTAATAAATAAATAAAAATAAAAATAATAAAAATAAATAAAGAAAAGAAAATGTAGAACATGTTCAACATGTAGACACACATAGAAACACACACACACACACACACACAAACACACACACACACACACAACCACATACACCTGACTAAATTTAATGGACAATTTTCAGTTAATCTTATTATTTCCAGCACATATGACAATACTTTCTGTGGAGTAACATCATTATCTGATATGAAAGTGACACAGAACTTCATTTTAATGTTTATTAGATATTTAAACAAAGAAATTTATCCTTGGTTAAGAGGAAATGTTAGAAGAAGACAAGAATTGGCTAAGTATTGCCACTAATGAAACAGTATTCACAGCTTACTATTTTGGACCAATTTCTGAGCATTTATGCAGTCTCTATACCTCCTCCTCCTTGGCAATGTAAAATGCACAATGCCCTACCTCTGTCCTGTAATTTCTGAGAGTGCACCTGCAATATGTCCATATAAATGTCTCAGAGATAACATCATTGAATTAAGATAAAAGCTTTCCAAAATGTTGTCAAACAAGCCCCAGGAAATGTAGGGACAACTGGAACATGGACAAAAGCCTCACCAGGGAGCTCTTTTCTTTCATTTTTGATGCCTATTAGTTTCGTTTTCTTGCTCAGACCAAATAGTGCATTAAGGAATCTCAAAAACATGTGGCCATCAACATCTCCTAAATTTGATAAATTATAATGGCAGATTCAAAATGAAATTGAACAACTTTCTTAAGTGCATTTTATGAAACTGATGATCTAAGAGATTCACTATATCTATTAGTGCGTATACTGGTCCAAAACTATTTGTGGCAAACAGGAAGGTCAGGTAGTAAGAGCAGAGGTGCCCTAGTAATCACCTTTCACGGGAAATCACCCTCCCTCCCCCCACAAAGTCTCCTGGCAAGATGGATCATGTATAAAAGACACCTGAAGCCATCCTCATGATATAATTTCATTTCCTATCACCCACATGAGTTGAAGGACCATATTCTATCCTGCAAATTGTCCTTGGAATGAAAGATACTTAAATCATGGCTCATGCATCTATACACAAGCATGAATTAAGTAATTAAATATTAAAAAGTCAAGTCCTAATTTATCTATAAGGAATTTACAAAGGCTCTTAGTGGAATAAGGAAACGCCTTTAAGATGTACTCTCTAACACTTCCACAACCTTGCATTTGCCGTTCATCTCCAATCCTCAATTATCTCACTACTCTCTCAGAAATGTAGAAAAGGAAGGATTTCAAAAGACCCACTGCGGTGATCCAAGGACAGACCATGAAGGCAGGAAACTTGGTAAGATGGCCTTCATTTATACATAAAAGTTATTAGATACTGAGAGAAACAAGTTCACTGGTGTGTCAAGGACACAATTTGAAGAGTTGCGGATGTCAAAGATAGACCGAGCTCTACCGTAAAGAGATTGTCCAGAGAAGATGGGGAGTGAAGTGAAAACATGAGGAACCTGTGGGATCTAGGGAAGATTGCTTATTCATCCCCCCTTTCTGTGTGTGTGTGAGTGTGTGTGTGCGCTCGCGCGCTCACTTGCACACACGCACACCAGAAGGGACTTAGATGTGATACTCACTTAACAAGTGTGGTAATCAGAGGACAAACTCAGGTGTACAAAAATCAAGTGTGCGTCCTCCCCTTCCGCCTTGTTTGAAGCAGGGCTTCCGGGCATGTCTACTAAGTACCCAGCCCTGCTGGCCTACCAACTTTTCATCTTCCTGCCTCCACATCCCATCTCACAATAGGGTTTGCTGAGATGATAGACACGTTCTTGTGCGACTATGTCTCTATTTTGCTTTGATTTCGAGATCCTGAGCTTGCATGGCAAGTGGCTTTGCCCACTAAGCCATCTTTACAGCTGATTCCTTTATACATAGTGCAAGCGACAACTCAGTTCTGCAAGTGTGCTCATTTTAATAAGCTAATGAAGATGAAAGATTAATGTTACAGAAATTACGAAAGACTCAAAGTAATGTATCAAAGGGGGAGAAGTGAAAGCTTGGGAGCAATGGCTAATCCTTATAGAATATAAGTGTGCCCTTTCAAATAGGCAATGAGACTAAGAAAGAATATAATATGTGTAGATCAAGCAAGTAGGCGAGTAGATACAAATGTAGGAAGTCGTCACATTTCCTTCTGCTTGCTTTACTGTTTCAGTGATTATTCAACTACATAAGGGTTGTGGAAGACTGCTGTGCGTATGAAGTAGTTACATGGTGGAATGGGAGGCTGAATGGATAGGGATCCATGAAACCTCTTTAGTTTTGTTATATGCTCAGGAGACAGCAGTATTTGTAGTGACTGACAGGTGTATAGATAATGAACAGCATCAAGGACAAATTAATGAATGAAAGGAAAAATTCACATTAAAGTATAGACTGCCTGAACATTAATAACTCCCTAACAAAACCTTTTAATCACATTCACTACTTAAGCATATTCAGGACTTACACATCATACTTATACTAGGAATTATTTTCTTATACCACTGCCTAATCAGAAATGAGAACGATGTGAGAACATATAAAAAATTGGGTAACTTGGCATTTCTTGTGTACCATGAGTGCTACCCAACAAATGTAAACTATATCCACATTAGGGGCCTTTGAAAAGGTGTTGGTTTGCCCAGTGACTCCTATTTTCTCAGGATAAGCACTACAGTTTGGCCTAAAAACTCACAGGAGGATTATAGTAAGTGTCAGTGCAGTATACATGTATAAACTGAAACACTGGACATCCTACCTTGGGGGGAGTTTGACTGCAACCTTTTGGCATGTGAGGGAAACAGTGGTGGAGGTCAGGGATGTGTGGTATGTTCTCAAGGAAAGGCACTAGCTAAAGCTATATATTAAACATTAAGCATTTTTCAACCATAGAGTCTGTTATAGAAGATGCAGTCTGAACACACGGAAAGGGAAAAAGTGTGGTAGTTTGCCATCAAATTAAAATGGAGCCTTTATGAAGAGCTGATCAAACTTTATACTCTCAGTTAAAAGATAGCCAAAACAAACAAACAAGCAAACAAAAAACAAAAACAAAGAAAATAGCCCTGAGAGATAAATAGGAGTCATCAGATTAATACTTTTAAGAAATGAGTAAAGTAATACATAGTGGATGATGGTGATGTTAGAAAGTATTTTCTTACTAAGCATGATATTGGCAAACTGACTCAGTGCGGCAATGCAGTCAGAAAAATTTGTGGTTAATAATATTATAGCTGAGTCCCCACATACACAGACAACCTGGACCCTCCAAGCTCCAGCCCCTCAGGGAGCTGCATGCTCCAGCTCTTATGTGTGATACACGACCTAGGGCTCCATCCCCACCTGCAATCTCAGAGAGCAGCATCCATCAGACAACAACAGAGCTTGCTATCAGAGAGGCAGTCTGACTTTGGTCATCTTTTCCAGATTACCCCAGCCACCAAGTGTAGTCCACTTTCTATTTCTGGAATGCCATATTCATCTGCAGTCTTGGAGACAGGCAACCATCAGAGAACAATAGGTGAGAATGCTCTCCCAACTCATGGACTGCATAGGCATGGTCTGCCCCAGTCTGCCCTGGACACTTCACAGAAGTTAGCCAGGACTACTATACCCAGCAAAAAATATAATCACTCTAGAGGGAGAAAAAATGTATTCCATGACAAAAACAAATTTAAACAGTACCTGTCCATAAATTCAGAAGATAATGGAAGAAAAACTCCAACCAAAGGAGGCTAACTATACCCAGGAAAATACAGAAAATAAACCCACATGAGAGAGAGAGAGAGAGAGAGAGAGAGAGAGAGAGAGAGAGAGA
>OU015752.1:8261039-8282907 GCA_907169655.1 Acomys percivali
CTCTCTCTCTCTCTCTCTCTCTCTCTCTCTCTCTCTCTCTCTCTCTCCCTCTCTCTCCCTCCCTCTCTCTCTCTCCCTCTCTCTCCCTCCCTCTCTCTCTCTCCTCTCCCACTCCCATGTGTGTGAGAGAGAAAGATGTTAAGGTTGGTTTTATATGTTTACCAAGGCACAAATGTGGAAGCCAGAGAACAGCTTTATGAAGTCATTTCTATCTTTCCACATTGATTTGGTCTCTAACTATTAAACTCAGGCCAACAGGCCTGTGCAGAATGTTCTTTTCATATTAAGCCACATGGCCAGCAAAGGCATGGGATTTCTATAGTTGGCTGTGCCTATTCTAGCATAGGAAAATTAGTTGTATTTACTCAGGTAGATGTGATAAGGTGTAGCAAACAGAGATAATACCACAGTAATGTAGGAGGTACTAGGGAATCAGATTGCCTAGCTCTTCCAAAGATGATATATAAGTATGATTAAACATGAATGAATGCTGTTCAACACTGCTAAAAGTCTGATAGGAGCAAAAATCATTTTCTGTTGAGTTTAAGTTTCTACTTTAACTACTTTTTTTAATGGACAAAATTGCATAGGGGTGACTAGCCATCCAGGCCTTAGAATGGAAGTAATTGAATTTGTTTTGATTGGCTGTCTAGATTTGAGGTCCCATACCCTAGCATCTCAGACAATGAACAAGACTATCTTCATGACATCCCTGTTGCCTTTTTTACTTATAACACTCAAAGAACATTTCAATTGGAAGAACCAATGGAAATAAAGCCAATAATCACTCCAGACAACCTATACTACCCCAGGTAATCTGCCTAGGCATTTGAAGGCAATATACCTGAGCAAGACAAGACAAGGATCTTTCTTTCTTTCATTCTTTCTTTCTCTTTCTCTTCCTTCCTTCCATTGTTCTTTCCTTTTACTTTCTCTTTTTTATATTGTATACTTTTATATCATTGTAATTTTTTTGATATTATTAATTTCCAAAAATTCTACCTTTCTTTTCTCTATGTCCTACTATTTATCCCTCCCTAATCTTCTTCAAAATCATGACATATTTTTTCATTAATTATTATTGCATGTATATAAGTATATGTATATACATACATATTCCTAAATAAAACTTGTTTGGTATTTACTGGTATTTAGGTTTTCAGGGCTGCTCATTTGGCACCAGATAACCAACTGGTATATTCTTTCTTGAGGAAAATGACACTCTGCACTTAGCTTTGCTTATGTGCTTAATTCTTTGTGTAGGAAATTTTCCCTGTCCACATCAGTGTTGTCCTTGTTCATCTCATTTGGCAGTCCATTTGGTGAGAGTTGGTAGGCACAACTTCTGTTTTTATTAGGAGACACAATCTCATACCACATTGCCCGTACCCTTTCTCTCCCATGCTTGCTTGTCCCTCTTCTACCTTGTACCTTGACAAGACCCTTCATACTACAACTCTATGACCACCATAATATTTTCATGTACAGACTTTTTTGTTATTGCTCTATCATAATTTCACCCAAAATGTTATTGCATTTATCCAAGACTCTTTAGGGGCAAAAACTTCTCTCACTGTCTCTTCTTCATTTGTTGAATACTATTTACTATATGTACAACCAGAGTTAATTTTCCCACTCAGCTGAGATTCCCATACCTTCTATTTAATAGCTTGTGGAAAGCATACCAAATTTTTATGAGGCGTTCAGAATTTGCTTTGTACTGAATATTCATTCTACATCATCTTGTACAATCTACCTTGTAACCACATATTCCAGAAAATATTGTTCTTGAGGAAATTAAGGATTTTATACAGGGTAATAATTTTGCATATTATTAGTCAAAATTTTAGAAACTCTCATACATTGGAGAAACACGTGAAGTAACTTCCAAGAATTATCTGGTTCTCTTTTCTTCCTGAGCTTATATTGCAGACCTCTTTTTTCCTTCATAGTTTTCTAACATAATTAGGCCATTTTTTGATTTATGTTTATTCCTAATATAATTTCAATATGTAAATGAGTACATTTAAAAATATTTTCAATCACTAAATTATTTTAAGTACTAATAAAACTTATACTTTGTGACATAATTCTGTAAACTTTAAAGATTATCCAAAGCACTCTAACTGCCCTATCAATTTTAATGTGCTTGTGTTATTAATATAAATATTGATCTGTTTCAAGCATATTGGATAGTAACAGTTGTCAAAAGATTTCCACCTCCTCAGATTGTTTCATTTGTTTATGGAGGTATGCCACCTTTTGTTAGAGTGGCAGAGGGTTTAGTACCTGCCATATTATTACTGTTCTTTGCATAATATAACAAGACAGACACATCTGGATGGCAAAAGACTGAAGGAAAATGGAAGGAAATTTTTTTTATCAGTGTCACTAAATGAGTTTGAACTCCTTCTGTCTAGGTCCATGGAGTAATCTATAGGACAAAATTAATTTTGAAAATATGCCAGATGAATTTTCGTCAGATTGTCATTCATTTCATTGAAAGTAAAGTTTAGAAATTTTATTGCTCACAAAAGTAATTTAGGAATAGATTAGAGTCATTTTGTTTCTCCACATCAGTATTTGAACTTGTGTGGGGCCATAACCCATTGTGCTACAGACATGTGTGACACATCAGAGGAACAGTTTAGATTTTTTTCTGCAATTTTGCAAGTGTAATGAAACCAATGATGAAAAATGGGACAGAAGTATTTGTGCAATAACATCTATATATAATTTTCAATCAAATTTTTAAAGAAACTGTGTATATAAAATATGTATCCAAATTTCACTTTGAAAAACTGTTTCAGACTATCTGGATAAGGCCTGATAGGCTGTGATCATATGGTAGGGGAGGAGGTCCCCTTCTGTCACAGGCCTAAGGGAGGAAATAAGATGAAAGCAGGAAGGAAGGGGGATGGGAAGATACAAGTGAGGGGATAACAATTGACATGCAATCTGAATAATAAAATTTAATAAATAAAATTTTTATAAACTTCACCCAGAAAAAAATAACTGTATCAGGCATCATAGTCTCAAAGAACCACTATCACCATTCAGAAATGTTCTAAAAACTAAAGCTTTTATTTCATATTCAGATACACTGAGTTAGCAACGCTGAATACAAGGCCTAGATATCTTCTCTGTGGTTACTTTCAGTTTCTGTGATAATATCATAGCTGAAAGCAATTTGGGGCAGAAAGTGTTTATTTTAACTTACATGTTGCACTCATCACTGAGGCAAGTCAAAACAGAAACTCAAGCCAGGAATCGTGAAAAAAAATGCAGCAGAGGGACACACTGATGGCTTGCTTGTTCCTAGGCACACATTCAGATCCCTTTTTCATATACCAGACCCATCTGTCCAGGAATGACATCAGTAATAGTGGGTTGGGCTCTCCATAAAATAACAATTGTAAGAACCAGATGATCAGGGAGTTTGCTCTGATACTGTCTTTTCTTAATGACAGAAGCTACACAAATAAAACTATACCAACATGACTACAAAAAAAATTGAGCTGAATAAAGAATAAAGAAACAGATGTATCAAAGTGAACTGGGAAAGACACACAAGGCCTCTATCTAAGTCAAAGAGCTACAGGCAAATAAGGAATGCTGAGAGGAGAAAGGAAGGGCACAGGAGCATACCAGTTGGTTCTCAAAGACCAAAATGGCCAGCCCTCAATATATGCATACAAGAAATATTGCACAAATTGAGCTGGTTATAATTAGGAATATACATGCATGTGATAACAATTGATGGAAAACAAAGGCCAAGAACTTGAAAAAGAGTAAGGTGTGTTATATAGGAGGGCTTTGAGGGAAGGAAGGGAAGGAAGAGCTGTTGCAATTATAATATAACCAAAAAATAAAAGTTAAAGAAAAGAAAATGTCTTGCAAACCTAGAAAGAGAAACACTTGACCCAGGCAGTTTCTCTATTGAGGTTCCCCTCTTCCAAGATGTATTAAGTTGACAATCGAAACTATCCATAACATGGGCATGACCAACTGCATTCTGATTGGTTTGAAGGCCTGCTCCATGAGAGGAAGTGCATGCCAATAACCAGAATACAAAGTATTGTTAACACTCCTCTGATATCTTCCGGTCACACGCTGCCCCACCACAGCCTGAACAGCACCAGTCAAATAATACCATCACGAAGGATTTGTAACTGTGGTGGTCACTCCCAGTGAAGTGTGTGTTTCTGTGGGTTCATGTGTTGCGCTTGCCCAAAGCGACACACTGAGAGGTTATGTATCGTTTTAGAGAACTTAATCTTACAATTTAATCATTACCTAAAGGAATTTAGTATTTTAAGAAATGTTTACCATGCACCATATTGAATTTTACAACTTTATTAATCAAGAGGGTCACTTTTCATCTTTGTCTTCCATCAGCTTCGCACCCTAAGAGTAAGTTAGGTAAGGGCTGCAGTTAAAAGTTCTGGCTAAACTAGACATTACAGGGAAGAGCTGACATCTAGATACAGCTGAGCCAACACCCTGTCCTGTAATTAATTCTTAAAACTTGATTCCTTGGAAACAATTTTAAGTAGTTATTACTTTGTGTTTATACGTAGATATTCAATATGTAATAGCTCTTTTTTATTAATTTATTCTTGTTACATCCCAATGATTATCCCATCCCTTGTATCCTCCCATTCTTCCCTCCCTCCCATTTTCCCCTTATTCCCCTCCCCTATGACTGTTCCTGAGCGGGATTACCTCCCTCTGTATATGCTCATAGGGTATCAAGTCTCTTCTTGGTAACCTGCTGTCCCTCCTCTGAGTAATAGCTCTTTATTTCATTTCCCTATCATCAATCTATCTGTCTATCATCTATCAGTAATTTATAATTTTTAGAAGCACTGAGAACTATAGATGCCAGGGCCCTTAGACAGAAAAAGTCCTCCATACTGAGGTATAAGAAATCCAGTTCACCATAGACAGTGAACCAGTTTTAACATCTCAGAGAGCTTCATACTTTTGACCTTTGAGAAGTTTCTCTTCTGCTCACACTGGAGATTTGAAAGGTACCTGCTTTGTAGCTGCATTGTTCTTGCTGGAGTCTCATGTTGCTTTTCTATTAGACAAAAATCACAAAATGCGTTTTCCAGTCTTTCAAGATTATTTGAATACCAGCAATGAATGTAATAGATTGGATTCATTGTACATGTTTGAGAAGATAAAAAAAATATTATAGACAACTCAGTATCACTTGAAAAGAAATCTGTTTGGATAAAAACACTACAAGGACAGAACGATCGAAGAAGTATGTTGTTTTCTTGATTAAGAGCACCCACAGTCTTTCATAGAGTACCCACAGAAAGCCAGGAAACATAATGGTAAGAGCGCAGAATCTACAGCATGCTTTATTGGCTCCGTTATTGTCTGAGTAGCAGCAGATATAAATATTCTCTTTGGCCTCAGGGCTCCCATCGCAAATGTGGTCTATATTAACTTCAATTGAAAAGAGGGAGAGAAGGAGAGGAAGAAAGCATTCGTGACTATGTTAAGCTGCCACAGGCAGAGACTGAAAAATGGTGCAATAATATTCTAAGCAGTTGACCAAGTTCAGAGCTATTAAAAGGGAGTGACAGGTGGCACACAGACCCTCGGGCTCCCAGACTCTCAATTCTACACTGCATTCACCCTAGACTACCCCTGACAGAATTCACTTTATACCATCTCTTTGTCTAATTTCTTTCCCTTGTTTTTGTTAGGGATATATCATTTTGAGTACCTCAAAAAGACATAACAATAAATAATTTTTATTTTGTCACATGTTTTAACTACTGCACAAAACCATGAAACTACAAATGAAGCCTAATTTGCCCATCTACCGTCTGCTAACACACACTTAGGGTGTTATCACAGAGCTGCACAATCCCTTGTGTGTCCCTGCCCTTACATTTGAGCTGTTTGTCAAAAGGGCAATATGGATTTCCATTTATATATCCTCAATACCTATCACAAAGGATGTATAGTATTTGATGGTTACTAGTGCTGTAATAGTCTTGATGGAGTTCTTACTGTATTCTAGAGATGCTTAGGATGCATTTTCTAGTCTTTCAAAAGTATTTAAATGTCAGAATGAATATAATATATTAGAATCAAGGGTATGTGTTCTAGTGAATAAAGAAAGTATAGAGAAACTTGGTGCACAGGTAAAAAATATTAACAATGAAGTCCTTATTTTTTAGAGTTTGTACAGACAGGCCTGCAGCTTTACCCTTGCGAAAGGATATCTCAGTCTTCTGGGGTTTCAATTTTAATTCCCAAAGCTATATCCCTGCTTCTGGCACACTTACTAAGCTAAAGCTGCCAAGATTGCAGTTTCAAAGGGCACTGAAATAGGACAGTTGACAATGCGTTTGCTGATGTTGGGGCTGGATGTAATCTAACAAAAGAAAAAAATGGATGTGGAGACTTAATTTTCATTGCTCTGTGAACTAGAAGATATTTCTGGAGATTTAAGATGATAAAAGCAGAGATTTGACTTCTGAATGTGATGTATAACTAGTTAGTTTGCTGCACATATGTTTATCTGGTCCTGAATAGATTTGGGTTACTCCTAAAACAAGACCCCTGAGTTATTTTAATAAGAAAATATCTTTCTCTATTAGAAAAACAATGCTACTTTCCCCTAGAAGCCTATGAGTTTAGCACCATCACCGGGCTTCCCTGTGCCAACACGAACTCATTCTTAAAGGTGTATGTAATTCACAAATCATTTGTGGCTATAACAAGGAGTGTTTATCCCCACACTGAATGCCTATGTGAAACATGTCATGTCTGTGTAGCTAACTTAGTTTGTTTCGCTATTTAATATTCACTTCAGATTATATGATTGTTTATTAAAATGAGGTCTACTTGTTTTTCTAGCAAAAAAGAATGTCCTTCATATGCACATATACAGCCAATTTCCCCCTCAAAGGATCTCATTTGCATTATTTTATATTATAGTTTTAGATTTTGGAGGGGAATGTCATTCTGAAAATATGGACATTTTTATTGTCCTTTGTACTCTTGGCAAGATGTCAACTTAAAAATCTATGTTCTGTACCTCCAAAACATTGTAGATATGTCAGAAAATTCCCCTGAAATACGTATTCATGGACCCAAGGCTTGCTTTCTGCATCTACTTCCTCTGGATTAAAGGAGTCCCTGGGACGAAGAGACATGGAGTCATCGGTGTATACTGCACTTCCAGATGGCCCTAGTTGAGTTCCCAGCACCTACACCAGGCTGCTCCCCAAATTACCTCCATGAGTTCCATCACATTTTTGTGGCATCCTGAAATACCTGAACCCATATAGACAAATATACATGAAAATAAAAGTATTGAAAGTAGTCCTTCATGGACAGAGTGGGGTGACTTGCAAAACATATAGGAAAGTTTTAGAAACAGCTCAAGAAATTCAGCTGAGTTTAGCTCAAAGCCTGGGCTTACAGACATAGCAGATAAAAGACAACAAAACTTCTCTAGCCAAACATCATTTCTGAAAAATATTCATAAGCATTTCACAGACAATAAGGGAAAGAACCAATAATTCACTAAGAAAATTCACATTTCATCATCATCTCATAACTTTAATACCAAAGTTCCAGCCATAATATCACCAGTCCCCTACCATATATATATCATCAGCTTTATTTATTCAGTGGCAGGAAAATTTGAATTTCAAAAGCCAAAAATGAACTGGGTCATAAAATGTTTGACACTTGAGTTTTTACCATTTTTCATATTCTATTGTAAACATTGATCCTTCAAGATTTTATTTATTCTTTATTTCATATGAGAGTCTAATGTACTAAGATCAGGCAGCTCCTACTCTCAGCTCCTGGTCCTTCCAAGCTCCTACTACATACCCCTCACAACTTCCTGACCTCCATGTCCTCCCTCCTCTGGGGTTGGAGATTTAGCTAGCTCAGTGGTAGAGCACTTGCCTAGCCAGCACAAGGCCCTGGGTTTGGTCCTTATCTCTGGAAAAAAAAAGACAAAATATTTATTTTTTCTAAGAGTTAAAAAAAATATTTCTTTCCTTTGTGATAAGAAATACTTTCCTAATAATTGTCAAGGTTTTTGTGAATTGTTCTCAGTAACATACACAGCTAGTTATCTTATCAACCACATGTATTGAAAAAAGGGTGCCAGTAGTTGAAAGTAACAACTGATAAGAAATGATTTTAATTGGAAGGTTAGTCTTGGTCTAAACACGGCTTCAAGGCATGTTTTCACAGTGCAAGGAGATGGTTCCAGAGGTGCAACCCCAATATTTCAGCTTGTTCTGAAGGCCACTTCTTAATCTCTCCTCTGGTAAGAATATTGCTACAATTATTTTTATGTTTATTGATTATGTTTAAATATGAATCATAGTGCTATCTATTTAGGTTCTGCCGATTTCAGCATGTCACAATATAAGACATGTCACTTCTAAGAGAAAGAACAAGGAACTGACTCATAGGGTAATAATTAAATACATTATCAGACCCTGCTATCTGAATCTTCAAATGGATGCTGGAAGGCAAGATAAACATATTAATTTATTGCCAATCCCAATGACTACGTGCTTTAGTAGCTTAATTTTCTTTTATCGACTCTGTCTTAATATTTGTTGATTCCCCCTCAATGAAAATGTTCTGGATCTATCTTCTGTAATAAGACTTTCCTCTGTCATTCATATACTTACATATACATGCACATTCACAGGCGAGCATGGCTATTTAGGGTTTTACTTACTGCTTATTTCATCCTATTCACCTTTTCATGTTTTACGCAGTAGTATATAGTTAGAAAATGAGCAGAGCAGAGACAGAAAATTTTGACCATTTTGGGAATTATAAAGCCCCAGAGGTAGAGACATGACTCAGTGGGTAAATGTTCCTGCTGCCAATCCTAATGACTGGACTCAGTCATGGGAAGAGAGAACAGAATCCCACAAGTTTCTCTCTGGCCTCCAAAGGCACACATCACACACACGCGCGCACACACACACACACACACACTTACACACACTAGTTAAATAAATGAACAAAATGTTTGAATACAAAGTTTCTAGTAAATAATGTAATATCTAACAATATATTGCAATATACATATAAAAAAACTAGTTACAAACTGTTTCTTACTATATAAAGATTCCGTCTGTCAGTGTGTCTGAAAGACCCATAGTAAATAGCCATTACAGGCCTCTCTGGTAATTTAACATGTTGAGTTTTTCTTCCAAATATAACTAATACAACTTGAAGTTATGGATAGTGATACCTCTTATAGTTCTTTTATTTTTCTAGATTGTCTTTCTGGATAAGTGTGTGTGTGTGTGTGTGTGTGTGTGTGTGTGTGTGTGTGTGTGCACTAGCTTTCATATGAATCTGTAAAGTGGTCTTTAAAGATCTGTGGAAAATTGGGTTAAAGTTTCATGTGGTTTTCATTAAACTTGTATTTTGCTTTTGGTAGGATGGGCATTTTTACTGTATTAGTCCTACTGATCCATGAGCATAGGATATATTTTCATCTTTTGACATCTTCAATTTCTCTCTTCAAAGTTTTGAAGTTTCTATCATAAAATTCTTCTGCTTACTTGGGTAAAGTTACTCCAAGATATTGTGTAATGTTATATAAAAAAGTTGCTGTTTACTGATTTGTTTCTGTCTGTTTGCCATTTGTATATCAAAACGCCACTGATTTTTATGAGTTAATTTTGCATTCAGAAATTTTGTTGAAAAATTTTCTAGGCTGTAGAAGTTTCCCAATAAAATTTTTAGGGTCACTTATGTACACTGTCATATTATGTGCAAATAATGATATTTTGACTTCTTCCTTTCTATTTTGAATAATTTCAAAGCCATCTGTCTATCTATCATCTATTTACTTATTATGTTAGTACTCTATGCATGAGTATTGTATTAACATCACTACTCCCCCTAATTTTCCCCACACTCTTCTGCATCTATTGTAGAACTGGCCTCTCCCACAGATTGGTGTTATATTTTGTGCCATTTCTTAGCACACGTGGAAAGAGTAAGAACAGAAGAGCTGCAAGGTGTCAATGCGGCAGAGGCTAGAGAGTTTCCCTAGCAATCTACAGTGTTAAGCTTGTCTGGGGTGACATCTAATAGAGGAAACAGCTCTGTTTGCATCAGCAAATTAAGATTGCAAAATGAAACGTTGCTGTCACCACGCTGCTGAGTGTCAACCCCACTTGTTAATATACAGTCTCTGCACAGCATATGGAAAGTCTTTGCAGAATGAGTTTCAGAGAAAACTCATAATGAACTATGCACTACTGTCAAACGTGTCTCTAGAGAATTCTTTTTCCAGCAGCAATGACGACTTTAGAAAATGTAGTGGTTTCAGAGCCTCTGTCTCTTCCATCTATTAGTATCACCTGCACTTTGATCAGGTTGGGTTATTGTGGTGTCTCTAACAGATGAGTTATGGAGTGATCAGTTCCAAGGCAGATACACGAGACACACAAATGCGTGAGAATGTAGATTTACATTTGGGAAAGCATCTAGTGTTTGCTTTCATATTTTTTCTATGCAGAGTGAAAAGATAAGTTTTCACAGAAAAACAAAGAGTGAATAAAAATTACGACACCAAGTAACAGCACAACTAAAGTTTTATTATGTCATGTTCATTGGTTTTTCCCCTTCTTTCCAATACAGTAAATTTAGAAAGTGTGCCATATGAGAAAATAGATACTTTAACAGAAATTCATGCTTTTAATTACCTTGAAAAACAAAAGCTATATTTTTCCTTATGAATGGAGAAAAAATGAAGACAAATAAAATTATATTAATTAAAGGTCAATTAAGTGTATTTGAGTGGAGGGAGGGGGAAGTTTCCTTTCTTAAGTAAAAGGAATAATATTTTTATAGTAAGTTGTGCAAGTCTGCCTTTCTGTTTGTCTTACTAAATATCTGTCATAAGCATAAACGACATATATACATATAACAACTTGACACAAGGTAGAGTCACCAAAGAGGAGCTAGTCTCACCTGAGAAAATACGTTAAGATTAGACTTCAGATAAAACTGTGAGGAGGCATTTTCTTAATTAGTGATTGGTGTGGGAAGGCCCAGCACATTATGGGTGGTCACCCATGGGATGGTAGTCTTATGTTTAATAAGAAAGTAGGCTGAGTTAACACAGACCCAGAAAGACTCACATGGTATATACTCACTTATAAGTGAGCACTAGACCAAAAGGCACGCCCCACAAAAGTCTTTACTTACCAGGAGATTGGGATAGATGTGAGGACATCCTACTGAGACTCTAGGTAAAAGAAATATAGGAAATGGGGAAATAGAAGGACACAGAGGGTCCAAAAACCTACAAGAACACCGTGATGCGTGGATGGGGGCCCAGGGAGTTCTGCTCAAACTATTGCACTAACCAAGGACAGTACAATAGTAAACATTGAACCCCTACTCTGATCTCCCCAATGGACAAGACATTCTCCACAGTTAAGTGAAGAGCGGGGACTGACCTTGACATGAGCTCTGGTGCTCTATATTTGATGACCTCCCCTTGGTGGGGAGGCCTGGTGGCACTCAAAGAAAGAATAGAATAAGCAGGCTACCAAGATAAGACTTGGTAGTCTATGAAAGTATAGTCGGGGAGGAGGTCCACCTTGGTCATAGACCTAGGAGAGAGGAATGGGGTGAAAACGGGAAGGAGGGAGGAATGGGAGGATGGGGTAACAGTTGAGTTGTAATCTGAATAAATTAATAAAATTAAAATATTTTTTTTAAAGCAGGCTGAGTAAGCACGAGAAGCAAGCCAGTAGGCAGCATCCCTCCATGGCCTCTGCATCAGCACTTGCCCGCAGGATCCTGCCCTGTTTGAATTCCTGTTCTCACTTCATTTGATGATGGGCAATGGAGAGAAAGTATAAGCCAAATAAGCTATTCCATCCCCAGGTTGCTTGGTCATGGTGTTTCATCACAGCAGTAGTAACCCTAACTAAGAAAGTGTATAAACAGTATAATTAGACAGTCACAAACACATTTAAATATATACATAATGGCCCAATTATGTATTATTATTATTTACATGTAAACACATGATGCATTATATAGACAGTGCCGAGAAATAGTACGTTGCAAAGTTAGATCTTATTCTCCTCCATGTGTCTTGTATACAAAGACGTTGTAATGTAAGGCAGTTCCATTCCTAGGCAACCTGCAATATAAATGTAACATGAGTACTTTCTAATCATGAGCAAGAGGCAGAGCTAGACAGTCAATTAGAGGCTACTGAGAAAGGCTCAACAGAAGAATTCTAAGGATTTTCATTCTTGGCTCTGTCGGTTTTTAAGAAGCCAGTGATGCTATAGCTTACAGATGCTTTTCAGTGAGAAAGAATGGCTTACAGAGAAGGCAGATGATAGCATTTGAGGTCCTGGTGTGCAAATCAACGTTGAGTATGCGTGAGCAGACTGTGATCACCTCAGGAAAGGAGAAAGGATCCAAAGTTCAGACCAGTGAACAATGAAACAGCAGGAGTTCAAGGAAGGGTTTGAATCCTTTCATGTTCTAGGAGGCTTTTTATAGAGTGGACCAAGGCTGGAGAGATGGCTTAGCAGTTAAGAACACTAACTGCTCTTCCAAAGGACCCGGGTTCAATTCCCAGCACCCATATGGCAGCTCACAATTGTCTGTAACTCCAAAATCTGACACCTTTACACAGACATACGTGAAGGCAAAACACCAATCCATGTAAAATAAAAAAAAAATAAATAAATTGTTTAAAGTGAGGATCAGACATTAACCACCTCTAAAGTCCTGTGGCAGCACTGATGATGATGAAAAGGAGTACTTCTCAATTAACTGCCAGAAAACTAGCAGTTGAAGTAATATGAAAAAAGGAAATATATTTGATCTTACATTTGAATAATTTATTTAGAATTCAAATACTAAAATATATTATCATGGTGTCAGAATAAGTTTAAATGGACAGAAAAGAGTTATAAAGAGGAGAGAAATATCTCTATTGTACTGGTAACCCCATTCATCCGTGAAAAAAGGAAGGGATTGGTAATATAAATTATTAGAGAAAAATCAACCCAGCATTTAAAGATATGTGATTTGGGCAGCACCTAAAACCAGGAGAGGCTCTGAGGGCTCAGCTCAGCAAGTGAGCAGAACACTACAGAAGGTGCAGAAATAACCTTACAGGTGTAAGCTGACCGTTGCCTGACTAGGAATTGGTATGGTATGTAGGTTCCCTGTGACTGGATGAAACCTTGATCCATATAAAATGAATTTCTGTGTTTGGTTTCAGTTTGTCTGTGAGGTAAGGAGGTCAGATTGCAAGCTGTTGTGCCAAAGCTTAAAGTAGATCGTAGTTCCAACAAAGGCTTGCATCTTATTAGCAATACTTGCCTCATTGCTGAGTGATAATCAAGACTGATTTTACTTTCAAAATGCTTTGCTCATGTTCTGTTGCTGAAGAAGCTCTACTGTAAATGAATCTCTGCTTGGAAGAACCATTAATGGATCATTGTATGTGTTATCAGTGCCCTTCCCTCCCAGAGCTGAATCTGTAAATGGGATAAAATAAACCTGAGCAGTTCAAAATAACAAATCACTATAAGAAACTACACCCTTAAAAAAAGAAAAAGAAAAGAAAAGAAAAGAAACTACACCCTGCAAAGAGGCAGAGGGATGGGCAGGAGGCATGGGACAGGAGCGTGAATCCCCGAAAAACTGATACCAGTAATTATTATTGTTTGCTGCTTTGGCAATGAGAAGAGGAGGGAATCTGAAATCCCCCAAAGCAGTACCAGTGGCCGTGGAGTGCATGGAAGCATGACACCTTTCCCTGCAGTTCAAACAATAAAAAAGTCAAGGATGCAGTTTTCTTGGTTGTTCATAGCAACAATATTAGGGTACTACTTAGCCATAAAGAAACAGAATGCATTTTTCCTTTGGGCTATTGATGATATTTTCGCTTGGGTGCCTATGAAATTATACATAGCTTATAAAAAAAGTCATGCCAACAATTAATTTGAAAATGAGCTTGTCAGTCCTGTACTAGAACAGGTGCCAGATATAAAGGTTAAACTTTGTAAAGATAGAATTTTTTTGAAAGAATTGGTGGAGTAACAAAGTTCTATTACAACAGAGAAGAAGGCTATTGCATTACAAATGTTACGGAGAATAAGATCTGGAACTGTTCAAAACAAGCTACATTTATTTTGCACAGAAGAAAGAACTGGTAAAAGTAAAAATGAAGGACCTATTTAGGTAAGGTAGCATTATGTTTTATTGTAAAATTCTGTCAGTTCTCTGGGAAAGGATTGTAGGGAGTATAAGACTGCCTTCCTTTGACCTTAGATTGACATGACCCCAAGAGTAGGGTCCTGAAGATAGCAGAAAGGGTGGTTTTCTTAGCAAATGTCGCATCTTCATGGATCTGTAGAAAGATGACGATGTTCTCAGTTGCCAGACTCCTACTCTATAAGGTCTCAACTTTTGGACTTAGTAAATCTTTTCATTGTACAGTTTTCAGGGGCCTTGAGCTAGTTTGGCTAAGTTAAGCAGAACTTCTCGAGCTCAGTGACTGATCTCACAGTTATCATCCAGCATTCCCCAGGGGGCGTTTGATTACCTAGCCTGCTAGGCCACTTTGATTCATTCCCTTCTCATTTTTTTCTCTCAGTAACTTTCTGCCCACTGATCCCATTACATTTTTTTCCTCCTACATTTCACAGGAATTGTAGTTCTATTTAATTATATATTTTCTGTGAATATTTAGTACAAGGCCATGTCTGAGGGAGGTCTAGATTGGGTAAGACTGAACTCACCCACTTACTACCTGATGGATACAATATGCCTAAAAATACTTTATTATCACCTGAAGATTTTATGAATGTACAAAATGTAAATTATCATATCCATCCACAATTGTTCCACCAATATCACAAAGAATTCTCCCAGGCAGCCACATGGTCTATATTTTTGTTGTGACTTCTTGTTTTCTATTACTCCCTAAGTCCAATTATGCTTATTTTAGGGACTCACACACTGAGGCATGGGGCAACCTGCCAACGGCCACTAAATTGAAGAAAAGCTATTCTCCCTCCCCTAGAGGCCAATCCTCATCAACAGCTCCTAGGCCATGGGTGAGGCCTCCAGATTCCCCTCCTTGTGCTAGAATGTTGACTGGCTTGTACTGGCAACTACAGCTGCTAAGAGTTCATGGATGCAACTGCTATGTCTGCTGGAGGTTAAAAATAGCTTCCCCTGGCTAGTGAACTAGGTCAATGTACAGTGTACATCATAGACAGCCTGAGACTCTGAGTTCAAACCCCCAACACTTTCATTAAAGCATCAGGTGTGGCCAAGTGCCTGTAATCCTAATATTGTTATTCCATACTCATGCACTTTCTGACCACTCCCTGTTTCCCACCGTAGCATTCATTTTTCCCTGTCTTTAATGATGTTCCCCAAAAGCCTTAGAGGGAAACTGAAGATATAAGGTATCTAAGGCTCAGTAGTCACAGTTACTTATACTCAGCATGTTTAAGAGTAATGACTCTTTGTGTTACCCACCACCCACTGCAACAAATATGCTTCACTGACCTACGCTGAGAGTAGCACAAGTCTATTTAAAAGACTATATGAAAGCTTGTCCATCTAGTAAAATTTCAAGAGTGCCTTCCCACTACACTCTATGCCTCCCCAGCTATAAGCATTTATTATTAACTGGGTTTCCAGTACTGTGAATTCCCTCCTGTGCATCAGCCTTCCCCTTTGTCTAGACATTTTTTACCTGGTGATGATATCCTTGAAATTGAGCTCAATATTTCTCTCTTGAATCAAGAGGTCACTGCCATGAGGGTCCCTACACTTACCATGACAGTGCTCCCTTGAACAAAGTCATTCTTACATTAATTTACATTTATGAAATAAAATATCTTTCACAGCCCAGTGCATTTCAGCTCATGATGTGTAAGAAGGTGAAAGGGGGCTCTGAGGGTTTCTGGCCTTGTCATACACTGGTAAACAAGGATTCATCCATGAATTTCATCAAAGTCTTTTGGTAAAGACAGGTGTGAGAGTGGTTTTCATAGTACGTTTTTTTTCCCTAGAATACAAAACAGGGTCAGATAAGGGTGGGTCCTTTAATAATATTTGCACCAGATTTAGGTAAAATTCAACTTGTCACCACTAACTCCTCCTCTAACAAATGTATTCAAGGAAAAGAGACAACGTAACCAAGGCAAAGTCACTGGGTAAGTAGGAATTTTCACAGATACAATGTATCTCTACAAATCTATATGACATATGTAAGAAAATATGAAAATCCCAAGAGCCTTAAGAGACATGGATTAGTACACAGATTTCTTTTCCCCAAACATTGTGCTTTTATTAACTATTTGGAGGTTTCATAAAATTATACTCCATTAATTGTGCTGTCCCTAAAAAGAAAAACAAAAGAGAAATAAACCAAGTCCATTATGTGTTACACATATACTCACTCACAGAAGCGTGGTCAAACTCCCAGTGGCCAACCCTTTAAAGAAAACCCAGTCCTTCCCCACCCTGAATCTTGAAGGAAGCTTTCAGCTGTTAAGAGCTACACTTCAGCATCTTTACCCCAATTTTTTACTTATTAAGAAGAGACTTGATACCCTATGAGTATATACAAGGGGAGGAAGTCCCCCTCAGTCACAGTCATAGGGAAGGGGAGTAGGGGGAAAATGGGAGGGAGGGAAGAATGAGAGGATACAAGGGAGGGGATAACCATTGAGATGTAGTATGAATCAATTAATAAAATTTTAAAAATTCATATTACATCTCAATTGTTTTCCCATCCCTCCTATCCTCCCATTCCTCCCTCCCTCCCAGTTTCATCCTGTTCCCCTCCCCTATGACTGTGACTGAGGGGGACCTCCTCCCCCCATATCTGATCATAGGATATAAAATTTCTTCTTGGTAGCCTGCTATCCTTCCTTTGAGTGCCACCCGGCCTCCCCATCAAGGAGACACAGTCAAATATAGGGCACCAGAGTTCATGTGAACTTTATCCCAATTTTTAAAGGCACTCCTAAGTACTTTCATAACTGGAGTGTTTCTTTTTCTTTCTTTCTTTCTTTCTTTCTTTCTTTCTTTCTTTCTTTCTTTCTTTCTTTCTTTCTGTCTTTCTTTCTCTTCTAGTATCTTTGTTGAGGAGTGGTTGGCACAGCAGCCTATGATGTCTCATTCTCAATTCAGAGTCTGCAGTCATTGATGCCACTGGGAAAGATGCCTCCCTGCCCACTGCACCCTGCAGGACATAAGCATGAAATTTGGTTGCAGGATGAATCATGGATATCCATGTGGTTTCTGGTGGCAGCACAGATCATGGACATCAACATGGCCTCCAGTAGAAGTGTGGTTCCTGAGCATCAGTGACATTGACACTAAAGGTATTTGACATATTCTTATTGAGCTCTCCACGATTCCTGGGCAATCCTAAATTTGTGGCAGATTAAACGGCTTAGATATTTGATGAAGAATTCTGTTTCTACCTGATCTAGAGGAGGTTAAAAATCGTTTTCTTGGCCTAGGGAAATGACTCCATGTGTGAGAGTACTTGCGTAAGAGTGTGAGTTCAGATCCTAGCACACACAAAACAATGCAATGCAATACAATACAATACAATACAATACAATACAATACAATACAATACAATACAAAACGTTGGTCCTATACTTGTAATCCCAATAATGTAAAGAGTGGAAAACAAAAGATTTCTGGGGCTTGCTGGCCTCCAGAAATTTTCAGGTTACATAAGAAACCCTATCTCAACTGACTAAGGATGATAATGCAACACATCTGACATCGTCATCTGTCCTCCCGAGTGTATCACACACAGATATCCTCTTCCATACATTCTGTTGTCCTTAAATCTTCCTTAATTACATGACTAAGGTGCATTAATTAAAATTTCAAGATGCAGATGAACAACCAAAAGGCAATATTGAGGTCAGGTTTAGAGGTGGTTGCATCACTTAAATGCAAGTAGTATTTTAGGCTAAGCAAAAGTAAGGGGGTTTGTGGTTTCTGTTGGAGGACAACAGAGATTCAAGGAGAAATGCATGCTGAATTGTCTGAAAAACAAAAGTCACAGATAGTAAGTACTGACTCTGAGTTATTCTCGTTGGCATGGTGACATTTACAAAAAAATTCATTTATAAATGAAAGTTTCTTTGTGAATGGTGAGATTTATAACTTATTTATAGGCAGTTGGGGAAGGGAAAACATCTTATACAGCCACTGGTTCTTCGTACCTTTTATATCATAAAAATCCAGGGAGGCATATCTTGGAGTGGAATTCTCTGGTATCCTTCATTGATGTTCCCAGGTTGAAAAAACAGTGGAAGCAATCTAAATCAAATTTCTTTAAAAAAAAAGTATGGGTACTCTTCTAAATATAATGCATTTTATTAGACAGAAAGTTATCTTTTATAAAATAACAACAATAACAATAATAAATCAAACAGAAATTACTAGACATAATATTTCATTTGTGTGTGGGGGGAGGAAGAATGGGAGGATACAAGGAATGGGATAACCATTGAGATGTAACAAGAATAAATTAATTAAATAAAAAAAAGGGAAAAAAAAAGAACAGCTGTTGAGGCTTTGCTTGACAAAGTTCCAAAGATATCCAACTGGTGACCACTGCCCCCAAATATTATGTATGGTCCAGGTGTAATGTTGTTTAGAAATGTGTTGTTTCTCCTAAAACTGTTTTTCCTCCTTATTTCTCAGCCCTAAGGAAATTCATATATGGAAAACTTCCCATAGCGAAAGTTGAGACGGGGCATCTGGCCAACGGCTTGAGACAATGATAGAGTTTTCTGCTCCGACTGTGAGCACCCAAGCAGAAAGTCGGTGAAAGAAAGTTAAGACCTTGGCATGATAGTGTCTGGGTAGATATTGCTACCTGTAGAAATGTTTTCTTAGAATCTGCTTTGAGAGCAATAGAAGGTGGGCTTGGAACGTCATGCGTTACTGATAGCTTACAAGAGAGACCCCATGGCAGTTGGCTTAGGCTTGGATAGCACACCTGTTGGTCTAGGACTGAAAGTAGATCAAGTTTTTCTTTCTCAGAGAACATTTAGCTTAAGCTATATTGGTATGACAATCATGTAATCACAATGGCTTTAGCCTGGGGGAACTTATGATTAAACTTTCCCAATGATTGTGTAAGAAATAATAATAAGGTTATACTGACCATTGGTTTTCACTGTATGTTTTATTATAAGTTATACAGAACTGTTTGTGTTTCCTTATTAGACTGTTCTACTGCTTTGTTGATTTTTGAATACCCTATGAATTGTAAAAGATGAGAAAAATCAGAATGTAATGCATAACAAAAAAATTGAATTTCATTTCAATAAAATACTGAGGTTGGCCCACAGAGTTAGTTAATTAGTTAGACAGAAGGCAGGGCAAGCAAGTAACAGATGTGAGAGAGTAAGGTAGAGAGAGGTGAGGAACAGCAAGAGAGACGCATAGATGGGGAATGTCAAAAAAGGCAAGCAAGTAACAGATATGAGAGAGAGAGAGAGAGAGAGAGAGAGAGAGAGAGAGAGAGAGAGAGAGAGAGACAGAGACAGAGACAGAGACAGAGACAGAGACAGAGACAGACAGACAGACAGACAGACAGAGAGACAGAGAGACAGAGAGACAGAGAGACAGAGAGACAGAGAGAGAGAAAGCTAGAGAGAGATGGGGAACAGCAGGGAAACAGCAAGCAAGCAAGCTAGCTAGATAGATGAGATAGATAGATAGATAGATAGATAGATAGATAGATAGATAGATAGATAAATGATAGAAGAATAGGAAGACAGGAAACTAGTAAGCAAGCAAGGAGTTAATTGGACAGAGAGACAACAAGCAAGACAGAGATGGAGACAGACAGAAAAGTTCTCCTGGCCTTTCAGACCTTCATCTTGTACCACATATGCCTGAGTCTCCAAGTATTTCTTTTTCCTGTGTTCCTCAACCTCTACTCAACAACTATATCCTCTAGCTAGTTGTTCAACAAACAGTTGCTTTTCCTTAATGAGCTGTTTACCACCTGCTCAATTCTTCCTACTGCAGATCCTCCTCTCTCCTGTTTGCTGTTTCCGGAATTGGCCTTGGGCAACAGCAGTATGGGTGATCATATGTGGGGTAGAGGTGCATGCATACATGTGTGCATGCATATGTACAAGTTAGTAATCAACCCCAGGTGTTGTTCCTCAGGCACGAACCACTTTGTTTAATCCTTTTGTTGTTGCTGTTACATATGTATATATCTATCAGCATCCCTCCATATGTGTGTGTGCATGTGTGTGTGTGTGTGTGTGTGTGTGTGTGTGTGCCCTTGAGACTGCATGCACATATGTTTGCAGAGGTAGTGTGAATGTACACGTTTATGTGGGTTGAGAGTACAACTGTGTGAAGATGATGTTCCTACATACGTATGGGACTCAGTGTTTGACAAACGCTTTGCTGCTCTGTGATCTGCCTTCTATTGAACCAGGGTCTATCATGTGGACCCAAAGCTCACTGATTTGGCGATTCTATACAATCACCATGCTCTGGGGGGTCTCCTCTTTCAGCTTCCCAAGTTCTGGCATTTAAAAAAAGTGGGTATTGCTGATTGCTAGTCTCACATTCCTCCAAATATGGACATATAAGCAAAAATAAAGTCCTTATCCATAATATTTATACTGTATAAAAACCTTCACATTTCTAGAAATGAGAGTCTTTTCCCTTCATTAGGTGTCTTCATTTGATGATATATTTCTGAGTATATATCAATCCATAATACATATAAATAAATATAACATTTGTAAATGTTTAAAATCAAAACTGAAAACAATTAGCATCTATTTTCTCGCATCTTACGTTAATTTGATATGAAAATTGGCATGGTTTCTGCCCACATCTACATATCCATTGGCACTTTTTCTAATTAAATTATGTAATATAGCATACAGACATAAAATTTATAAATTAAATTATGGTTATGTTTTGTTGTGACTTCTAATATTTTATTTACTGATATTAAGTGTTATTTTTAATATTTCAAACTAACCAGTCATTTAACCATAAAATTGTTCTAATGTTTTTCTAATTATGGTTGACATTATGTAAACTAACTTAATATCTATTTTCTTTTCATCAGTTTTACACACAAAGGATGAAACTCTCAGCTTAATGGCAACAATTTACCTTCTAATGGAGAAAATAAAATCTAAAATAGATTCTGAAACTGCAATATCTCTGAATCAATTATTCACAAATAAATTATCTACAATCACCAAACAACTAATTAGTAGGGAGAGTTTGTCAACACTCACATATGGTTTGTAAAATATAATTGTAGATAAATGTCTAAAATTAGGATGAAGAAGGATAATTAATTTTACTAGTCATTTTTGCCAGATATTCTATGTGAAATCTTTTCAAATTTTTTATGCTTACACAGCATTTTTTTCATTTTTATGTTGGTTATCTATTTAAAATTTATGTGAAGATAAATCAGTGTTTTTCATATATTAAAAGGGCAAAACAATAACTTTGTTGCACTGTGCAAATATTATTTAGTGTCTATCTCTCTTAATGTACTCAGATATAAGGAATGAGGAGATTGCTTAGTAGGTAACTTCCATTCACCTTTAATGGCCTGAGAAACTGAGATTCATTCCTAGAACCTTTTAAAACAAAAGGCTTTCCATGAAAATGTTTTCTTGACCTTTACCACTTGTCCCTCACTCTATTTTAGAATAAAAGATCTTTGTTTTCTACATAATAGTTAATTTTGGTTTGTGTGTGTGTGTGTGTGTGTGTGTGTGTGTGTGTGTGTGTGTGT
>OU015752.1:8282917-8302451 GCA_907169655.1 Acomys percivali
TATTTACATATTCCTAGAGACTATTTAAAATATTCTTACATACATTTCTTTATGACATTATAAATAATTTAACAAATTTCTGTGTTCCTATTACTACTCTATTTCAAGGAAATGTTTCCTTAAGACATTCCTCTCTGTATTTTAAAGCATTGAGAATATTTGTTGTTCCCCATAACTGAACCAACACATATCTTATTCTTTCAGTACTAAATCTATTTGCTTCTTGTCTACATGATTCATTACTGCTTTGAAAACTGAAATTGTGCTTGCATTAAAAATTATGCTTTCTTGAGGTTGTAAAAGTATTTATACCATTATACAATGTTTAAAAACATTTCAGTAATTTCCAGTTTAATATTTTTAAGTGTCAGTTTTTAACTTATATTTCCTTTTTATTGTATGTTTCTTTTTTAATATATACACTTATTTTATCACACATGAATAAAATAACGTAATACAGCAGTAAGAACCACAAGCCACTCAGGAATTATATAAATGTTACATTCATGGTGATTTGGCTATTTGTATTTTGCAAACTTGAAGTAAACATCTTTCCTAGGGTCTAAGTTTCTGAATGAAGTTCAGTATCTATCATATCTCATCTCTATTAACTTAAAACATCTATCTTGATCTAAAAACATCTTAACCCCTAACCTACTCAGCTTAATTGAAAAACTAAACTATCTGATCTTCAACCCCATCAGACACTTGAGAAGGAGTAAAGCTTAAATACCTGAGTGAACCAGAAGTGCAGGTTAGCAACTTCCAAAATGAAAAATTGACTGAGACCATTTACTGCCTGAACAGTCACGCTACACTCTCTATAATGTTGGAGCATCATCTTAAGGCTTCTGGCCCATTATATTTGACAGACATATTTGCAAGGCAGGAACTATTGAGAACTTGATTACTCTGTCTTAGCAGAATTCAGCTGTCAACTCTGCCTGCATCTAATCTTGCCTTATTTTTAGGCAGAATTCTGTCTATGGCAGAAATGAGGCCATTTTGCCCAGTGGCTAGTTTGCACATTTGAAGCCATCTCCATAAGGAGGTTCTTTGATGATCATCATCTCTTTTCCTTTATCTTTCTTTAGTAGGTAAGGATATAGGAGCTAAGAAGAAAGAAAGGAGGATATAGAAATATAGAGGGAGGATAGAACAAAAGGCATATTATTCAATCTGCTTCTCATCTCAAGGCCTTAATTGTTACTCACAAATAATTTTTTTTAATTCAATGGTATTGAATTTTGTATATTGATGCAAATCATGGTCATCTTATATACTAGTCTAATTTTAGCACAAGAATATATTTTCTAGGTCTAGGTCTAATAGATATGATTCAATAGATAGATAATATAAAATAGTTAAATAAAGTCTTCAAAGCCTCAGAGACCTATAGAATATGGCATTTAAAGATGTTTTTATTATTCTAAAGATTCTTTGGCAACATGACAAGTTAACTCCTGGCAACCTGTATTTTCTTTAGGACTTCAGAGTGTGCATGATTCCCAAGAAACACCTTATGAAAACGTAAGTTGGATATGTGTATGCACACATTATTACAGATGTCAAGGAACATTGCCATATCTTTGACACATTATGTGATAGATAGGTCTGTCATCTTTCACAAAGGGGCGGGTCAAAATCACTGCTGTAAATGAACATATGCTTCCCTCCATGGTATCAGAAATGCAGATTTTGTGTTAGAAATTTTAATTTTTTTTTCTTGAGTGATGCTGCAGCTAATTTCTCACTCGGTCTGAAGCCATACTAGGTGAGCTTGAGCCAATGAGGCACATTACACATTTGAGAGTTCTGTCTAGTGTGTTTTATAATACAAAAACACATTCATTCCTTTGGTTTTTTTTTTTTAACTGAAGGCAACATGTTTATTGTGACATAGTCACTTTGGGGCCCAAGTGGGGAGTCAATACATTTTCAAAATCAGTTTCCAAGAGACTTTAAACATTTCACATATTATAGCTCATGCATTATAAGAAGTCAAAGCCAGTCTTATTCAACCCTGTATCCTTGAAGCTAACACTTAAGTTACCAAAATAGAAACACTACCTGTTAGAGCTTACATCCTGGAAGGTAATATTAAAGGTAGGTGTCATACCTGCCCATGCCCTCCTACTGCCACCATGGAGACATGGAGCTTTCTGAGAGCTTCTGGCAACCATAAGGCTCAAGCCTGTTGGGCAAGAGAGCCAAAAAGTGGGCTGCTGGTTTATTTTAATTAATATTATGTTCCAACTCGGTGAGAGCACAATGATCTTTATCCAGATGTTCTCAGACAAATGGCTTGTGTCAGCTTATCCATATTCCCATGGGGCCATAGTCTCAAGGATGTCATTAGTAATTGCCTGTCAAGTCCACTTAAAGCAGTCGTAAATAATTAACATGTTATCACTTCAGCAGACTTGTCTCTTCAGCAACGGTGCATCCACATTATACTCCCAGCTGTTCCTTTTAGTTCTCTAGCTAGACATTTTTATGTTTTTTCACAAAGCGCTAAATACACTGAGACTGATTGTCTCTAGCAAGCTTGAGAATGGTAAACCTGGTACTAGCAGGTTGGGTCCTTCCCCCTCCCCTTTTCCTGAAGCTAGCCCCCAAGGTCTAGTCCCTTATCTGGATGTTTTCTTATACCTAAATCATTCCTGGTTTTTGATCTATGGCACCAATCAAGGACAATATGTGCAGTCATCCTCAAACCCCTACCCAGACCAATCCAAGGGACAGAATATTCTCCACAGTTAAGTGGAGACTGGGGATTGACTTTCACACGAACTTTGGTGCCCCTTATTTGGCCATGTCCCCTTGATGGGGAGGCCCGATGGCACTCAGAGGAAGGAGAACAGATTACCAAGAGACTTGATACCCTAGCATCATATTCAGTGGAAGGAGGTTCCCCTCAGTCACAGTCATAGGGAAGGGGAATGGGGTGAAAGCAGGAGGGAGGGAGGAATGGGAGGATACACAGGATGGGATAGAAATTGAAATGTAATTTCAATTAAAAAAAAAAAAGAAAAAAATCATTCCTGGGACTGCTCACAAAAGTCCAACTATAAAAACATCAAGATCTGGAAATCAAAAAATTCTCCCATTTGACTCCCCTAATTCCCTTGGCCAATTAGCAATTACCAAGTCCTACCTCATTCTTACACAGAGCTCCACTTTTTCTCACTAAAAATTAACACTGGCAAAGTTATTTGTTGCTCTTTCTGTCAGATCCAAACTCAGCCACTTTGTGTCTTTGTCTTTTTGCCTTGCTTAATAAAGGATCACGCCTGTAATCCCATCACTAGGTGAGGTAGATACACATAAACCGATCTCTGTGATTTCGAGGCTAGCCTAGCCTACAAGCAAGTCCAGGATAGCTAAGGTTACATAGAGAAACCCTGTCTCAAAAAACAAACAAACAAACAAAAAGGATCTTTTTATATTTTCTAATGTATGTTTTGGTGTGGTCTGTGCCTTACTAATTATTATACCCTCAAAAACAAACAAACACAACGAGAGAGAGAGAGAGAGAGAGAGAGAGAGAGAGAGAGAGAGAGAGAGAGAGAGAGAGAATATGAGAACCCAGAACATTTTTGGACAAGTTCATTGACGTTACACAACCCTGGTGTTCAAATGTCATACTAAAGAGAAGTGGATTGTTCAATATGGCTTCTCATGCTTAATTTTTACCTTTATGCTGACAAATAGAGGGAGTATTAGGCCTATCACCTTTAATACAGCCTATAAACATGAAAAGCCATTTTAAAATAGTCATATAGCATTTTAGCTGTTTGAAAATTAATTGAGACAGGGTCTTGTGTATGCACCCAACGCTGATGCTTGATCCTCCTGCATTTACCTCTCCTCTGATGGAATTATAGGCAGGAACCACCATGTCCGGTTGCTGAAGCTCTGGTGACCAAACACATGATTTGGTGCATGGTAGTAGTTAACCTATACTGAGCTACATCCTGACACTTTGTTTGAAATTTATTTTTTACAAGTTACCTTTTAAAAGGTAGAAATGGAAATATTAACATTTTTGGAGGTTTGTTTTGAGAAGATATCATACAAATAAAACTGTCTTCTAATAAAGATTGCTCAGAACAGTGAAATTGTAGCAAGACTTCATTTGACAGCATTACAAATATTGTTCACAAGTTAATAGTAAGAAAAATTTTTCCAACTCCCTGATGGGGTTAAAATATGAGAGGAAAAACAAATGTAGCATAAAATCAGTTCACTAATGCTGTGGCTGTTAACATGAGTGGAATCCAACTCATCTGCTCTTGGAATATTTGAATTTCATTTTCTGAGCTACAAATGTGATTTTAAAAAACTTCTTAAAGATACAAATATAAAACAAGGTAGGAAGATTATATATAAAATATAATTATATAACAAACTCCAACAGGAATTTGGAAAATTCCTTTGCATCATCTTTCTTTCTTTCTTTCTTTCTTTCTTTCTTTCTTTCTTTCTTTCTTTCTATGCTGGCCAAAGCCCCCTCCCTGCTCTCTTCCTGATTTCACTCACCTCCCTTCCCCCAATTCATTAAGCCTTTTTTTCCTTTTTTGTTATTTAAATAATTTATTCAGATTACAACTAAATTGTTTTCCCCTTACTTGTATCCTCCTGTTCCTCCCTCCCTCCCTCTTTCACCTTTTCCTCTCCCATAAGAAGGGGAGCTCCTCCCTCACCACATGGTCACAGCCTATCAAGTCTCATCTTGGCAGCCTGCTTATCCTTTCTCTGAGTGCTACCAGAGCTCATGTCAGAGTCAGTTCCCTCTCTCCAAACTACTGTGGAGAATGACTTGTCCATTGGCTAGATCTGAGTAGCGGTTCAATGTTTACTGCATGTATTGTTCTTGGTTGATGTAGTAGTTTGAGAAGACCCTCCCCCCTGGGTCCAGGTCTGCCTCTCATGATGTTCTCCTTGTAGGTTTCTAGTACCCTCTGGATCCTTCTATTTCTCCTTTCTCCCATACTTCACTTCCTGGTAAATGAAGACTTTCATGGGACATCCCTTTGGGCTAGTGTCCAATTATAAATGAGTATATACAATGTGAGTCTTTCTACGTCTGGGTTAACTCACTCAGTATGATCATTTCTAGTTCAATCCATTTGTCTGAAAATTTCAGGATTTCTTTTTTTTAATAGCTGAGTAATATTCCATAGTGTAAATGTACCACAGCTTCTTTATCCATTCTTTAACTGGGGGACATTTAGGTTATTTCCAGGTTGTGGCTATTACGAATAAGGCTACTATGAACATAGTTGAGCATGTGTCCTTGTAGTGTGGTGTAGTATCTTCTGGGCATATTCCAAGGAGTGGAATAGTTGGGTCTTGAGATAGCCCTATTCCCTGTTTTCTGAGAAAGCCTCAGATTGATTTCCAAAGTGGTTGTACAAGTTTGTATTCCCACCAGCAATGAAAGAGTGTTCCCCTTTCTCCACATCCTTGCCAGCATGTGGTATCACTTGAGTTTTTGATCTTAGCCATTCTGATGGGTGTAAGATGGAATCTCAGAGATGTTTTGATTTGAATTTCTCTGATGACTAAGGATATTGATCATTTCTTTGAGAGTTTCTCAGCCTTTTGATGTTCCTCTGTTAAGGTTTCTCTGTTTAATTCTGAGCTCCATTTCTTAACTGGGTTATTTGGTTTGATGATATTTAGTTTCTTGAGCTCTCTATATATTTTGGATATTAGACCTTTGTTAAATGTGGAAAAAAACGAGAATAGCTAAAACAATCCTGTACAATAAATGATCCTCCAGAGGAATCTCCATACGCTGTGGCTGGGCAACATGTTCACAGTCACCTGGGCTTCCCATGGATCCCTAGGGTCCTCAGTAGACTGGCAATGGGCATGTGGGGCGGGGTGTCTGAGGACACATTCACCCATTTTCCTGAGGCTTCCCCAGGCCAGAAGCTCCAGTGTTCTACGGTCCTACACATTGAGTTCGGGCTCTAGGGGATGGCTGCAGGCCGCAGGTGGGTTCTGGTTCAGCGTCTGGGGAGTGACTTCAGGACCTCTGTGGACTGTTGGTTGACCTGGGGTCAGACCTGCCTGTGGTCTGCACTGTGCGCTGGTGTGTGGGACCGCACTCTCCTAGTGTTCTCTAGTTCTTGCAGTCTGTGGCTCCCAGTCCGGTCACTGGTCTCTGTGTGGTAGATCAGATACAGTGCACGATAGGTACCACCATCTTACAACCTTCTACTGGCTTGGTTCTTCCTTCTGTCATGACCCACCAAACAAGGTGATAGACTTCTGGGAGTCACTGGCACGTTCTCCCTCCGTCTCCACATATTTTCAATGTGCTACCTTGCTAGCTGCCGAGGACCTCGGGCTGCGGTGCAGAGATTTGATGCACTCAAGCACCTCCTTGCCTCCATGTCTCCTTAGGGTTATGCTTCTGCCCGACTCTGTCTAGGACACAGAGCTCCCAGACCAGGCTAGACTGCAGCCCCCGACACTATTAATGAAACTCTGCTATGTTCTTTTTTTTTTTTTTTTTTTTTTTTTGGATTTTTTTGAGACAGGGTTTCTCTGTGTAGCCTTGGTGTTGAATTCACAGTCAAACATTGGGCGAAGTGTAAGGAGTCTTGTGCAAAAGGGATGGGGTGGGGCGGGTGTGAGGAGAAAAGCACTATTCAACCTATTTAACTTTTTTAAACATACAGAGTTAAAAACAAAATACACCTTCAAAACTAGACCATCACATCCTTAAGTTGTAGCTGGTTTCATTGAAATTGGTTTATTTCAAGTGCTTGTTTTAAAAATGTAGTTCTCTTCAGGAAGTTGCCTCCTGTGCCAATGTGTTCCAGGCTCTTCCCCACTTTTTCTTCTATCTGACTTAGTGTCTGTGGTTGTATGTTGAGGTCTTTGATCCAATTGGATTTAAGTTTTGTGCAAGATGACAAATATGGGTCCAGTTACATTTTTTTACACATAGACACCCAGTTAGACCAGCACCATTTGTTGAAGATGCTATGCTTTTTCCATTGAATGGATTTGGCTTCTTTGTCAAAAATTAAGTGACCATATGTGTGTGGATTCATATCTGGGTCTTTGATTCGATTCCACTGATCAACCAGCCTGTCCTAGTACCATGCTTTTTTAACTACTGTTGCTTTATAGTACAGCTTGAGATCAGGTATGGAGATTCCTCCTGAGGATCTTTTATTGTACAAGATTGTTTTAGCTATTCTGGGTTTTTGGTTTTCCATATGAAGTTCAGAATTGAACTTTCAATGTCTTTAAAAAATTGTGTAGGAATTTTGAGAGGGATTGCATTGAATATGTAGATTGCTTTTGGTAAGATGGCCATTTTTACTATGTTAATTCTCCTGATCCATGAGCAAGGAAGATCCTTCCATCTTCTCATGTCATCTTCAATCTCTATCTTCAGAGTTTTGCCATTTTTTTTTCAAACAAGTCCTTCACTTGCTTGGTTAGAGTAACTCCTAAATATTTTATATTGCTTGTGGCTAATGTGAAGGGTGTGGTTTTCCTAATTTCTTCTTCTGCAAGCTTGTCATTTGTGTATAGGAAGGCTACAGACGTTTTGAGTTAATTTTGTATCCAGCCAATTTGCTGAAGGTATTTATCAGCTGTAGTAGTTCTCTGGTGGAATTTTGAGGGTCACTTACATACACTATCATATCATCTTCAAATAGGGATAATTTGACTTTCTCCTTTCCCATTTGGATACCTTTGATCTCCTTTTGTTGTCTTATTGCTTTGGCTAAAACTTCAAGTACCATATTGAAGAGATATGGAGAGAGTGGGCAGCCTTGCCTAACATCAACAGCCCAGGCCTTAAGGTCAACAATTAATAAATGGGACCTCATGAGGCTGAGAAGCTTCTGTAAGGCAGCAGACACTGTCAAGAGAACAAAGTGACAGCCTACAGACTGGGAAAAGATCTTCGCCAACCCTATATCTGACAAAGGTCTAATATCCAAAATATATAAAGACTCAAGTAATTAAACACCACCAAACCAAATAACCCAATTGAGAAATGAGGCTTGGAACTAAACAGAGAATTATCAACAGAGAAATATCAAATGGCTGAGAAACACTTAAAGAAATGCTAAACCTCCTTAGTCATCAGGGAAATGCAAATCAAAACAACTCTGAGATTCCATCTTACACCCATCAGAATGGCTAAGATAAAAAATTCAAGTGACACCACATGCTGGAGAGGATGTGGGGAGAGAGGAACACTCCTTCATTGCTGGTGGGAATGCAAACTAGTACAACCACTTTGGAAATCTATCTGGTGCTATCTCAGGAAACTGGGAATAGGGCTTCCTCAAGACCCAGCTATTCCACTCCTTGGAATATACCCAGAAGATGCTCCAGCACACAACATGCTCAACCATGTTCATAGCAGCCTTATTCATAATAGCCAGATCATGGAAACAGCCTAAATGTCCCTCAGTAGAAGAATGGATAAAGAAACTGTGGTACATTTACACTATGGAATACTACTCAGCTATTAAGAACAAGGAATTCCTGAAATTAGTGGACAAATGGATTGAACTAGAAATGGTCATAATGAGGGAGTTAACCCAGAAGCAGAAAGAGTTAAATGGTATATACTCACTTATATCTGCATACTAGCCCAAGGGGCATGTCCCATGAAAGTCTTCACTAACCAGGAAACTGGGACAGAGGGGAGGACACCCTATTGGGACTCTAGATGAGAGAAGCATGGGAGAATGGCACAGTTGAAGGATCCAGAGGATCCTAGAAACCTACAAGAAGAAAATTATGATAGGTATATTTGGGCCCAGAGGTCCGGCTCAAACTATGGCACCAGCCAAAGACAATACAGGCTGTGAACTTCAAACCCCTACCCAGATCTGGCCAGTGGAAAGGACATTCTCCACAGTTGAGTGGAGAGTTAGGTGTGACTTTCACACGAACTCTGGTGCTTCATATTTGACCACGTCCCCTGGATGGGGAGGCCTGGTGGCACTTAGAGGAAGGACAGCAGGCTACCAAGAAGAGACTTGATACCCTATGAGCATATACAGGGGGAGGAGGTCCCCCTCAGTCACAGTAATAGGGGAGGGGAGTAGGGGGAAAATGGGAAGGAGGGAGGAATGGGAGGATACAGAGGAGGGGATAACCATTGAGATGTAATATGAATACATTAATAGAATAAAATTTAAAAAATAAAATAATATTGATATGATTGTATTCAATTTAATTTGCAGTCAAATTTCAAAAATGAAAGAAAGCATTTTAATATTTAAAATAAAATATCTAAAGGAAAAAAATGTAGTTCCCAAAATGCTTCAGGTCAGTTGTCCCAGTAGTAGTCTTCAAGATGAGTCTGACTCATGTTAATATAAATTTAGTTATTTTGAAAGTAAAGACTCTCTGTCTCTCTCTCCTCTTCTCTTCTCTTCTCTTCTCTTCTCTTCTCTTCTCTTCTCTTCTCTTCTCTTCTCTTCTCTTCAACAAATAGAGAATTAACTCTGAAACCGTAGATGGATGACTTAGCTTACTATTAATATGTGTAGATATTATCCATCCAAGAGGACAGATGAAGCAACTAACCTGTTCATATTCTTCACAAAAATTCAAAACAATAGGCCTTTGAAAGAGCTATTTCCAAAGCTATCTTCTATGTGTCTACACTTCCAATACATTAATAGGTTTGGCTGTTCCAATGGATTCAATCCAATGGATTGAGCTATCCATACTCTGAGAAGTTAATTTGGACTAGTTTTCCTCTGCCTATTCTCATTTATTGTGGCTATCAGACGTTCTGGAACTTAAGGGATATCAGCAGTTGAGTATCTGATACGTTGAGTAAAGGGAGGTTATTTATAAAGTAGACATTGTCAGTCACAGTCCACATTCCTAGGGGAGGGTAGTAAGGGGAAAGAGGTAGGGAGGGAGGAATGCGAGGATATAAGGGATGGGATAACAATTTAGATGTAATATGAATAAATTAATAAAATATATTTTAAAAAGAGTCAGCTGTGGCCTGGAGAGGCATTATAGGGCCTGACCTCTTACAGCTGATCCACAGACAACTAATAGGTTCTGGGAGACAGTGGGTCCATACCCATTGGCGAACACATTAGCCTCTGATGATCAGTTGCAAACTCAAGGTCAACAACAGAGAGTCTTAAACTGAGGAGCACTAAACAAAACAAAACAAAAAAAGTAGAAAACACAGGACATAGATATGTAAAGAAGAATGAGAGGTTAGCAGGGGTGAGAGGGAAGTAAAGGGGGGCGGAGAGTAACCAAAATGCCTTATATGTATGTGCAAAGTATCGAATAATAAAACTTTTCAATAAAAAAAATATTAAGTAGACACTGATGCACTGATGCAGGGCTTATAATACACTCAAAGGTGGCATGCTGAAAGGCAGCACTTAGTTTATCCAACTTACTTGAGAACTTGTTTAATGTGGCAGAACATTGACTCCTGGACCACTTGTGAACTTGAAATTACTCTGTAAACATCGGCAAAAGCTAAACGAAGACATTAGCTCAAGTCAGAAAGCTGATATGGCAGAAATATACTCCATGTTTTCCTAAAGTTTAAGCCATGGTCTGACACCTGAGTGCCCAGGGGAGTCAGTGTTATTCTAACCTTATGTGTCCAGGTAGGACAACCAACCAAAGTAGTGACTGAGCCAAGCTACCTGCATGTCCTCTAGCTGTTAATTCAAGTCTATTGATTGTTCAACGTTCAGACACATTGAGATTAGCTCCTTGTCTTAGTTAACATTTTATTGCTGTGAAGAGTCATCACAACTGTAGCAACTCTTATAAAAGAATATATTTAATTGGTGCTGACTTATAGCTTCAGAGGTTTAGACCATTATTGTCAGGGCAGAAAGTATCTTAGCATGCAGGGAGACATGGTGCTAGAGAAGGAGCTGAGAGTTCTACATCTGAACCACAGGTAGCTTAGGGAGACTGTGTGCCACACTCGGCATAGCTTAAGCATATATGAGACCTCAAAGCCCACATCGAACATGACACACTTCCTCTAACAAGGACTCACCTCCTAATAGTGCCACTCCCTATGGGCAAAGCATTTAAACACATGTGTCCATGGGACCATACCAATTCAAACCACTACACTGTGCTCCTCATAGCGTTACAGCCTACTATACACAATGTTATTCTCCTAAATAATTCTATCACATAAGTACTGATAATGTACATTTCTATACTTAGAGTTGAGAAAGACAGAGTCCACACCTATGTATTCAGAGGAGAGAGAGGCAAATGAAGTAGAAAAGAAGAAAAAAATTAACAAAAGGAAGAGTCAGCTTCCTTCTTCTCTATTGTTAACTAAGACCCATACGTTTAATTTTCCAATGATGCAAAATTTAACCATGTATATCTTCAGCCAAAATATGACAATGTTCTAAGATGTGCTGACAAACAATGTCCATGAAAAATTGATATTATGCACTTTCATTAATAATGTGTTATTGGACATTAAGTGATCACTGATTTAATTTCCATCTTTAAAACTGTTGCTAAATGAGTAAGCAAAATAATTCATTGTTAGTAACTTCTTTGTTTTATCTTTGATGAATGTAAGTTTGCAATTTTTAAATATCTCTCAGAGATTCCTGATTGTTTTTGAGATTTCTTATTATTTTGTTCATTTACTCTTTTTATGTATGCTCATTAGTTTTTTTTTGTAATGTCGAGGATTATTTATTAAGATTAGCTATATTAGCTATACATTCTAAAAGTCATTAATGCCTCAATTTTTTTCTTGTAATTTTAAATTAAATTAGACCTCAGTTTGTAAATGTTTTCTTTTACTATATAAAAATCTGTTATGTCATTTTATTTGCTTGCTCAGGTTTAAGATTAGAAGAGCTGCTTGTACTACAAGACTAAATATACGTATCCTTATCTTTTCATAATTATATCTATGATCCTTTTTGTGCTTTACCTTCATACTTTGTTGACTAGCACCAAACAGCAGTGAGAAAATCTACAGAAACTAAGCATTGATTTCAATAGGTCAGCCAGCAAGGAGCCATTCTCTTCATTTACAAAATTTTAAGAGAATGATACCTCAGGTAAGGCTGAGCTTGTGGGCAATATCAAGGAGAAATAATGTGGTTCTTACAATGTGAGCAGCTTAAAGTCTCAACACAAGTTGATCTCTTAAAGCAGGGGAACTCAGTAGATATGAAACTGGATTTATTATGACTATATCTTTGAACAACTGCCTGCATTCTCTGGCTTATCTCTTTCATTACTGAAATACATTACTCAGCTTATCACTGGCTGTTAGACTGTAGGCAGCCCAACAGGAAATAGCAAAGCACATTTAGCTATTTGCTGGGAAGAAAATGGAGAAGACGCACAAGTGTTTTGAAATATCAAGAAACACACTTTGAAATTTAAGTACAAAAGTGTCATTCAGAAATCCTTCAGATACCTTTCAATTAAGTTTTATTTTAAGTTTATTCCTGGATAATATAGGGCTTAACCAAGCTATTGTTAATTTAAAAACATTATATAAATAAAATAATTGTCATTTCATAAGAAATTTGTAATGTACACTCACCTTTCTTCTCTTTCTTATGACGCCTCTATTTGCTGAATGTTCACAGGCCTATAGGTTATTGTGACTGTCTTTTTCAAGATTATAAATGCACTTTATCTGGTAAAAGCAGATGTAAAAGCTAGATTCAATAATTATAACATAAAATGCAGGAATGCATATGTATGGTTTTATCGTGTAATACCAGGTACTGGGTATTTATCCCTGAAGCCACAATGATTGCATATTGCAAATTTATGACTTCATGGTATCCATTAGGCTGGAGGCTTCTAGCATTCTCAAGTGGGAAAAATCCTGTCTCTCTCTCTCTTTTCTGGAATTATGGCAAATACGTAAATATAAGTGTGCATACAAATCTAGGTAGATACCCTTGCTACATAAAACAGAAGTTACTGGCAATGACCCCAAGGCATAGGAGTTTAAATATACCATATATTTTTCAGTGTGGAACAAACATTCATAAAATTTATAGAAACTTTTAAAAAGTTAGATAAGCTTTATTTTTAATGTACAAAGAGCCAACTAGCCATTTCTCCTTTAAAAAGGCACCTCTTTCTTATAATACTTTATATGCAGAAGTGCTTCATAAGGCATGGCTGTTTTAGGGTATAGGATAGAGCTCAGAAACACTGAGACAAAACATTTCCAAAATCTGAAATAATTGCTTAAACTGGCTAAGTAAATTTCAGGGTAGCTACAGCTGAGAAAATGACTATTACCTTTTCCCTCTGATCTCAAAACATTCATTCTTATGACTTAATTTCCAATTTCACTGAGTAATCTAAACAGATTGGAGACCAACCTAAACATTTTGCTCAATGTATTGAATTCTATACATCTAGAATTAAACTAATTTTGCATCTATATACAAAATTCTATACTAGTGAATTAAAAATAACCTCGTGAGTGACAATTGACACATTAAGTTGAGGAGTAGATTCCCTAATCTACTTTTTGTTCTATCTTCCCTACATATTTCTATTTTCTCCCTTCTTTCTTTTCAATGCCTATCTCCAAACTGAAGAAAGAAAGATACAGGAAAAAGAAGAGATTCGCTGAGTCTAACCTTGTTTTCTTTATAAATAAGACCAATGATAACTTGTAACCAATTCCCATTGATAATAACACTCTATAGACCAAGAGAGCAACAAAGAATTTGCCTGGCCCCCCTAAAATGAAATGGGACATCTTTCTCTTAAGGTTTCTTCCAGCTGATTTGGGATAAATAACGCCTAGTAGGGCCCAAATAAAATTGGGGAAATAGCTAAGCAAGCTAGGAGTCATATTTCTGGTCCAATTTCTAAATGCTGAGAAATTCCAGGCTTAATTATAGTCCTGTGTGGGACAGTCTGAAATGCTGGACCAATTTGAATTGGATGCTTTCTTTGAAAGTGTCCTGGGAGCTGCCTTGTTCTGGTGAAGAACAGCAATTGAATCACTTGGTGCTAGAACATGAAGGATATGGGATGTCAGTGTTCAGCATGTTGAGAGGAATGCATCCTGTCAGGTCTAGTCCAATGTCAGTGTCCAGTTCTTTGTTCTGAAAGCATATAATTTCTCACAAGCATTATACAGTCCTCAAATTGTAAGTTTATAAGGTGGATGTGATGCCTAGAACAATTAAGGCTGGCTTTCCGCTCTTTGTATGAGCAGAAAAAGAGGACATCTGTAAATCTTCATTCAAGACATATGAAGAATAGCATATAATAGTAATTCATAGAGGTTCTGTAGCAAACAAGAAGCATTGTCTATGCCTAGACATTCATGTCTCAGCCAGTCTCAGAGCTATTCCAATATGGTGGGATTAGCAATATAAGTTACCTGCTTGTTCTGCAGTTTAAATTCTTCACATCCTGATTGTAGCCCCCTCCCTCATTCTCTCCTGATGCCCCTCCCTCCTTCATTCTCTCTCCCTCCCTCCCTTAGTACTCAGAAAGGGGAGCCCTTTTCCCTTAACATCTGACCTCAGCCTATCAGTCTCATCTGTACTACCTGTAACCTCTTCCTCTGTTGCCTGGCAACACTGTTTTGCCAGGGGAGAGTGATCTAAGTTTAGTGGCCATAGTGCATGTCTAGCTGAAACAGCTAGGCTCTGCCAAGTTGGCCCTTGTCAGCAGAAGCAGCAAGAACCAGCCAGAATACCGGGAGAAGATCTCTGGCACATTTCTCTCTACAAAGTGAAGACCAGTGAAGACCAGCAAAGACAACAAAGCATTGCACAGCATAGCAATGCCAAAGTCTCCTCTCACTGTCTGTGGGTTCTATTTCTATTCTTTCTAAACATGACACACTCTCTAACATGTCTGTTTTCAGAGAAAAATTTACATGCTCTCTCATAAGACAGCTTCCATCAAAAATAGCACATGCCCCATCACAAGACAACTTCCAAAAACACAACACACGGCACAACTGAGTTTTTAAGGAAACCAGAAACTTCCAATTCACTCCCCTATTCCTGAGAAAAGGTGACACACACACTTGTACCCACCCACCCCAGCTCATCAGGACTGAGTTCATCCTTATCCCCTGTGGCCTGGCAGGGCAGCCCTATCAGAGGAAGTGGTTAAAGAATAGGCAATAAAGTCCATGTCAGAGACAGCATCCACTCTTTTAACAAGTCCTCACCAGTGGACCTACATTAACCCTGAGCTGCCCATCCACTTTATCTATGTAGAGGTCCTACATCCAGCCAACGCAAGGTCATTGGTTAGTTCTTCAGACTCCACAGGCACTTCTGGATCATGGCTATTTGACTGTGTTAGTCTTGGGGAGTTCTTGTCACCTCTAGGTCTTTTATCCTTCCCCCCTTTTTTACTGGACTCTCTATGCTTAGCCCAATGTTTGGCTGGAAGTCTTAGCATCTCTTGGGTGGAGCTTCTCAGAGGAAAACTCTGATAGGCTCTTGTCTGCAAGCATAGCAGAGTATTGTTAATAGTGTCAGAGGTTGGCTATTTCCCATGGGTTGGCAGTGGTTGGACCTTATTCTCTGCTCTATTTTTATCCCTGCACATCTTATAGACAGGGTAAGTTTTATTTTTGTTTGAGAATTTCATACATGAGTCCAACATCTACCCAATTATATCCCTACCTGGCCACCTTGTAGCTTTTGCCATGTCACTGTCCACTTCCTAATTCACTTTCAAATTCTACCTTCTCTCAGTACAACCTACTGATTTAATTCAGTGTTATTCATGTGGACATATTTAGGGCTGACCACTTGAGGATGGATAAACTATCGATGAGTTTGTCCCCAAAGAAATCTTATTCACCATCTCTCAGTAAGTATCGATTGACAATAGCTCTTCAATTTAGAGGTAATGTTTGTGGAATTTCCCCCTTCATGTTGGCCTGTTAAATAACAGAAAATTCATGACTACTACTTTAAATCTAGCCAACTATTCATGGTTTAGAATTCATGTACTTGACAGGAAAACCTACTTCTTCAGTTTTCCTAAATTAACATTATTTGTATGTTCTCAATATTTATCATTATACCCAAGTTAAGCACAGATCTCTTCACTTACCAATGAAGCTACTTTTTTTGGCAACAGATGGAGAATATTAAAGCCATCTACAATTGGCCAAAATGCAGAAAATAAGTGACCTTCGGATTGCCAATCTCAAAGAATAAATCTGCAATTCAAGCCCTACACATAAAGCCTTATAGAAAACCATGGAAGAGTGGCTGGAACAGTTGTAGAAGATGAAGACCCAGAATGCATTCTGCTAGATAGAGTTTTATAGACATGATGGGAAGTGGCACCCATGAAATGTCAACACGGTTGGTTGAATGAGAGCACCCATGGAATGTCAACATCGTTTCTTGAATAAATAATGTCAACACCAGTTGACATGCTTAAGAGACATTAAAGACAGAATCAAAGCTCTGTTCTTGATGATTTCCTTATATGTACTTCATTCATTAGAAGAAACAGTGAGCATGTTCATCATGGTAATGACATAGGAAAACAGATTCTGAAATACAATTAATACATGCTATTTTAAAAAAAAACTTTCGCTTTCTAGTTCTCTTTCTCCTGTATGAAACTATTCTAGCTTTCCAGATGGCCAAGGCAAAACATTTGCAAACATTCCCCCACTGCATTATTTTTCTTATACCTCACTTTATGCAGTCTACTAGGAGATTTTTTTTCAGCTCTGTTTTCTACTAATAAAAATTATGTTTCATGTTTTATGAAACTTTAGATATTTTAAATTTAAATGCACACAGTTCATAAATAAAATTCAAATTTTTGAAAATAAAAATATAAAAGTGTGAACATTTATTTATTCATACTTTCTTTTTGAATCCTTGGAATCTGGAATAATTTTCAAATATTTTTCATATATTCCTAGCATCTCAATTTTCATGTGGCAATAAATGGAGCTCCTTTTTAGGTAGATGATAGTCATTAGTCAGTTTGCCAATGATATATTTTTAGTCATGAATGATGAGTATTATTTTTTAGTCATTAATATCTTTGAATTAAAATATATGTAATATGTGATTTATAGCTCATTTTCACTTAATAGTTTGGTAATTTCTATTTAATGTTTTTCTTATCAATAGATTTTTTTCAGTTAATACTGTGTGTTTGTACTTTTTGTATGCATTATCTTCAACTCTTCTCTGATAGGAGAGTACTTCATTTTAATTCATTAGAATAGAATTCTAAAGTTAAAAATAGTCAACCCTGCAAACAGATACACAAGTAACATAATATGGTTACATTTAGGAATAACTATGTATCTACATATATGCATGAAATAACAATTACTTTTAAAAGAGCCATGAATTTAAAGAATGGTGGCTATGAGTATATGGGAGAGTTTGGATGGAACAAATGGAAGGAAGAAATGTAATTTAACTATAATTTCAAACATAAGAATTTAAAATTATGCACCTCACATTTAAAAATCTCTTCTACTTCTGGCTCTACACTTTTTCATTGTCCTCTACTTCCTAATCACCTCATTTCCTGTATTTTTTCCACGAACACACTGTGTTTCACCTGTGGATTCATAAAATGTACTCATTTTATGACACAAAACTATTCTTCTTGGAACCTATGCAGGAGAAAGTGACTAAAGCTAGCATGATTCACTTTACAGTACATCTGCTCCTTTGTATTATATGTATCCAGGCTTGTTATCCCTCGGCTGACAACCCAGTGCCTGTCAGGATCACATTTGCAAACAACTTCTCTCTGGACTGCAAGTCTTTATTCTTGACACTGTACGGTCTATCACTGCCCAACAAAGAATAGGATCCCATTAAAATTAAAGTTGGACCCTACTGCTCCTGTACTCAGTATCATGTTACTGTTTTCACTGTTTCACTCAGGATCAAAGGCAAAGTTTATGCCTGTTAAGTCCCAAAATAGCTGACTACTCATTTCTTCTGTGTCTTCATCCTCTGCTCTTATACATCAGCTCTGTGTGTCAAACACGTGAGCTTTATTCCTCCACATCTGCCTCTGTGTCCTTACCTTGCATCCTCTGTCTGCCCGGTGTTATTCACTGCTGTTTCCTCTGTCTCTTTCTTCTGATATCACCTTCTCACAGAGTTTCCTCTATTAACTTTTCCAACCAGATTCTACCTTTCTTTGTTTTATCTTCCCTTTATCACCCCCAATTAGATATTTTACAAGCTGAAAATATGGTTTCAGTTAAAGTTACCTCATTAGCTTCCTCTTCTGCTTTAAAAGTCATTATTTTATTTTCTACTTTTGCCAAAAAAAATCAAATTACATGGAGATTATGATTATTTGTATTGCTGCTCATTTTCAACATAGAATGCCAAAATAGAAAGTAGAACTTAAATTGTATCCTTTATGTCTAATTCACAAAAATACATTTAAAAAGACAAAAAAACCCCATATCTATGATTTAAATTAGTGTCCTAACTAAAAATCAATAGGTCTTACTGCATTTATTTCAAGAATAGTACATAAAAACCCATAAGGTTAAAATTATATACATTTTCCAAATTAAAGAAAGTTCTATGCTTATTAATAAAATTCAAAGTAGCCAGTTGGCTTAGGATAGTGTGCAATGGCAAAGCATGTGGCTTGTGTATGTTTGTCCCTAAGGTTCAATTTTCCAAATTATAAAAAAGTCAAAAATAATGCATTGATATTATAAATACCATCTCTGATTTTAAACCTCATCTTCAAAGATGATTTTATGTAATGTGTTCATTTCATGATTTTGCATCTCAAACCTACTTATTCATGGGAACTCAATCCAGATTGCCTTCCAGGAATTGTTATCCCTGACACAGTAAATGATACTTCCCCCCCTTTGGAGTTACTCTGTTCATACAGGATCATGAAACAGACCATTAGAATGAATTGCTGGTTTAGTCAACATTGTTTTCACAAGGAAACTAGAATGTGGAAAGCTTATGATTAAAAATATCTTCTTAAGAAGGAAGAAACTGGGTGACAGAATCAGTTTTACATTTTAATTATTTGAATGCATAAAAATGTTTTGCTTTAGACATTTAATGTGTGAAAGACAAATGCTTGGTGGCCCAAACAGGAACTTTTTTTGTGAAAATATTTTGTGAAATTTACACATGTACACAAAATGTACAATTTTGTGAAAATTGTAAATAATATTTTATAATAAATTGTGATGAGAGTATCACAATTTATCTCCTATGCTGCAAAACATGTGGGCAAACCATGCAATCATCAAAATGGACTTCATTAATTCCATTAAAAATGTTGGCATGTTTCATGCAGATATATTACAGAGATTTTCCCATGGGATGTCAAACCCCAATTGGTACATCTCCAGTTCAGCCTCTACAGGCAAGGCTCTGGGAATAAAGTAGAAAATTGTGCAGAATGAATATAGGAGCCATGAATATAGGCTGCAAGATATAATCTTTTAGATGTGATTTTAAAAAGCTGTATCTATGAGATCTCAATAGCATGTGAA
>OU015752.1:8307033-8346837 GCA_907169655.1 Acomys percivali
CTCTCTCTCTCTCTCTCTCTCTCTCTCTCTCTCTCTCTCTCTCTCTCACCATATTTCTTTTAATTTTTAAAATGCAAAACTAAGGCACCAGCCAAGGACAATACAGGCGGTAAACTTTAAACCCCTACCCAGATCTAGCCAATGGGCAGAGCATTCTCCTCAGTTGAGTGGAGAGAGGGATTTGACTTTCTCACGTACTCTGGTGCCTCACATTTGACCTTGTCCCCTGGAGGCGGAGACCTGGTGGCACTCAGAGGAAGGATAGCAGGTTACCAAGAAGAGACTTGATACCCTATGAGCATATACAGGGGGAGGAAGTCCCCCTCAAGAACAGTCATAGGGGAGTGGAATAAGGGGAAAATGGGAGGGAGAGAAGAATGGGAGGATACAAAGGATGGGATAACCATTGAGATGTAACAAGAATAAATTAATTTAAAAAGTACTTTACAAACACACACATACATTTCTCTCAATTTTATTTTATACAAAAAATTTTCTGAAAATATATTATGTGCCAAGCATAAGCTGGATATATAAGTGATAGTGCTATAAAGAGAAAATGATTACAAAACATACAAAACTATTTTCTATACAAGAAAGTACATATAAATATGTGTCATATTCTTTACGTACAAATAAATACATTGTTTTTGTGTATGAATTATTCACCAGAGAATTAAGAAATTGACTAATACATTGCAAAATGCCCTTCTGAAGTCACAATGAAGACGGGCATTTAATATAAAAATATGTATTGTGCTCTTCTTTGTAAAAATAATGCACTAAATATTACTGAAAAATTACAGGCATATGTATTCTTCATTTTGTATAATTTTACTTATGATGATCTCAACTTTGTCTATTACTTAGAAGAAAAGTACCTGTGGCCTGCTGACTGACAATATGCTATCCATTAATCTCTAATTGGCATAGCAACGATAGAGGTGAAATAATATCATCAGAAAAGCATTATTATCTTATAGGAGTATGGCTTAGCTTCCTGCTTGGGACTAGACTAATTGGTGTCAAATTTGGTTCAATAGCCCCATGGAAGTTTCATTAAATCTAAACACAATTCAAAGCAATGATCCAATGTCAGGAGTCACAATTTATACAATTTATAAAATACAGGTAGATACCATGTAACTAAAGGTTATGCTAAAACATGTAAGACATACGCTAACTGTAAAATATAGTTTGTGTGAAGGGGTAGGAGAAATTGATCAAAATGCAATGGAAAGATTTGTAATGAACATAAACATTAAGAATTGCTTAAAGAAGTTTCTCATTTTAGATGTTTATTTCAATCTAGCAGTTGAGAGCAAAAGACATTCAAAACTCCCAGAAAATCTCTGTAAGAGTCAATTCAATTATAAGATTTCATAGAGAAGATGGAAACACAACAACCTCAATTGTAAAACCAATCTGGTAATATCAATTGGATTTTCTGCTTATTGTGTTTTCAGCTTAACATGTAACTTGGAGGCATCGAATAGCCTTGAAGCCTGGAAATCGTGATAAGATTTTAATCAGAATATGGTAAAAGATGTAACCATGAGACATAGACTAGTGTACAAGGTACCTTCTAAGATAGCCAAACACTACAGTGATTATACATGCATCAGTGAATGTGTGAAATAGTGATGTCATTTTAACATAATCACAGCTCAATATTTAAAAAATAATTTTCAGTAATATTCATTAAATGAGACAAACAAAAATGCAGATAGTCAAACCTCACAAATGCTCTCAAAACATGAGAAGCGACAATTTACTTCCATCTGAGTGCATTTATAGAACATTGGGCAGCCTTTGTGTCATAGCACTATTAATTATAATGGGAATGATTTAGGTACAAATAACAGCAACATCTGACGCCTTTTAATCCATGCGGAATTTACTGACTTGAAGGTCTGTGTATAAACAAAACAAAACAAAACAAAAACCAAACGACAACAACAACCCCCAAACCAAAACACACAAGCAGTGGTTTCAAAGTTGTTTAAAAAATTATGCTTTTTTATTAAGATGAAATTTTAATTGAAGCAGAAAACTCTGTTAAGGTTGGTAAGCTAGCTCAGTGTACAAAGGTTGTCAAACCTGAAGCCATGAGTCTAATCTGAAGGACCCACAGGATATTAGGAGAGAAGCAACTCCTGGAAGCTGTTGTCTGACTTCCCCATGTTTGTTACAGCACGGCCCCTGAAATAGACCAATAAAATATAAATTGAAAAACATCCTCCTTTAAGTGTTCTTCTGGATAGTATATGTACTTTTTCAGAGTCTCTACCCCAGCTGCACTGCCAGCCTTTTGTAACTGAACATAATCTATACTGCTCTGCTTGCCCATGCCTTAGCAATTCCCCGTCCACACCTTCAGCATTTGATTTTATTCCTCTTATTGATGACACACCTGCCTTCACAGGCGTTTTATCTATGGGGTAACCATCAACAAAATAAAACTAAAGTAATTTGTCAAGGCCAAGTTTTCATGTGTCACCTGGTCCCCAGTGTCCCTGGTAAATATCTTGCATACTATAAATAAAGAAAGACCTCAAGACCCCAACTTGTTTCAAAATAATATAATAAAGGACAAAAAAGTCAAATGGGGGTAAAATCACACTTTATTATTCCAGAGACTTATATCAGAGAGCACAGAAATTATTTGCCAATCAAAGGTTTATTAGTAATATTATTGTTTAACTCTACAGATTTATCTACTTATAGATATTACCAATGTAATTATATAGCTGTCTCTCATAGTCAGATGTTAGAAATATAGAACATCCAGAAAAATTGAAATTTCATGTAAATTATGAGTATTAATTTCAGTCATTAAGGTGAATTAATGGCTATCATGAAAAGTTTGTGTGGGTGCATATATGTACATATATAATACACTGATTAAAGAATATATGTATATTTGTATACGTGTTGAGCTAGTATTTTATTGTGAAGTGACATCATGATCATGGTAATTCTCACAAAAAAGTTTTAGTTTATTTGGTGCTTGCTTATAGTCAGAGGTTTAGTCCATTATAATCATGATGGGAATCAAGGCACTAAACAGGCCGGAGTGATGGTGGTAGCAGTGAGTTCTAGATGCATATTGGCAAGAATAGAGAAAGAAACACTGGACCTCAATTTACCATTTGAAATCCCAAAGCTTACCTCCAATGACACACTTCCTCCAACAAGGCCACACCTACTGCAACAAAGCCACACCTCCTACTCTTGGTCCAATATCATTTCCTAATGAACAAGTATTCAAATTTATGGGCCCAAGGTGGCCGTTCTTATTCAAGCCATGATATTTTACTCCCTGGCCTCCATAGACTTGAATCCATATCATAATGCAAAAATACATTCAGTCCAAAGTCAAAGGTCAAATAGTCTATCATAGCTTAAAGTCCTCCTACGCTTAAAATCTCTTCTAAGACTGATAATTTCTTACCTGTAATCTTCTCTAAAATTGAAATCAAATACATATCGTAGATCAACATACAATAGCACAGGGTTTACATTACCATTCTAAAAGGGAAGAAAGATAGAATAGTGAGGAAATTCTGGATCAAAGTAAGATCTAAAACCAGCAGAGCAAACTCCAGAAGCTACATCTTCAAGTTTGATGGCAAAGACATCTTAAGATCTCTGACTCCTTTCAGCTTTTTTTTTTTTACGACAACATACTTCTCTAAGACTTGTTCCATACCCCAGAACTCTGGAATTGCCAACATCTTGTGGCCTTCAAAGCAATCCAGACTTCACCTTCAGAGCTTCAAGCAAATATCTCTCTGGTCCTTCTTTCAACAGACACCCTTGAGAACATCAGCATCTTTCCTTAGCCATGGAGGGAGATTCCACAATCCCTTTCTTGTATCCCTGACAGAAACAAGTATCAGAAGCTGCCAAGATCTGCTGCTTACTGGGGCGGGAACATAGTCCCTTTTCTCAATTACATCTGCATCGGTTTTCTGCTTCTAATGGCTTTCTTCACTGCCTAAGACTTGCTGTCTTGAAACTCTCTCTGTAGACCAAGGTTGCCTAGAACAAAGCGATCCAAGTGCCTCTTCCTCTCAAGTGCTAGAATTAAAGGCATGGACAACCACACGTGGCCTTATTTTTTTCTCTAATTCCACTTCACAAGTTGGAAACCTAGCTGGGTGTGGTCTTGCCACTGCCTCCACTTCCTATATTTCATTTAGCATCAGGCTTCTCTTTAACCTGTTTATATCCTTCAGCACAAGGCTTAGCTCCATTTGTGTCCTGGTGCCCCATTCCTCCTCATACTGTACATTTTGTACCTTCCCTTGTCCAGATTGCCCCTATTTACTACAGATCTACATATGCTTGGTCCTTATAACTAGTGAAAACAGTCAATACTATGCTTGTTTGAAATCTCATTTGCTAAAGTCAATTAATCTAAGACGCCTCAATTTTGCCCCAGGCGGGCTTTTCAGACAAGGGCAAAAAAGAAGCCACAAACATCTTCAAAATATCACAAAACACCCTCTAGGCTCCTTACTAATATTCTCCTCTGAAACCTCTGGATCTTAACAGTCATAATCTATATTCCTCTCAGCACCTCTAACTTCCATACTTCTACTAGGATAGCCCATTAAGCAGTCTTTAAAGGATAAAATCACTTTTCTAGACCAAAGTCCTGAAGTGTTCTCTATTTTTCCAAAAAAAAGCATGGTAAGGCCTATTACAGCACTATCCCAGTCCCTGATACAAACTTCTGTCCTAGTGATTGTTCTATTGCTGTGAAGAGTTACCACGGTTATGATATATTTTTTAAAAGTCCATTAACGTTATGGCAGGAAACATGGTTCCATACATCTAGACATGGTGTTGGAGAGGTAGCTAAGTCTGCATGTCGGGCAACAGGAAGATATAAACATGCCGGACCTGGACTGAGCCCTTGAAACCTCCAAACCCAGCCCCGGTGAAACACTTCCTCCAACAGGCCACACCTGCTTCAACACAGCTGCATCTCCTAACTCCTGGCAAATAATGATATCTTTGAAAGCCAAGCACTCAAATCTATAGGCCTATTAGGGTCATTCTTATCCAAACCACTACACATGTGTACACACGTGCATATGCCTTCATTCAGTTTGTCTAAATTCTTGAAATTCCACATAAAATGTTATGATGGATAGTTTTTCAAATCTTCTGCCGTGGTTTTTATACTTTTTGGTGAAAGGGACTGATAAAAAATGAGTTTAATTCATTATGATACTGTTCTCTGCTTATGATGGATGAAGAAACCCCTATTTTATGCCAGGTATCCATCATTGTTTCTAACAGCTGTGTTTCTCTGACTCTAGTCCCAGGAAGTTAAATTCCCAGTAACTGTGACTCAGAGACCCTGCCCCCCAAATGTACAACAATGACTAATTGTTATGGTACAATTAAATTCTTTGTGGCTTCTTTGCCTTGTTTATGCAGATACCTAAATATTGTTTTGAGTTTCCTTAACTACTTGAGTTGGCAGAACCGACCAATTTTTGTTGTAGTTGTTGTTTGTATGGATATATTTAAGTTTCGGGTTTTTTTTTTTTTTTTGTATGTTTTTTCCCTTTAAACATTCTTTCCTCAACTCCTTCTCATGGCAGTCTCAAATCTGGCTCAGATGGTTCATTCTTTCCAGCAACTAATCAATAAATCTTTCACTTAAAATTAAACGAATCTATGTTCTTTCCCCAGGGATGCCAATTTATAGAGCATTTGGAGGCCGCAGTGAGATGCCTGGGAAACCCAGACTCAGGGCACGGGTCTGAGACAGGCCCCAGAGGAAACATGTCCATGATGTCTTGAGATGCTGCAGCATCCCAAACCTGCACAGCTATCAGAAAGTAGATAGAGATTGCTATCTATCTCTCAGAGGTGGCAAGTCTGTGGCGGACTTGAAAGTGTCACCACACTGAATGTGGAAATTAAAAGGAAAAATAAATTAAAATTGGTAAGCAATGTGTTTCTGACTTTGAATAAATAATGAATTGTGTTGTTGTGTTTTGGAGTTTGGCCATTTAGAGAGACAAAAGACAAAATCGGAAGAGGTCAGAGGCCCAGGCCCTGGTCTACTCTACTCCGCTTTGGCTTTTGGTGTATGGATGAAACTGGCCACCACATTTAAGAGTCATCTGGTCCTCCCGAACTGCCTTGTGGTACCGCCCTTTGTGCTTCTCTGTTCTCTCGTGCCCGTTGGATTCGTGTTTTCAAGCTTTGTTGCAGAGACAGGAATCAAACGAAGCCCAGCCAAATTGCTTCTGAGCTACATGCTACCCTTTCAGGATTTCCCTCAGGTAGACTGCTCCTGGCTGCCTCCACGCTAGCTGCCTTGTGGAGCTTGGTCTGTCTCTGTCCCTCTAATTTGTTCTTTGGAGCATGTTGTTTCAGTCCTGGGGGTACATCAGGCAATTCTCTCTGCTTCTGCTTGTTATCCTTTGGCTAATGAAGGATGTCTCTTTTTCCATACTTGCTCCTATCTCCCAGGCGGCTCCTGTCTCCGAACTTGGAGAGCTAGCTGCTGAAGGTCCCTGCACTGGTTTGCTATGGCAATCCAGTACAGCTCTGCTGGGCAGCATAAGCCCCTTATTCCGTTGCCTGCTGTTCACTGCACTGCTGCAGCTGGCTCACACCCAGAATGTCCTATCTCTAAGCCATGTTTGTTCTCTTCTTACTGTGGTCTTTCCCTTTGATGACAGGATTCAGTTTTGCAGGGATTCAGGTGTCTTACATAGTTACTTAAAAAGTCAGCTCTGGAATTGTGGCATGACCTCACTCTCCTGACCCAACCGTGCTCATTTAAATAGTTCCTCCAAAATCTCTGTCCTAGGTCAGAAGGCCATCTGACCCTAGGACAAAGAAAGAAAACAAAAGAAAAGACACTATGCTTTTAAACAACTGAAATATATACTTTCTATACCATAAAATTTCTAAGGTTTTGAAATACAGTTAAACAATCTATAAAAACAACAAAGCAAAACAAATGAACAAACGAAATACCTGCTAATATTTTCTGAGTTCTTGTAGATTTCTGGGCCATGTTTTTGTTTTTGTTTTTAATAATTTGCTGTTTAATGGCCTCTAGGAAAGAAGTACTTATTCCCCAAATCAATGACTTTATAAGAAAAAAAACTTATTAATCATTTCAGGTTGTCGTCATCCATCTGAACACGTGCATGCGCGCGCGCACACACACACACACACACACACACACACACACACACACACTGCTTATAAAATAAAGCCATTTGTCTAAAAACTCTCAGAAACACCTCTAGATAAGCCTGCTTAAAATTATCAGTTGGGTTTCTTAAAAGTTAATATTCATTCAAAAAGGAAGATTGGCAAGGCCACCGCACCTTGTCCAGGCTCTCCTCCCAGCTGCTTTAATGCAATTAAACCTTCAATGCTGAGGCCTCAGGGTTTTCATGAGAAACCAGGGTATGCAGGCTAAAATCTAAAAATTAGGATGGGTTCCACATAAACAATAACAGGAAAGCTGTAATACATCTATAACACTAATGGAGAGATGAGGTGCAGGTGGGACTACTAAAATCTAAGCAAAATATTGGCTAAAATCTTGTAACAACAACAAACTAATAGTTTTTTTTTTAAAAACAAAGATAAGTAGTCTTAGTTTGCTACTGCATGCCTATATGTAATTTAAAATCAATTCTTGTTATTTTTCTTTTCAGACACAGGTTACTAGAAGTTTCAAAGGTATTTTGGATTAACATAGATTTTTCTATGATAATTTATTCCCTAAAATCTTTAAATGAAAATTAAAAGTTTAATGCATAAAATATATTTAATAAATAAATTTATAAGGTCTACACTGGTTAACAATAACTGAATTAAAATGTATGTTTAATTTTCTCTTTGTCTTTGTTAACTTTCTTAAGTTTTAGCAGTTTAGATAAACTGACACATACAAAAAACTATCATGTTATATAATTATACACTATAAAAACAAGGTTTTCAATGTTTTTAAATCATTTTATTATGGTTTTTAAGATATACATATATATTTCTACTCATGAATAAGACAAACTACATACAGCAGGAAGAACAACTAGACATTCGTGAGTTATATGAATATCACATTCATAGAGACTTGGCCATTTGCATTTGTCAAGCAGGAAGCAACCATTCTTCCTACTTTGTTGGGTCCAAATTTCTGAATGAAAATCAATATCTATCATATCTCATCCCTATTAACTTAAATCATCTATCTTGATCTAAAAAAAATCTTATCCCCTAATCAACTAAAATTGATTGTAATACTAAACTATCTGGTCTTTAACTCCATCAGAGACTGAGAAGGAATAAAAGTTAAATGTCTGAGTGAACTGGAATGGCGAGTTAGCAGCTTCCAAAATGAAAAAATGACTGACAAAGTTTAGTGTTTGAACAGTCATCCAGTATTTCTATAATGTTGTAGCAACATCTTCAGCCTTCTAGCCCATTATCTCTGCCAGACATATTTGATAGGCAGGAACTCTTAAGGACTTGCTTACTCTGTCTTGACAGAGTTCGGCTGTCGACTCTGCCTGCATCTAAGCCTGCCCATTTTTTGTCAGAATCCTGTCTGTGGCAGAAATGAGGACGTTTTGCCCAATGTTTTGTTTGCCATATTTGAAGCCAACTCCATAAGGAGGATCTTTGATGTTGATTATCTTCTTTAACATAGGCTGGGTGTTGCCAGGACTTACCTTGTCAAAGAGTCTTTAGGATAAAGAGAACATCGTTAAATGCCATATTCTGTGGGCCTATAAGGCTTTTGAAGACATATTTAACTATTTTACCTTATATATCTATAGAATAATATATATCTGTTAGACCTAGGATAAAATTGTGATAAAATTAGACTGGAACTTGGTTTGATCGCTGGTTAGGCATCCCACGCCTTCAAGAAAACATTATTTCTGCAATTATACTTTCATAGGTGAAGGAATAAAGGTCATAAACATGACCTAGAATAAGCTCTCTTTCTTAAAATGACTAGGTACTTGAACCAAAAATACCTTTGGCAAGATGTCAATTTTGTTGGATACCCAGAAACTTTTTACCTAGCCCACATAGCGTAACAAAGACATCAAACATTGGTTTTTTTGATTCCTTGATTGTTTGTTTGGATTGTTTTGTTTAATAATCACATTCATGTGTCATTATATAATTCTAAACTCACTGGTCTATAACAATTGTTTGAAAGAACAGTAAGTTTGACCTCCAAAGCAGACTTTGATGTTATTTATTGTATTCTTAAACAATTTGATCATATGCATAGAAAGTCCTAGATACAATGAATAATTAAAAACATTGCATGAGCTGAGCAAAATAATTAAAGTTAAATGCATTTGTAAGCCTGAATTCATTTCATAAGCATTGAATAAAATTCCTTTTATAAAATATTTTAGTGTTGATTACTTGGTTCTTATTCTACTTGACATATGTTCACACAAATGAGGATAGGCATAGGTTTATGCATATCACAGACATACTCCAAAATGACAGTCACTGGGAATCCATTGTAAAGAAAGCTGTTGACTTAGTGTCTACATCCTGGCTTAAAGATACCTCATAAGTTAACTTCAAAATCATGTGATACAAAGGAAAAGAGGGTATTTTCAGGGCTTCCTTTTTAAGGGCACTGATTCTATTCAACTGGTCCACAAGTTCAAGATCTACTTGTATCCTATCTCTCTGAAAAATTCTATTGTGTTGGGAATGAAGTTTCAATCTGTGTTTTTTAAAAGATTGGACATAGAATGCAGCTAGGTTTAATGTCATCCTTAACATAAGATTTTCTGTCCATCTAAAGATACCATGCTAACAATGAGGATGTTTTATTACACATGTGATCAATAGAGGCAGACATCTAGAGTATATAATTAACAAGGGGAATGTTCAAAAACAGAACATTAGGCTGAAATGTATTGAGTTTAATAGGATATTTTAAAAGATGATTTTGTAAAAAGTCATTAGCAGTTCAAATACTAAGGGCAATTAGGCATTCTCATTTATAAATTAAATTTTGAGGTATATAACGTGAAATGAATTTATTAAGGCATTATAACCTTAGAGATAGTTTGTGATAATATTAGAATCATTAGAAAAAGAACAATGAACTAATTGACTAAACACAGACATATAGGAAAACAATTAACTGCAATAGGATATTGATACTTACAACTTGAATAATCATCTTTGTGCTAATTATGTGTATGTGTGTGTTCTTGTTTGTTGGCATGCACATATGAGTGCAGATGCTCTCAGAGGCCAGAGACGTTGACTTCTGGAGGCTGTGAGCTGTGCCCCATGATGGATACTAGGAATACAACTCATGTCCTTTAAAATAATAGTACATGCTCTTAATTGCTGAATCATCTCTACAGTGTATGGTTCTTCCAAATTGTTCACAAAGGTGTAATCGTATGTTACTATTTACGTAGAGTTTGAAGGCCAACATTATACAGCATTTTGAAGAAAAAAAATGGTTGAATTCCTGCATATAGGGCCTGAAGATGAATGTAAAAAGAGAATATTTTAAACTGTAGACTACTGATCATGAGAATTAGAATTACTCAAATAAAAGATATTTGCCTCTTCAGGCATCTTCACTCACTTGCCCTTAAACTCCATCACATGCATAACTTTTTTTAAAAAAAGAAAACTCTATTGGTTATTTTTACCTCTATTTTTCTAGATTTCTTATTACAATTTATTCAAATTACATCCCAATTGTAAGCTCATTGCTGTTTTCTTCCTGTTCCACCTTCCCTCCATCTTCTACCCGATTCCTCTTTCCTAGACCTCTGACAGGTGCAGTCCTCCTCCCCCACCTTCTGACCACAGCCTGTTAGGTCTCATTTGGATAGTCAGCTTCCCCTTCCTGTGTGCCCTCACAGGGCCTCTGCACCAAGGAGCAGTGATCAAATCACAGGTAACAGAGTCCTTGTCAGAGGCAGTCCCCCACTGTGCCCTCCCTTTCTTCATGTGAAGAATGAGTGGCACATCAGCGGGTCTAGGTTCTCTGCTTGCAATGTCCTTGGTTGGTGCATCAGTTTGTGCAGGACCACTGGATCCAGATCCCCCAGCCTTGGTCATCTCCTTGTGGAGCTCCTAACAACCCTCCCCTATCCTTCAACCTCTCAACTCCTCCATACAACTCGCAGAACATATATAACTTAAAAACACAAAGAGTTAAACTGAGAAAAACGTTATCAATCTGACTCTTGATTTGGTTAGTTTTTTTGTTTGTTTGTTTGTTTGGCTACTTTAGGGGCATATAATGGAGTAAACTTTAGGAAAACAAGGTGAATTAGCAATAAGACAATCAGAATTTGTGTCTTCCCTACACTAAACATATATATGTATGTTTTATGGAAAATTAATTTCTAACTCCTTACAATAAGATAAGTAGAAAATAATTCATTGGTAACATTATAATAAATCATATATAGCTTTTAAATAGTAAAATAGGTAGCTATATTAAATATACATTCTAAAAACCTCTACACAATAAGTATATGGATAAATGGATAATCCATAGAAAAATAAATGAATAGGTAATCCATAGAGAAGATAGTATATTAGCCAGAGTTATCACCAATAGAATAAACATATACTAAGTGATTATTCACAATGGCTTACAGAAAACAGTTTGTGTAGTCCTAAAATGGCTATCTTCACATTGAAAAAGCTCAGGGCTATTTAGCATATGTCGTGGCACACCTAATCTTTTATTTTTTATTTATTCATTTATTCCATGTTAAAATTACAAATATTGTCTTGTCTCTTTCTCACATCCAAACCAACACTTATTGTCCTTTATTTTGTTTACCATAATGTGACTGTGGTAAAATGAAACCTTATAGTAGTTTAAATGCTCTATCATAGTAGAGCTGGTACATTTTTCTCAGTTGGTAGGCAGCCTCTGCATGCAAATTATATTGTCCTTTGATGTGCAGAAGCTTTCTAGTTTCCTGTGATTTCATTTGTCAATCATTGATTTTAATACCTGTGCTACTGGGAACTGATTCTGAAAGTTCCTTACTGTGCCTAAGAGTTCAAAATTACCTTGATAAGATATGTCCACTGATGAAATAATGGGGTGAAACTTATTGGAGTAGAAAATATTTTCTGATATAGCCCTATGCTACAAGATGGAACCTGTATCTAGCTCCATTATTAAACTGAAGAACGTGAGCCTGCAAATGTCATAGGTTCTAAAGAAGAACTTGCTACTATTTTTTTGGTGGGATATTTTCAAATATATATGTGTGTTAATTTCTTGGAAGGCATTACCCGATTTTGTTATTTATTTTTATTACCTAGCTTCTGACTTAAATGCTTTGTAAGGGTAAAAACAGCATGACAACTATTTGAAACATATAAATGCTTCCTTTGTGCTTCCGTAACTCTGGATACATCACAGTCCATGTCTCTCTGTTCTTCATAAGTAAATGTCATCTGCGATGCATTTACCAACATCATACTGGCTCCACCTTTAAGACACCTCAAATAGTGGCTGGAGAGATGGCTCAGCAGTTAGGAGCACTGACTGCTCTGCCAGAGGTCCTTAGGTCAATTCCCAGCAACCACATGGTGGCTCACAACCACCTATAACGGGATCTGATGTCCTCTTCTGGCTTGCAGATGTACCTGCAGGCAGAGCACTGTATATGTAATAAATAAATAAATAAATATTTTTAAAAAGATACCTCAAATATGATTTCAGTTCCTAATGTTATCGATGATACCTCTCTTGCATATTGCATACTGGTAAGACCAATTTGAACTACCTGCATTGCAATTTTAAGTATTTCTCCCCAGCTGCAAAGATGACCATGTATCTGCTTTTGAGGTCACTAAAAAAAAACAACTTGATTGTTTTTCCTGTTGTTTCCTTATTTTAAGAATAATATGGTTTTGTCTCTTCACTTTAAATACTCTCCTGTAGTTCATGATGAGCAGCAGAGCCACACTGCACTGCCAGTGTCTCTTTCACCTTCCTCTTATCTTAGACTCAGCATGATGTTCTGAGCCAGATATGTTTCTTCCATGGTAGGAGTCTATATGCATGTACAGTGCTGCTCTCCTTCTTCCTCTTGTTTGGCAAGGACTACACACACACACACACACACACACACACACACACACACACACACACAAAATTTTCAATTACATTCACCCTCTGCCACTCATAGCCATTAATTTGTTCTGTTTAGTTTTCCATAGCACTGCATCACAACGGGAATTATATATCTTACTAATGATATGTATACTGTCTATTTTGCTTAGCACAATATAAGACTCTCAGGAACAGAAATGATGTCTGCTTTATTCTCAGCCTTGCCTCCAGTGAGTAGAAAATTGCCTAATGCTAGCTAAATGTCTGCTAGTTTTTCCAATGATAAGTGAATATTGCTTAATTTAGACACTAACAATGGAATCGTGGACAATTTATTCCTATAGAAAAATAACAATTAAGGAATCAAAGTTGATTTCATAGATTTTTCCGTTTAGGAAGAAAGAATTATTAATATGTCCTATTTTTATAAAGAGACTTTTAACTCCAGTTTGCAAATTTCAAGCTGAGTTAAACCTGTATTTGTATTGCTGCTATACTTGATGGGCCTTTTGGCCAATTTTGAGGACCACTGATTCATAGTGTAGTTTAACTAAATCAGAGGAAGCAAACTACAGTTGCTTTGTGCATGACCAATGTATTGCTTGGCAGTAATTCATCAGCAGTAGGCAAAGCCACCCACTGCTTCAAGAGCACAGCCATTGCTTTCTGTTACTGCAATCACTTTATTCCAGAGCTTGGCAGTGACGGATAAGTACATCAAAAGATTGAGAATTTTGTGCAGTGAGATTGTAGACCAGCTTTTCAAATAGCTACCTGTCTTTTGCAATGAGAGCTTGTCATCTAAGTACTGCTCAGTGATAAATAATGAAGAGTGAGGTCCATTTTCTCTGTGAATCTATGTGTCAGTTTAGAGAGTGTCACCTAATCATTTGATCCAGATTTATCAAGGAGAGTGGATCATTGATTGCATTCATTCTGGTGTTAATTATAGTCATAATTTATGATTACCTTCTCAACCACAGTTTAAACTGGTTGTTTCTATTTTGCCAATTTTCCACTTATAAAATGTGTGCACAGTTGTAATCCAAAATATATTAACAGAGCTGGTACAGGCAAGTAATGAACAAGCAGCTTGTTATTAATGGAATATGGGCCATGTCCAAGCCTGTGTTAACCACTAGTCATAATCCTAGCCAAAGAAACCTGTGTTCCTAATATTTGTATCTGTCATTAATCTGCCAAATCATAAATGTATGAAATTAGAAAATGCAAAAGCAAGACAAAAACCACAAAGGAAAAAGCATTATGAAGCCCACATCCTACATTTAGCATAATATGCTGTATTCACACCCCGATATAAACCTTGAGTGAGGAAATTTAACTCTTTCATATGAAAGTATTAACTTTCCTTTTATAAAACAAAGGTGCTCTTATTGATAAATGCAGATGTCTAGAGATTCCAGGGCAGGGCAGCAGTATCTGTGGGCTCTGCGGTTTTGTGTGTCTATGTTATAGCAAGGCAAATGAACCATGGTAGAACACTTAGAGCGGAAACTCAAGGGCCAGATTTGCCCTTTTAATAACAACACACCATAGAAAGTAATAAAAAGGGTTCTGCAAAAAAACCTTCTTCTGAGGAAGTAAGTAGGTGAATTCAGATCCCCCAGCCCATCCTAACTGTGTTGCAGACAGACAATTGGCTACAGCCTCTACTCCTTCTCTGCTGCAATCCCCTGCTAACATCTAGTCTTTTCTTTGTTTGACTGGAAGTTTGTACTTTGGTTTGTACCTGTTGCCCTCTCCAGTTCTTAAGAAGGTGTGGTGAAAGCAGGGAATTCTTCTGACATCCTGCTAGGTGTGGCCACTGGGGAGTCCCTTGTATGATGTGTTTCTAGGTATTTAAAGCTGATCCTTAGGAATGAGGATGGAGTAGAAGGGAAAAGCTGAGAAGTCCATAGGAAGGAAGAGGACAGCATGCTCACCCAGGATCTCCTTAGTCTTGTGGGAATGGGAGAGGGGAGATGAGAGGAAACAGCAGGCATTCTGCTATAGATCTGAGGATGAGACTGTAGAGTTGTATTTGGAAGAAAAGGGGGAAATAGACACTGACGGTCCCCTATCTGCTTCATCAGCCTACTTGTTCCTTGGGTAGGCTTGTCTAGTGGATTACCAGGGAATGACCTCTTGAATTGGGGCATAAGGCAAACAGATGATTAGGAAGAATTGTTGGAGACATTAGAGGGAAAACTCAAACTTGAAGATGATGTCCCAATCTCCCCAAACAAAAGTAATATATAATCTAATGCTAGTAAATAAAAACAGGGGTGAACTCAGACCATAAGAACAAGATAACATGACTCAACAAAGTCTGTTCATGAATGTCTTTCAACATCAATGGTCTCAATTCCCCAATAAAGACACAGACTAATAGAATGGATGCTATAACAGTACTCATCCCTCTGCTGTATCTAAGAAACACACCTTAACACCAAGAATAGATATCACTTCAGGGGAAAAAATAATGGGAAGATATTTTAAGCAAATGGACTTAAGCCGCATATGGTAGTGCATGCCTTTAATCCCAGCACTCCAGTGGCAGGAGTATGGATCTCTGTGAGACTAAGGTCAGCCTTGTCTGCAAAGAGAGTTCAAGGACAGCTAGAGTTTCACAGAGAAACTACATCTAAAAAGGAAAAGAAAAGATTATTTGATAAAATAGACTTGAAACAAAAGTTAATCAGAAGCCTTAGGGGAGGACATACTCTTCAAAGAAAACCTTGCCCAGAAGACACTACAATTCCTAACATCTATACACCAAAACACAAGGACATAAACAAAGCAACTACAGATTAAATCACATATTGACTTTACACACTGATAGTGGACTACTTCAATACTCCAGTATCACCAATAGCCATGCTATTTAGACAAAAACTAGAAGCAAAAATACTGGAGCTAACTGATAATCTAAACGAAATGGACCTAAGAGATGTTTAAAGGATATTTTACCCAAACACAGAAGAATAGTCTTTTTTCATAAACCTATGGAACCTTCTCAAAAATTGACCACATACTCAGAAACAATTCAAGCCTTAAAAGCTACAAGAAAATTGAAATGGCATGCTGCATGCTGTCTGACCAACACACATTAAGGCTCAATATGTACCACAACAGCAAAAACGAGATATGAGTGAGGGGATAACAATTGAGATGTAATGTAAATAAATTGTAATAAAAATTCTAAAGATTACATAATTTCACATTTTAAAAAGGTTCAGAGAGATTAGAAATGCAAAGAACATACCCCAACATAATAAAAGCAGTTTAAAGAAAGCCAGAGTCAACATCTACTAAATGGAGAGAAACTCAAAAACAATTCCATTAAAATCAGGAGCATAAAAAGGTTGTCCACCATTTCCATAAGTATTCAGTATAATACTTGAAATTATCATAAGAGAACTAAAGGAGATCAAGTGGACAAAATTGTAAAAGAAGACATCAAAGTATCTTTATTTGCAGATGATATGATAATATACATAAATGACCCTAAAATATACACTGGAGAATTCCATCAGCTGATAAACAGATTTAAACACTCCCTCATCCATCCATGAGTATATATTCAATTTCCCTTTCCAAGGAAGATATTTCCTTCACTTTTAGTCCCTTAATCTGTATATAACCACTCTGGCTCTATAGATTGTAGGTTGTTTATCTTTGACATAATAGTTAAAATCCACCTGTAAGCTAATAAATACCAAAATCATCTTTCTAGGTTTACATTACCCCACTCAGGATGATTTTCTTTCTAGTTTCATCCATTTAACTGTAAAATTCATGATTTCATATTGTTTAATGGCTTGTTACAACTACCTTATTTGTATGGCCTAAGAAGCCAATAACTGATACAATAAGACTGTAGTGTATTTTAAATCTGTAAGGACTACACTCGGCAGAATCTAAACTACTACTAATCTACTAGTAAACTAAAATAAACTACTCTAAACCTATGTCCTCATAACCTACACATATCCCTATCACTTGCCAATCTGATCCTCCTCAGGCAGCTTCTCTCCACCAACTGTCAACTCTCTTCTCCCCAGCTTCTCCACCTCAACCATCAACTCCTCACTTTGGGCTCCTCTTCCCGGAAGCCCCACCTTCCAGTTCCTGTGGTTCTACCCAGCTTATTGGCTAAACAGCACTTTATTGACAACTGCTACATCACTCATGGCATTCCTCCACAGCTGAATACTATTTCATTGAGAAAGTATACTCTGTTATAGTTATCCATTCACCCAATGACAGACATTTTTGTTCGCTTCAGTTTCTGGATATAATAAATAGACCAGCAATGGACAAGGTTGAAGTGTCTCTGTAGTAGGATGGAGCGTATCTTGGGTACTTGATTGAGAGTGGCATAGCTGGATCTTGAGGAAGATCTATTCTCAGCTTCCTGAAAAATTACCACCCTGATTTAATTTCCATAGGATCTGTATGAGTATATACTCTCACCAACAAGTGATGTATGTTTCCCTTACCCCACATGGTCACCAGCGTGAGCTGGTACTTAGTTTATTAATCTTAGCCTTTCTAACTGGTGTAAGATGAAATATCCAAGTAACTTGATTTTCATTTCCCTTTTGACTAGAGGTGTTAAACATTTTCTATTTTTTTGAAGGTTTTTGAAACTGCCACGATTTATTTGTTCATACATTGATATATATGTAAGTATGTATACATCAGTTATATTTTTGTTTCATGTTATATTTATTTCTTTTTTCTTTAAAAAATGTTATTATTCACATTACATCACACTCATAGCTCCCTCCCAAGGCAGCTCCACCAGAGGGAAGTGATGGAAAAGTAGGCAACAAAGCCCATATCCAAGTCAGCCCACATTCCCTTTACTAGGGGACTCGTATGAAGACCAAGATGCCTATGAGATACATCTGTGTAGAGGGCCTAGGTCCAGTCCATGAATGGTCCTGGGTTGGATCTTTAGTCTCTACAGGCCTCCTTTGGGCCCTGGCATCATTTTTAAGTCCTTCTCAGCCATTAGAGTTTCCTCTATAAGAGAAACAAGTGCTCTTAACGGCTGAGCCATCTCTCAAGGCCCCAAACACAACACTATTAATGATAAATAGTCTATGTTTCATTCACATGGGCAGAATTCAACTTTTGTATTTTAATATCAATTCGTAAAACAAGTAATGTGACATTATTTTCTGAATTTTTACTTGTAAAAGATGATAGAACATATTTTGGATTGTCGAACTAGTTTTAAAACCTGACATTCATCTCCAGTAAGAACCAATCTCTAGACACTCTCATTCTTATATACATTAAATCACTTATGCAAGGTGATGAAAAAATACTGAACCAAAATTAATTTTACTATTACCTGGGCCTCATTTGTATGCATGAAATCTTTCTTTATGTTTTTAAAATTATAACAACCCTTGTATCAAGAACTTTTAACTTTAAGCAAATTTCATTTACCTCATCTCTTCCATCCAAAATCTTTTGAAAACTATCAGCAATTGAATCGGCACAAAATTTAACACTAAATAATCCCCTGAAACAGAAAACAAGGTAAAGAAATCTGCTTCACCCTTGAGCTTAGAACAGTGCCTACACATACCTGTTTGTCCCGTGGTTCCCTGCCCTGATAAGAGATAATGGATTACTGTCTTCTCCATATAGTTATACAGATCTTTTGTGCTGTTTTTCTACCCATGCCTTAGAGAAATACAGAATGAGTCTCTTATAGTGGAAGTTAATTTGTCTGGGCACATCATCTAGGTGTCCTTTTATTACAAGGCACAGATGCTTTCACAGTTCTCACTCTTTCAGCGTCCCACTTATAAAACACACTTCAGTGATTTCCCAGAGATGATGGCCCTGTGCTGAGAATTTCAGGCAAATTCTGCTTGTGTTGTATTCTGTCGTATCTGTATTCAAAGCTGTATTCAAAGTCAATTGAAATGCATATACACATAAATGTTTGTGTCATATATGTGACACTAAGATAGATAAAAATGGCAAAATGGGAAAAAAAGAGAGAAGAGAAAGAAGCAGGTCAGCCATTATGCTAGGGAAAATAAGCCTGCGTAAGAGAAGCTTTTCCAGCTGTGTGTTGCACGTTCTCACTTCAGACTACAGCATGAACTTAAGAAATTTGATTTCTGCCTTCATGGTTTAGATAGTGATGCATTTCCATCACACTAACAATTAGCATGATACAAAACAGATACTATACCATCTATTATCTTGGAATTTACAATCAGGAAGTGTATAGTTGGCACATAATGACCTCCCCCAAAGTGCCGGGACCCTGATCCTCAGACCCAGTGACTATGTGACTATTCCATAGTGAAAGAGACATTGCTACTGAGACGCATTTGCATTAGCTGGGAGTGCCAATATGATTTCAAGAACCCTTCACAGGACGAAACATTTCTTCTCTGCAGCAAGGAGCATGAGTCTAAAGAAAAACACACAAGTCGCAGCAAGAAAGGAATAGCCAGATGACCTTGAAGATAGTAGATGCGGTTCATGAACAAAGTATATGGCAGCTTCAAAAAGCTTGGAATGACTTCCACTTGGCAGCAGATACTAAGTCCAATGAAGGGCTATAACTGACCACAACCTGAACTTTTTCCAGGGCAGTAATAAAATAGCATAGCCATGTATATAGCATGACTTTGAGTGTCTTCAGATCTTTAGTTCTGTAGAACTGCAAGACAATAAATACATTTCAAGAGGAAGCTTCTGTATCTCTGAGAATAAGCCACAGCAGCAACAGTGAACTGAGAGCACCCACTTTCTTTGTTTCCTGCACTACCCATGTCACCAGAAAGCAAATACAGTAAAAACAAGTCTAAATACTAAATTTGACATAATTTAGAAAGTCACAAATTATTGAGGATAGGATAGTTAGTGGTAATTAGCCCTATGTGTTATGTAGGGGGTATTCCATAAAGTTAGTAAACATCTAGATATTAAAAAATCATAGATGAATGAGCAACCGACAAAGTGTTTCTTGATTTAAATAGTTTGTAACTCAGAATGGTGAAGTACCTGCTCAGAAGATGTGAAGGCTCATCTCCATTGTTCAGCACACTGGATCTAGAGTTGTACATGTAAAAGCATCTTTGACAGAGATTTTAGAGAAATGTTTTATTCCATTTCTTTGGTTTTTGGTATTATAATTTAATTACAACATTTCTCCCTTCTCCTCCCTCCAAATTTTCTGATACACAACCTCTCACACATCTTATAATCCATGGCCTCATTTTTAAAAACTAAACTATTATTTCATGCAGACAACACACTGGCTCAGTCTTTATAATATCACACACACACACACACACACACATACACACACACACACACACGCACACATGCATCTTCACATCTTCAAGACTGGCCTTTTGGTACTGAAAAACCAATTGGTGTTCTCTTCCCTGGGGAAGACTACTTCTGCCATTCTCAGCTGTACTTAATTGTGTGTAGTTCTTTGTGTAGGTTAAGGCCTTGTGAGATTTTTGTCCATTCAGTTTGGCCTGTTTCTAGGTGTCATCCCTTTTTCAGTTCACATTTGGGAAATCATAATGGTGAGACTTTATGGAGTGTAGTACTAACATGTAGTACTAAACAACTGACAACAAATGCTGGGCAGGTTGTGGGGAAAAGAGATCATTGTTGGAAACAAAAAATGATTCAGTCACAGGGGAATTTGCATTTTGAGTCCTCAAAAACTAAAAGTATATCTACCATATGGCATTCTACTCTACAGATACTTGCTCATCCATATTTACTTCTGGCCTAGTCACACTAGCTACGAAAGGATAATAAGCCCATCAATAGATAGATGCATGAAAATGTGGTCCATACACACAATGGAATAGTAGTCAAATGTAAAGAAAAATGAAAAGTACTATGCAAGCAGCCAAGGGAGTGAAGTAATGTTAGTACTGACCACCTGTGATCCCTGTGAACCCTGTCAGTTACCAGTATGGCAAGATGTCAATTAAATTGCAATAAATAAAAATCAAATGTTAGTGGTAACCTAAGCAGACTTCAGGCCCAGTGACTGACACCATGCCAACTGTTAGAAACCTAGCCACCTACCCAGGGCAAGTGATGTCATGGATCTTAGAATAGAATATACTACTACTGCTTTGCTAGGCCAGCATCATTTCTTACCCCCAACTTGAATTCTATCCTCATACACACAGTAAATAGAGCTATGACTCTTCATCAAAGAAGCTTCTGGATAAATTGGACAGAAAGGTCAATGTGCTGTGGGAAGCACAACTTCACAGAGGTGCAGACATCCTCAATACAACTTCTTTATCTGTCACTCAGGAAGCACAACAAACAGAAAAGGCCATGGGAAGACTATAAAAAGTAAAATACCAAGAAGTCTACCATGTGACTAGTTGTATAAGCTACACACACACACACACACACACACACACACACAGACATACATACACACACACACACACACACACAGACACAGACATACATACACACACACACACACACACACACACAGTGGACAATGACAATATCGATAGACATTCTAGTATGAAGGGGAAGGGGACAATCTCATGGGGTGCCACCCCTAGACAAAGAAGAAAAGGTGACTGATGACTTCTGTAACAGAATCACCCTTTTCCAGGCATGGGCCTCCAATTGATTATCCAGTACAAAGTAGTTATCCCTGAAATCATATCCATACTAACAACAAAATGGAATTAGCAAGTTGTATTTATGTATTGGTCAATAGACACATGCTATATGTATATAATATATTAATTAAATTTATCAAGGTAAATCAAAAGAATCTAATAGTAGTTTAAGATAAAGAGCCTTTCAATTTAAAAAGTAGATGTGAGTTGGGTTTAGAGGAAGAAAAAGGAAGGGAAAAAGAACTATTGTCCTATAAGTATAGTCCACCAAGAAACATATGTGGCCCAAAGAGATTTATTGTGGGGAAGGAGGGGAAGGAGGGTGCCTATGACATTGAGAAGCAAAGAGAGAGTGGAGAGAGAGAGAGAGAGAATGAGAGAGAGAAAGATAGAGAGAAAATGTGGAACTGGGAGGAAGCAGGAGTCCTTTTCCACACACCTGGAGGTGGTAGTTGATGATGTCAGAGGTTGCTAGGCAACCTAGAAGCAGGATGGTGGGAATGCATAACAACTATATTATAATTAAAGTGTAAAAATAAAATAATATTGCAAACAAATATTTTAAATGACAATTATCTAAGTGCACTAGATTTCCCTAGAAATGCAGTCTTTGCCTCTTATTTATGTTTTTTTTTATTTTAAAAATGTGTATGAGCATTTATTCCCAACAGCTTAGTAATGAAATATCTTTGTAAAGAGCAGTCATTTGTTTCCACAATCCCAAGTTTTGGTCCACTCACCACATTTCATACATAGGCATGAGCTGTTCCTCCTAACATTGCAACAGGACTGGACAACATCTAGTCCTTGGTTATTGGTCATTCATAAAGGTTTGTTCTTCTACTGGGTGTTTTTATTGCTGTGACAAAAGCATGTTGGCCATATACAACATGGGGAGCAGATGTTTTATTTTGCTTCCACTTTCACACCCCAGCTCATATAGGAATGAAGGGCAGGAGCACAAGGCAGGAAGCTTGAGGCAGGAAGTAACACTTGGAAGAATCTTGATTACTGGCTAGCCCCTCATGCCTTGTTCAGCCTGGCTTCTTGTACCATCTAGTGGTGGCAGTGCTCACAGAGAGCAGGGCCCTCTCACATCAGTCATTAACTGAGAAAATGCTCTGCAGACTTTCTAACAGGCCAGTCCTATGGAAGCATTTTCTCGATTACAGTCTCTCTTCCCAGATGAGGCTAGTTTATGTCAAGTTGACATAAAATCTAGCTAGAATGCCTGTCTTCTCTGTCCCCTTTCTGGCATCTGAAACATCTTGTTTTCCCTGGTTTTGTCTTAGAGAGAAACAAAAATGTCTGCCATTCATTCCAGCAGGACTATCGCATTCTCTTGAAAAATAAACATTTATTTCATCCTGATCTTGCGTAAGGTGAGACAAAATGTTTGAATTCACACACCATGACATATTTCAGTCTTTCTTAGCAGGCTCTCATTAGACTCCACACTTCTTAGTTATAGTGACTTGAGGATGTAGGATTTTTTTCATCTATAATTACTGAACTGTTATGCAACACTAAAACAGGCACAAGCTAGATTTGTAACAGTTTTTTTTTTCTGAATTTTTTTTCCAGGTCTGAAACATTCAAAGATAGCAGAAGGACTAAGGAATTTAAAGAAAAGCTTAACTAAAGCTGCGGAGGAGGGAGAAGTCATGTTTTTCAGGAATGCAGAGAAAAAAGCACAGTTTGCTCACTGAAACAGGCCCTTAGCAACAGGGCACAGGAGGAGGAGACTAGGGGAAGGTGTGACTTTCAGGGCACTTCATTTCTATGTGGAGTGGAGCTACATTCAATAACCACAAAGTAATGGCATTTTAAAGGAAAATAACTCTGAACAAAGGCATTGGTTTTTAGATTATTATCTTTAAATTTATTACAACTGGAAATATTTAATATACAAATCAAGGAGGAAATATTAACTACTATGATAAACATCTTTTTAATACTCAAAGTGCATTCGTCCTCACTGCTTTACTCAATTGATGGTTCTTTGTTAGAAAGTTCATGAGGCGTGGAGCCCAATTCACTTAAATGAATGTGTTGGGTCTTGTCACTAGGGATTTCTATTCTTAAGATTGATGCTCTGAGCATTAGCAAAACTTATTAGTGGTTTCTATAATGCAGCTCTGTTTTTCACAATAATAAATTACCCTTAATTTAAAGTTGTGACAAACTTAATCTGCTGCAGAAGCCAGGTCATAGATTTGTTTTAATGATTACTTACCTCATTCCTTTGTTTCTGTTGTGGAAATTTATCTTTTATTCTTTCAGTTTATCTGAGTTCAACTTCGGCATTGTTGACTATTGTGATATTGTTTTAAATCTGCATTACTTTATGGCTCTCATAACATGGTGTTGTTTATCTTATTATGAATTTCCACCACAAACCTAAATAGAATTAATCACCCTCATATGTGGCCTGTTAGTTTGAATAATTGTATTTATTTTAAACAGGAGGGAAACTAGTTCTAAAGCTTTTCTCTAGAGTATTCATTTCACAGCCTTTTTAACACATTTTATTTTAATATTAATGAAAATACAAGTGAGTTTTTATCATGTGTAGGAAATCCCAAATGATATTTATTATCATTTTTATGCCTTCTATAAACTATCCAAATTTAAAAGTTGACCATAAGATTATCACACTGTAGGGATTTACTCCCATACAAAACAAGCGAGATTTCTTCATTGCTCATATTTTCACACTGATGGTCAGTGGTAGAGATATGTGTAATGAACTTGTAATATGACTTTTGTTAGGAGATTTAAATAATTCATTGCATTTTCAACCTCTTTATTCACATGAATCAAGGAAGAAAGTATTCATTAATAAAAGTCAGATAAAATAAACACAAAAAAGGAGCAACAGCAAAACAAAAGAGCAAACAAACAAACTCTAGTGCTGAGTAAAAGATTAAGAAGAAGCAATTGAAACATCCACCGGTGACCAATTTTCTCCGCCTACCAAAGGAGAGCTATGCTTCTTCACAGACAGAAATTCTCTTCAGCCTTCAGTGATGCTAATGGTTTCTCTTTGGAACACAGCTTGGTTCTGGCAGTACCAACAAAGAAAAGAAAAAATAACTATAACTTTTATCTGAAGCAGGTGAAGTAAGCTAGACTTGCCTCACTCTTAGATTCTACAAATCTGTCTGAGTGAAGGGGTATTTTACAACCTGTTGATGAGCAACGAATTGGTGTGACATGTGAATTAATGGTTTTCTCAAATTGAATAAGATGTACATGAGAGTGTTTCAGAGTTCTTCATGAGTTTGACTATCAAACATTTCCCTCATAAAATGCTTAGAAAGATAAGCAATTTGGACCTAGTTCCCCTACATATATGTAGCCTATGGGCAGCTTAGTCTTCATGTGGGTTCCCTAATAAGAAGAACAGGGGCTGTCTGTGGCATAGACACTGTTGCCTGATTTTTCATCACACTGGTGGGGCTGCCTTGCCAGGCCTCAGTGGACGAGGATGCACTCAGTCCAGACGCAACTTGACATGCTAGGGTGTGTTGGTAGTTTATGTGTGCATGTTTGTGTGTGTTGGGGGGGGGGGTGCGGGATATTTTTTCAGAGGTGTAGGGGAGGGAAGAAGAGAGAGGAGGAGAGAAGGGAGTAGGCTATAATCAGGATGCAAAGTGAACACACACACACACACACACACACACACACACACACATACACAAGGAGGTGGAAGAAAACAAAACCTATATTACATCTTATCTGTTTAGTGCTCTGTGGTTGATTCAGTGGGTCTCTACTTAGCAGTTTGCTAAGGGTCAAAAAATGCTGTAGAGTATCTGTTTCAGGAAAAGAATAATGTTAGATTACCTGCATTAATCATAGGCCACCCCATAGGCAAAGGATAAAAGAAATAATAGTGAAGCCCATTCTCTGTGTGGAAAGAAGAAAGGAGGGGAGTAAATATGATCAAAACACCTATACAAAATCCCTAGAGAACTAATTTTAAAATCCTACATAAGCATAAACAAATACTACCTAGACGCCTCAGTTTTTAGTATTAAGATATTACCAGGTTCTGGTTTTGTTGTTGTTTGTTTGCTTGCTAAGTCATACATTAATATGAAGAATTAGCATTTTTAACTGTTCTAGAGCTGACCCTAAGGAAATAATATAGGCTGTATTCAGTTGGCCATTTTATAGGAAAGAAGTGAAGTTTTGATATGATTCAGGCTCAAAGAAAAAAGCCACCCCAATGTTAACCTTCTCCTTGTAACAGTAAAATATTTCTGAGGAAAGAGCAAGCAGAAATCTTTCTTTATCTCATATACACATATGCCTAAGGAGGCCTCGGGTTGCTCACTGGAGAGAGTTAAAAATCCTGAATATTTCATTTTTTTTTCTCTCCCCACAAGGGCATTATTAAGCTATTGTCCAGAATACAAACAAGGTGAACGAAGGAATTTGTCATATTTACCTGTGAAAGTGAATACATTTAAAAATTCCCAAAATGCTTTACAACATCAATATTTATTTACTTTAATGTATGGTGTTGGCATTATATTTGAGATTAAAAAAGTCAAATATCGGTAACTTCTTATTGTTACATGTGAACTGTGATGACAGATATAAGACATCGTCTTCTATTCCGGTACTGTTCACAGGTCAGCTCTTCTCAAAATTCTGATATTTGGGTGAAACATCTGATAACCACGATAATTAGTTTCTCTAGTAGATTAAAACAGCCTCCAATCAAATCTTTAATATTAGTCTAAGACTAATATACTCGATGTTATAGAGCTCTTGAGTTTTCTTCTCTGGTGGATTCAGTGTTTCCACCTCTGCAGCTTTTCCTCATAGTCTTTGGTAAATGTAAGAAGTAAATGAACAAAGCTTTTCCTGTCTTTTATAAAAAACATACATTTTACCCAATGAGGCCTCTTAAGAATTGATTTTAATCCTCTCTACTTAGAATACTAACTTTCCATCAAGCTTTATCAGATATTTGGTTTTTAATCGTAATTAAATATTAGTAAAACATTTAACAGTATACACTAAAATTCAATAATATTGATACTACATGATGATGTTTATAAATGTGTAAGTAGTATTATAGCAATATAATATACTCATAATTACTAAAATAGCTTCAGTTTTTGTAACTGGTAGTAACATTTGACTTTTGCCAGTCAACAGCTACATTTCTCCCTGTCAGTTATACTGATCCATGTCTTTGAGTCGCTTCTATAGGTTGCCTCTGATGGATGTTTACAGCTAAAATCACTCTGTGAGATCTCACATAATGTAGCCAATCACTTCAGTGATCCATTCAGTTTAGTAGTGCTGTGCATATGTCTCTGAAATTTTAAAATAAAACTCTTCTTTTTCCATATATGTTTGCTTGCAGTACACACTTTCTGTACCCATACCTGCTAATCCTTTCAGACACAGACGCCTATAATCACTCGCGATTCTTTGTCTGCCTTAACATAGAAACACACAGTCTTTCCATAAGTTTTGCCTCAAAACTGCAGCTAACATTCATCTCCATCTTTGAACCATCGTTTATTGCCCTGATCCAGACAGGCAGCACCTCTCATCTAGGTGTCTGTATAAAGTGTCTAACTCATCTCCCTACTACCATCTTTCTCTGCAGTAAGCATTTGTAAAGCTTGTTTTAAAATATCTCAATTCTTTTAAGTTCTTCAGATATAGCTTATCAAGATGTAAGCATTTGTAAAACATAATTCACTAAGCAATTAATAATCATTATCAACTATGCCCAAACCTAAATTCAATTTGGGTAAAACCAAAATGTTAAACTAGACCTCTTAAAAGAATCTACTTCAATAAAATTATTGAAAAAATTTCTTCTTCAGCGGTAGAAGAATAGAGAAAGAAACTGTGGTACATTTACATTATGGAAAACTATTCAGCTATTAAAAACAAGGACTTCCTGAAATTTGTGGACAAATGGATTGAACTAGAAATTATCATAGTAAGTGAGTTTACCCAGAAACAAAAATAGTCAAATGGTATATACTCATTTATATTGAGACACTAGCCCAAGGGGCATGTCCCATGAAAGTCTTCATGTACCAGGAAAGTAGGTCAGAGGGGAGGACATCCTATTGGGACTTTAGGTGAGAGAAGCATAGGAGAATGGGGAAATAGAAGGATCCAGACAATCATAGAAACCTACAAGAACATTATGATGGGCGGATCTGGGTCCAGGGGTCCTGCTCAAACTATGGCACCAGCCAAGGACAATATAGGCAGTAAACTTCAAATTCCTACCCAGATCTAGCTGATAGACAGGACATTCTCCACTGTTGAGTGGACAGTGGAGTCTGACTTTCTTGCAAACTCTGGTGCCCCATATTTGACCACGTCCTCTTGATGGGGGGGGGGCCTGATGGCACTCAGAGGAAGGATAGCAGATTACCAAGAAGAGACTTGATACCCTATGAGCATATACAGGGGGAGGAGGTCCCCCTCAGTCACAGACATAGGGGAGGGAAGTAGAGGGAAAGTGGGAGAGATGGAGGAATGGGAGGATATAAGGGATGGGCTAACAATTGAGATGTAATATGAATAAATTAAAAAAATATTTTAAAAAAACTTTAAATTGCCCTTAGCTCAATTTCTTCCATTTCTGCTGTTTATATAACAAAATTTGTCTGGCAGTACAATAAGGAATGGAATTTTTATTTCTTTGTGCTTCATTTCTCTTAAGATTTAGTATTGTCTCTTATATAAAAAATATAAATAGAAAATGCTAAACATACATAAAACAAAGGCAGACATACAGACTAAAAAATATACTAAAAAGAATATCTTCTTTCAATAAATAGAATTCAAGTAACCTTTGAACAAGTTCACTTTTAAAGGAGATAATTTACCCACATCATTTTAGATAAATTAGAATGTCAAAATGCATTCATGCACTGCTAGTATTGGAGGTTGATATAGGTTCCTGAAATGCTACAATGAAAGCCGTTTAAATCATGGAATGTCACAAGCATCTCTCAGACTATGAGAATAGCTCATCAGCATATAATATGCCAAAGTATGAAAGAAACAATCTGGCAAATAGAAATAACATATTTTCCTTATAACAACAAGTCAATTTACTAACTTCACCATTACCATAGTGACTGAACTGTTCAATGCTAGTCTGGCTAGCACCACATGGGAGAAAGTAGGACTCTCACCTCACCCCAAGATGTTGTGTAAACTACCATATATAAATAAGAACTTGTGAGAAAATTAATTTTCAAGAGTGTTTAAGTAATAAATATAATTGTACTTTTAAAATTATTTATTTTATTTTTGAAATTATAATTTAATTTTGTAGTGCAATATAATACTTATTGTTAACAATGCTGAGGTCACTCTACGAATCAAACTTAAAAACTAAGAAAAGTCTTTCATATCTATAGATTAATCTATCCCTCCACCCTTATCAGAGAAGCTTATGTTTTTTAGTATTTCTTTTTTTTTTATGTGTATCAGCCTGCATGCTCATCACATGTGGGCACATGGAGGCCAGAAGAGGGTATCAGATACCCTGGAATTGGAGTTATAGGTGTTTGAAGGATGACAAGTTGATACTAGGAATAAAACCTGGGACTCTACCAGAGAAGTGAGTATTCCTAACTGCGAACCTTCTGTCTAATCCATGAGAATGTATTTTTCCCATGGATGGGGATTAAAATAGAGATTCTAAACTGAACAACATGTAAAGAATTAGAGACTTTGGCACACCCAGCTCTAAATGGGCATCTATAGTTCACATATCCCTTCTACAAAGCTCAGGAACCATTATGGGAGCAACATGCAAAGAGTTTTCAGGGTCAGATGCAGTGTATGTCTGTAGTACAATGCTGTTTTCTGGATATAACAATGCTTTCTCACACATGAGCTCAAAGGAGCTACTACTACACTGATCAGACCTTTACAAACTCAACCTGTCTAAACCACAGCATGGATGAGTAAGGGGCTCATGCTGTCTCATGCAAATCTGAGAAACTATTGGCAATTGATCAGTCAGCTTTCAGGCACATGGCCTACCCATACTACAGTAGATGCTTCTACACCCATGCTAGCTACATCCATGATACATGTAGTGATACTACAGGTATCACTAAGTGGACTCAGTTGGGTTAAAAACAAAAAGAAGACATGAAGTTGGGATGAAAAGTCATTAGGTGGATTAAAAAGGAATAGAGAAATGGGATGGTGGATTTGACTAAAACATTATATGAATATATGGAATTTTCAAACACTGAAATGGAATAAAAGCAAAAAATAATTTATGCAAAGTATTTTAAAAATTGCATAACTGTGCATTTGATTGCTTTCAAGTCTCCTTGGATACTGAAGTACCTTTAGCAAAAATCCTTGACATGAGGTGCTGTAATAGTTGCGCCAATGAGTAGATGAATAATAAATGTGATATAAACAAAGGAGTTCCATTTAGTCTTGAAACACTTTCATCTTCTCAACAATGCGGATGAGCTTCAAAGGCGTTATGCTAAGTAAAGCAAGTCTGGCAGAGAAAGACAAATCCTCCATGATGAATCCTATATTTAGATTTTTTAAATGCATGTTTATCACCCCAAACACTTTAAATTATTTCTATATAATTTTATAATGTCTAATGCAATGTAAAGGCTTTGTAAATAGCATTTTGTACAGTATTATTCAGGGACTCTTGAAAAGCTGTATTTTTTCTATGAAAATACACCTTTTTTCCTTTGTCATAACCAAAAAAAAAAAAGGGGGGGTAAGAACTTAACAATAAGGACTAACAGTCCCATTAATAATGGTGCTGCAAAAGTTCTGTGTGGCCGTGGTTGAGAACTGTACTGTATAGGCTAATTTCATGTTAATTTGCTACAAGCAAGAATCAATTTGGGAGAGGGAACTTAAATTGAGAAAACTCTCCCATCAGATTGACCAACAGCAAGCCTGTGGTCATGGGTGCTATAAGGAAGTAAGTTAAGCAAGTCACGAGAAGCAAGCCAGTACATAGCACTCCTGCCTGCCTCTGGATCAGTTCCTGTCTCTAAGTTTCTATTTTGAATTCCTGGGCTGATCCTTGTATGATGAATCTCAATCTGTAAAACGAAACAAAGCCTTTCCTCTCTCAGTTGCTTCGGTCATGGTATTTATCACAGTAATAGAAATCCTACCTAATACAGACACTGAGACCTTATTTCATAGCATACAAAATTCAAATAAAAATGCCTGAGATGGTCAGGCTTGAAACAAACAAACAAAAAAACTTTGAGAAAAAAAGTGGAAATCTGGTTTCCAGACTGATCTGGGTAAACATTTGGGCACAGACAGCAAAGACAAAAACAAAAAATTAATATTGCACCAAAATTACAAAACTACTATATAGCAAGAAAATATATAATTAAGTGAATAGAAAGCATGTCCAAAACATAACTTTGATAGAGACTTAATATTTAAAATAAATAAGAAATAAAATATACCAATAATAAAATAAATAATGAACAAATGACTAAGATAGGCATTTCTGTTTAGAAAAAGATACACAAATGGTGACTCCTAAATTTTACAAAATGCAGTATATCAATAGATTCCCAGGAAATGTCACTTAAAACCATAATATGCTATTACTTTGCTTCTATTAAAATGGGCTTTACCAAAACAACAACAACAAAACCAAAGTAAATATGGCATGATGGAACACACACATGTAAAGCAATAAGGCAGGGAGAATAGAAATTAGAATTGAATCTGGGCTATGTAGCTAGATTGTTTTACAAATAAAACTATGGTAAGATGTAAGTTTGATGAATTTGCTGAACACTTGAAACATGTGTTTCCTTTTTGGATGAAAAAGAATCATATGTTCTGAAAAACTTTAACAGAAATCTATACTATACAATCCAATAATTTCTTTTTTCATATATTTTACATATATATTTATATTATTATACATATATACAATAACCTACGTATATCAAGAAGAACCATGAAGCAAGCAATCAGGAATTATATAAAGGTCACATTCTTAGTGTTTGGGCTATTTGTATTTGACAGCCTTGAAGAAAATATCTTTCCTATTTTGGTGCATCTAATATTCTTAATATAAAGCAATCTCCATCACATGTTGGCATTATCAACTTAAAACATCTATCTAGACCTAAAAACCACTAAACAACTAAGCTTAATTGTAAAATTAGTTATCTGAATAAACTTTATTACCTGAGTATGCTGGGAGTGAAGATTGGTAGTTTTCCAAATGAGAAGATGACTGAGACAGTGTTCTACCTAAGTAGTCACCCAAAACTCTCTATAACATTGGAGCATCTCCTTCAGCCTTCTGGCCCAATATTATCTGACAGACATATTTGTGAGACAGGAACTATTGAGGACTTGCTTAACCTGTCTTGACAGAATTTGGCCATCGACTCTTCCTGCATCCAAGCTTGCCCTTTTTTTAGGTATAATTCTGTTTGTGAGACTTGATACCCTATGAGCATATAAAGGGGGAGGAAATCCCCCTCAGTCACAGTCATAGGGGAGGGGAGTAAGGGGAAAATGGGAAGGAGGGAGGAATGGGAGGATACAAGGGATGGGATAACCATTGAGATGTAATAAGAATAAATTAATAAAATAAAATTTAAAACAAAGAAATAAGGACATGTTGCCCAGTGGCTTGTTTGCCACATTTGAAGCCATCTCCATAAGGAGATTCTTTGATGTTCATCATCCTCTTTGAGGTAGGCTGAGTGTTGATAGGCATTAACCTGTCTCATTGTCAGTGAATCTTTAAAATAATAAAAACATTTTTAAATGCTGTGTTCTGCATGTCTCTGAGGTTTTGAAGACCTTATGTAACTATCCTACCTTATCTTTCTATAGAATCTATCTGCTTCACCTAAGATGTATATTCTTGTGATAAAAGTAGACTAATAATTGATATGACCATGATTTGATCAACTAACAATTAACTTGTGTAACCTATTTATCCTAAACAACCTGCAATAGCACTTTTAAAGGTATTGGAAGTAAGCCTTATATTATAATTGAGTATATAGGTTCAATATCTCATATTCAAGTAGAAATATGTGTATAATATGTGTGAAGAATAATCTTACATTGGAATTCTATATCATTGAATCTAGAAGGAAATGAAATAAGCTTTCAGAAGAGACATTTATCTTCATGACATTTTTCACCTTGGTCAGAATACAGACTTAACTCACCTGTCCACCAATGGATGAATAAAAAGCACATGTGATATTAATGACGAAATTAAATGTACCTTCAAAACAAAAGGGAATCTCAATCATCTCTATAAAGCAGGTGAACTTGAAAGACATTACGGTAACAGAAATCAGCTTGGCAGAGGAAGGCAAATATTGCATGGCCCAAATTACATTTAGAATCTGAAGAACCTCAACTCAGGATACACTGTGGACAAGTGGTAATTGTCATGGGCTAGTGGAATAGAGCAGGAACACAGAATATTTGCAACACAGTTAATTTGCAATTAGTAAGAAAGGAAGTTTAGACTTCAGGTATTGCCTTTCCTGATCAACTGGCTCAACACAAGAACCCCAAGTCCAGGAACAGAGACACAATGTTAGGGGAATTGCCTATTGTCTTTCGAAATTGGATATGAATTTAGTCATTGAGAGCATAAGAATAAATTATACTAATAACTTTTTCAGTATAGTAAGAGAAAATTAAATTAGCAGTATCTCTCGTTAACACCTAGATTATCATATAAACTGAAATTTAATGACCATATGTGAATTGTGAGAAAAATAGTTACAGTGCTAAATGTTATTACAGACAACAGATTTTTACCGGGGTCAGATCTCAGCTTGCACAAGCAGTTAGACGCTATCTCCAGTTGAGAAAATAAAGATGCCCTGATGAGTGGGAAGAACTAGTCTAAACATCTCTGTGCAGAGCTCTTGGTAAATTAGGAAACTGGGCAATTGGGATAATTTCTTTCTCAATACACACATAGGCATAAGCATTCACAATCATTAAAGAAGCCCCCTTCACAGATGTAGCTGATGGGCAGCTCAGGCTTCATGTGAGTCCTCTAGTAAGGGGGAAATGAGGCTGTTTCTGACATGTACTCTGTTGCCTGCTTTTCCATCATCTTCCTCTGGCAGGACTGCCTTGCCCAGCCACAGGAGAAGAGGGTACACTAATTCCAAATGTAACTTGATGTGCTGGGGTGGGTGCTGGTGGGGTGCAGTTTTTCCTTTTTATGAGGAGTAGGGGAGGGGTATAGGGAGAAGAGGGAAGGCGAGTGGGACCACCCGGAGGGACGGAGCTATGATGAGGATCTAAGGTTAATTAATTAATTGTCATGTTCTCGGGAATAGCTTTTCGAAATATATTAGTTGCAGCCATGTAACTGTTCCAACTTGAAGAATCCTGTATCAAATTATATAGTTTCCTCCAAAGGAGTATTTAGAGTCATTTTACATGTAAAACTTCTTCTGGACTAATGATTCATATCCACATGATTGTATGAACATCTTTCTTTGAAAATGATTATCACAATTAATTTGTAGATCATAGGCCAGAAATCAACTTTCTAAATTCACATGTGTGCAGAAATTTGGGTAATGTTCATTCTAATATGCTGATACCTTTTCTAATTCTTAAATATATTAAATATAATTTATGATATGAACAGTAAAAACTTCTTGGTTTTGCTTTCATTTGCAATTCACTTCATTACTAAGAGATGAGTTCCTCCCTTAGTGACATGTATACTATTGAATAATTGCCTAATGAAAAATTATTTGAAATTGAATTTAATAATAATTTTAACTTTAAAATAAACAGTTAAAATTAGTATACTTGAATTTTTTGGCTTAATAAAAATAAGCTTTTTAAAATTTTCTGATGTATCAAGTTTTATTGTTATTTTGTTTTTTGTTTTGTTTTGTTTGTTTGTTTGTTTTTCTTTGAGATAGGGTCTGTTTACATACTTCTGGCTCTCCTGTAACTTATCATGTAGATCTGGATGGCCTCAGCATCTTAGAGGTCTGCTGGACTCTGCCTTCTGTATGATGGAATAAAAGGCATGTGCCACCATGCCTGACCAAAGTTCTGATTCATTTAAAATAGCATAAATTCTGTTTTACTGTTTTTCTTTATAATTGTGTTATTCTACCTTGCTCATTATTGAAAGACACATTTTTACAAATGCTCACAGATCTCATTGCTTAATTGGTGTTTGAGTTTCGGGTTCATGGAGGTCTATAGTTTCAAGGAAATCTTTCCTAGTCTCCTGTATCACAGGTGCAGTACTCTCTTTGGAGGGCATCCACTCTTGACAGCTCAGATGTGAATACTTTCATCTAAACATGAAATAAAAATGATGAGCTATTCATAATATGCAGTTCTCTAACAGTAAACTAAGATGTTATCATAGAATAGGAAACAATTTTCACAGATCTGGGCATTCACAGTAGGGATTTTACAGCACACTAACTTAAAGAATTACCCTTTGGCCCATAACAAGAAGTAGTTATCTGCCATCTAAATGTCACTCAATTATTAATGTTTCATTGCAGAGTTAAAATTACGTAGTATGAATAAAAATAGAAGACATAGGCAAATACAATTGTGATGACATAAAAATTTAAGTTCAGCAAGCTATATGGTGACTCATTGTTAAAAATATCTTCTTGTAAGTATGTGAACCTGGTTGAAAATTTGGGGCCTACATAAGATAATGGAATAGCACATGTGCCTGTAACCCCAGCGTTTCTGGGGACAGAGAGAAGCCTAGCTCCCAGTTCTGGGAGAGACTCTTCCGAAGGCATAAAGTTAGAGTTTGGCACAGCCGTGTACGTGACTCTCTGGCCTCCACATATTTTTGGCCTCGCCTCTCAGAGGTTCTGCCACCTACCACATGGTCACCACATTTTCCACCTATCATGTTGAGTAGGCATATCCATTTTCAAACCATCCCATCCTTTGAGATTTTTTGTACCTTACCTAAATAACAACATAGAAACAATGTCATAAGTGTATGTCTTTAACTTTCCCTTTGAAAACATCATTCCCTTGACCTTTCAGAGATAGGTTTTCAAAAGGAAATGACGTCTTGGCGCTCTCGATCACCAGACCCCTCTTTTCACTCGGATTATTTTCTTACCGATTACACTATTGTTTCCTGTGCTTTCCTGCCTATTTCAAGGTTCACCGTGCACCATCACTGAGCCTTCTACCATTCACTTGTCCTTTACCCTGCTCTTTATCATTCAAAATGGGCCATACCTTCAAATTATTCCATCGAAAGGTGGAACCTATTTGTTCTAGAATGTGCCATGTCCCTTGAGGCAGGAATGTGCTACAAAGGAGATGTTTAATGATCAACATGGAGGCTCTAAGTGATGCCTGCTGATGCCTTTGCTAATGTGGAATGAGCCTTTGGCATCTAAATGCTGTGTAAGATGTCTGAGTGCTCAGAGACAACCTGTGACGAAGTTCAAGCTCGTCCTATGGAGTACGAGGTCACGTGGAGACGCAGCATGCTGCCAGACAGGTTGTGGAAGTTTCTCTGACTACTGGATGAGTGGAGTCAAGTGAATAGAGGATAGTTATGATGCACAGCAGAGCCTACCTCTATACCCTGACCTAATATTTGACTAACAAATGTGTGAGTATATTGTTGATAATGACCTTCACTGGAATGACACACTGATTCTTCAAGTCCCCTTTGTCTTATTCAAAGGGTCTGTTATGCATCCATCTAAGACCAGCAGGAGTCTTTAGAAACATCTAGCAGCTGTATCCAGAGATTTGTTCTTTGCTCTTAGCAAACCTTGATTACGTTTCTCCTGAGGAGATTTCTACTGAACAAAATTTCTGGAGGCATATTTCTGCATTTTGTCCTATATAGCTGAAAACCTCAAGTGACACATTCTCTGCTTTGAAATCACCTTTCTATCATCCTTTGTTTATTTGGCTCTCTTCTATCTTCCCAACTACCACAGAGGATGTGAAGAAATGTTTTCAAGTACAGGAAAAAAGGTCAATGTCTTTCCAAAGTGTTATAAGTTTATTTATTGTATTTTTAAGTTTTCATAGTTTATCTATTATACTTAAATAACAAATTCCTTTCAGTATTCTGCCTCACACAATTTTTGTAACCACAAATCAGTCACCTCTTTTAACCATTTATTCTGATTGTGATAGCACCTGTTTTTTAAAGTACAAATGCCTGCATCTGTCAAGGAAACAGCGTCACTGTGAACACTGAAGAGGAAGCATATTTTTTTAAGGAATCAACTTTACATAATAATGACTCAAGCAGAGGGTCTGGAGTGAGAATCAGATACAGCCATTAGAATCTTATTTGGAATAGTCACTCTGGTGAATAAGGTCTGCAGTGGTAAGTATCAGTCAAACAGCTGCACACTAAGGGGATCGTGGGGGAGGGAAGATGCAAGGGAAACAATCACATCTGTTGATGAGTATGGATCTGCTTCCTCCAGTAGTAACAGGGTTCATGTAGAAGGGATAAGAACATCATGACGCAATGGGCTATCATTAATACCATCACTATAACATGTGTGATACAGAAGAGGTTTCTAAAAAAATAACTCGTTACTGCTCAGTTCTTCTGAATCTTGACTCAGTCTCCCTTTTATACAATTAGAACTCTAATTACAATTCTAAGAGAAATGATCACAGTACTAGTTTTTACCTAGTTAAAAACATAATCAAGCCCCGTGGCAATGGGCAAAGAGACACCTTGTTGTTGGTCGTGTTCTTACATCAGTCAGGGGCAGAGCAGATGGCAATCCTTTGTTCATCCTAGCTTGATGCCTGGCTTGGTGGCCAAAACTGATTTATGCCTAGGACACCTAAAATTCAAATCAAAACAAATCCAGACAGTGCACTGTGGGAGGAGGAAGGCAGAAAGAGATTTGTGTTTCAGCATGCCATGCAGTGCTGATCTGTCCAGAAATCTGCCCTCCACTCCATGGCACAAGCAGACCATAGATACACAGAACCCTACTTACCACCACTCAGAGATGTGCAGACCATTATTCCACCCACAGATCTACATTCCTGTGCACAGCATGGGAGTAGGGACCCACTTAATGCCACACCGCACAGCATGCATGAAAGATATCATTCAGGAACGTACCAGGCAAGAGACTGGCCTGGAGTGAGACCCATACAAAAATGTGCAAGCATGTGGTGCAAAGAAGAGAGAGAAAGATAAGTGGATCAGCTTGGGCATTATGAAGAGAAATGAACCTGGAGACTTGAGATAGAGTGGAGTAGCCTGTTGTGAGTGGCCACCCCAGCCACCACCTGAAGCCATAGTGAGGTCCTGTTCTGAGTTGCCACTGAAGGCCACATCTGGATCTGTGGCTATGCAGCAGCTCATATTGTCACTAAAGAACTAGAGAACATGGGACACCCATGGTCAGGGCAGCTGCAAGTGGATGTCCAGGGGCTGTGCAGAGCTGGCCCCACACATCACTGTCTGTGGCATTCTAGAGAACTGGTAGCACTTGGGAGATCAGGCCCTTTGCCTCACCCAAGCAGCAGAGTGGAGCTGGCACTTGTGGTGAGGGTGGAGGTTGGAGTTGGGGGTGAGAGAGTGAGACAGCCCTGAGGGCAGGAGTGTGGGAGATCTGAGTCCAGCAGTTGGGAAAACTCTTCATGGGGTCATAAGCACAAAAGAGTTATCCTTGTCCTGCTCCATCTGCAGCAGTAGGGACAGCAGGTGCTGTACCTCACCTGGACAGCACAGCAGGGCTGACTCTAGTGATGAGGGTAGCAGGTGAGACACATAAAAGCTTGGAAAAACTGGCACTGCCACTCATCTGTCATGAAGTGGTGTGAGCCTACATTGCTCACCTTGTCCAGCACTGCCTCCAGCATTTGGTAGAACTGGCCAAGAGAGAAAGTAAGCTGTCCCTGTTCCAGTAGCACTCAGGAGAATGGGCTCCACACCCCGTCTAGGCAGCACAGTAGTGCTGGCTCTTGTTGAAGGAATATGAGTGAGCTAGCAGTGAAGGCAACAGTGCTGGAGAGCTGGCCATGCCCATCATCACACCTAGATGGCCTGGGCATAAAAGTGATGCCTTCGCTTCCTTACATCTTGCTACCTGCAGTAGTCAGGAGACCTGTCTCCTAGGGCTTGGGAGTATAAGGGCTTGCCCTGTACCCTCACTGGCTGTGACACTCTGCAGAGTGGGCCCTGCACTTCACCTGTGCAACACAGTGAGTTGGTCCTCATGGTCCAGGCATGGGTGAGCCAGCTCAAAGGGTGTGAGACCAGGGGAGCTGGTCCAGCCCATTGCAGCCTGCAGCACTTGGGAGACTGGGCTTGGTGCTTTGACTGGAAAACAATGGATCTGGCTCTGGAGGCCTGGGTACATGTGAGCCAGTCCGGAGTTCAGGAGAGTTGACTCTGCCTCCTTCTGATGGTAGCCTTGGGTGGCCTAGCCAGAGAAGTGCTGGAGAGTTCACTCTGGTGGTGTGAATAAGGGAGGTATCCCTCCAGCACAAGGCCACCCCATAGCAGATGAGTGGCAGGGACAACTCTCCCGCACTCTCACCCTCACCCTGGCTGCTGGCTCACCAACCCACTCCACCAGGGCCAGCATTAACCTGGCTAACCAGCTTAGCTACCACCCAGGCCCAGACACCAGGCTCTGAATTAGCCCACACAACATGTAAATGGGCCAGTCCTGTTGATCCAAAGCTGCAGAATCTCCATGACACAGGGCAACAACAAGATAACTGGGAGTTGTTCCAGTGAAAATCCAATATTGATAATGTCACAGAAGCCAGAGACTTTGAACCAGACCAATGACTCAATGCAATGAACATGTGAAAGTGAAAATGTGTGGACAGAGGGATATACTGTGACATACTACAGCTTCCATGATAACATGTTTTTCTGATTTGTGGGTTTTTTGCTTCTCTCTCTCTCTCTCTCTCTCTCTCTCTCTCTCTCTCTCTCTCTCT
>OU015752.1:8351906-8364112 GCA_907169655.1 Acomys percivali
CCTCAAGAGACTGAGTTGGGTGTCTTTGGTTTAATTTTTACCTCATAAAGAATGACTGTTCCTTATGACATGGTCTATTTTAGGAATCCTTGATTAAAGCAGCCAAGCCCAAATATGCAACAGCAATTAAGCCCACATTTTGTATGCACTGATTTTAAAAGATTGTAAAACACCCAAATCTCTACAAGTGTATTTATAGACATATTTATACAGATGACTCAAGGTCCAATTGTGGTGTGTGTGTATGCGTGTGCGTGTGTGTGTGTGTGTGTGTGTGTGTGTGTGTGTCCCTGTGTGTGTTTGCTTGGCAAGTTAAAGCTTCAAATAAATGAAGAGGTATGCAATTATTTCTTGTAATTCTAGGATATGGGCCAAAGCACTAATACCGCTGCATTTTGCTGATATGCACTACCAAAATGAATAGCCTTAGAGAAACAGCCTGAACATGTTATTCCACTTTCAAGGTAAATTGATGTTAAGCCTTAGCTAAACACTTCACACATGCACAATTAAAGGTCAAAATAATTAAGTATTCTTAAAGTAGACATGAAATTTTGTTGATGCTTTAACTCTTAGCAAGGAAATAATAAAGTAAACAATATAGTTTTATTTTAAAGAACATATTTAATCCATGTGGTTGTTTTACTAAGGTGGCTACTTATTGTACAGTTGACAATTTAAACTCAGAACTCTAGGACACATAAGAAAGGTGTTCTGTTTGGAAAAGTGAGAGCAAGTATTTTTACCTTGATATAGAATACATTTCCCTTACTCTGAAGGAGAGAGCTTTTTACAAGACCACTAACGAATCCAGCAGTTTTATTTTTCAACATACTTCCAGACATTGTCACAATGGCTAAATTGGCCCTAAGGATTTTGGTTTTCACTTTTAGCTCATTTTTTTTCTTAGTCACCTGTGAGAAGCTACTCAAGGCTCTTATGCTCATATGTACATGAACCAACCTGTATTAACAAAATCTGTCTTTTTTTTTTTTATTTTGAAAAAATTGAGACTACCTGAGCATCTCTGCAATCTAAGTTTTCTGATGGGTTATTATTTTGTTCTGTGACTACATTATTTTTGTTGTTATCTTTGAAGCCACTCTTTTTCTTATTTTCCATCTCCTGGGCAGAAGTAGGACATCACATACTGTTGCTCACTGCTATTGCATTTGCTTGCTTTCTGTCACTGCAATGTAATAGCTGAGTCTGAAGAACGCACAAGTAAATGAGAGTTCCTTAAAACCCAGCATTGGAGGCTAAAAGTCCAAACATAATGACACTTGGTCCAGGAAGGATCCATTTATATCACCTGTAGCAGGCATATAAAGATAGCAGGATGTACTGGGACACGAAGGTCATATTGTGATACAGGAAGGCAGAGCAAAGTGATGTCCTGTGAGGGTGGCAATAATTCCACCTGAACAAATGACCAAAGTATATTGAAGATCTCCTTCTAGTCTCTATTCTTAAAGGTAATTCCACATGGCATCATAACCACACTGCATAAAAATTATCAAACACATGAACCCTTGAGGGCCAAATTGTGTACGAAGCCTCGCTTTCTACTCCTAGTGTCCAAAGGTGATGTCTTTCTTACAACGTTAAGCACATGTATTACAATACTTGTGGCTTCCAACACTTGGCACATATCAGGACATTTTAAACAATAAGGTTGAAAATCTAAAGCAAAAAGAGTTAAATGGTGTATACTCACTTATATCTGCACACTAACCCAAGGGGCATGTCTCATGAAAGCCTTCACTTACCAGGAAACTGGGACAGAGGGGAGGACATCCTATTGGGAATCTAGATGAGAGAAGCATGGGAGAATAGCAAAGTAGAAGGATCCAGAGGATCCTAGAAACCTACAAGAAGAACATTATGATAGGCAAATTTGGGCCCAGGGGTTCTGCTTAAACTATGGCACCAGCCAAGGACAATACATGCAGTAAACTTCGAACCTCTACCCAGATCTAGCCAATGGACAGGACATTCTCCACAGTTGAGTGGAGACTTTCTTGCAAACTCTGGTGCTCCATATTTGACCACGTCCCCTGGATGAGGAGACGTGGTGGCACTCAGAGGAAGGATAGCAGGCTACCAAGAAGAGACTTGATACCCTATGAGCATATACAGGGGGAGGAAGTCCCCCTCAGTCACAGTCATAGGGGAGCGGAATAAGGGGAAAATGGGAGGGAGGTATGGGAGGATACAAGGGATGGGATAACCATTGAGATATAATATGAATAAAGTAATAAAATATTTTTAAAAAGAAAAGCTGACTGTGTAGGAAGTAAGTGATTTAACACATGATTTGACAATGATTCTGATATCTAATATGTAACATTTGCTCTTGAGAAAGAGAGCAGCAGTCAGCAATGGATGGCAAGGTCCTTTTTTTTGTTGTTTTTGTTATTGTTGTTGCCATTTGAGACAGTATTCCACTATGTAACCTTGACCAGCCTAGAACTCATTATATAGCCCAAGCTGGTCTCAAACTCCTGAGACCCTCTGGCTCCTGAGTGCTGGGATTAAAGTTGTGTACCACCACACCTACACTGGATGGCCATCTTTTAGCCCAAAGCTACCTTTGTATCTTCCTGTTTGAGTTGTTTTGCACTCATGTAAAGAGATGCACAGATGACTGGTTTTTTATGCATAAATATAAATTATGACATGTGTATGTCAATTTTAGTGTCTGAACTGAACCATGTTATTTTATGAAAGTATAATTCTTTCCTCTCATTTTTAATAGTTTAAGTCTGTGCCAAATCTTAAAGTGATAAATTTCCTAGCACTGAGGAGGCAAAAATAATCGAAATTGGGACTCATGGCATATTCTTTTATTCTGCAAATGTTTTTTTAAAGATTTTAAAAAGTTAGTAGGATAAGTATTTTGATCCCAAATGAGGGAAATACTATGTGGCTTTCTTCCACTATTGAAATATCAAGAAAACATGTATTTCCTAATATGAGAAAGAAGTACCACCAAGGCAAGATTTCAATATTTAATTTTATAGCTTCGCAGTTGGCATCGTCTGCATATTCGAAAGTTTTGATCCCTCATTACACAGGCAAACCCCAGTCCTGTGGTTTGGCTGTTCACAGCCAGCAGGATTACTGTCTGTGACTACCTTTAGACAATGTCTGCTGCATTCTCAGGCAACTGATACAAGACATTGTTTGTAGTTCCTTTCTTTAGTCTTCATTTCAAATGTATTCTACAGTCAGCTCCTTTTTATAAGGGAGTGTATATTTTTCTTCTTCCAGAAGAAAATAATGAAAAGACCTCTACAAATGGGCCCTAAACCTTAAAGGACCCACCATATCTGAACATCATCACCCTGAGGACTATCTTCTGACACATGAACCGTGATAGTGATGCCATATCCAAACCATAGTAATCAAATTTGCAAAAGTTATCCTTTATTTGATACAGTCAACGTCAATTCTTCATATGTCCATGAAAATGTAGATTTATACATATTCAAAGTTTTCTTTGTACACTCTATAATTGATGGGCTTTTAAATAGTATCTATTTAGAGTAGTATAATAATATAAATACTCATGAATTTTGGAGTTATCTGCCTTGATATAGGTAGTATTGTATTTTTTCTTTGGTAAGTAATTCAATTAGATTTTTTAAATGACTAGCATTTTCCATCTTCAGAACGGTGTAAAGTTTCATTTATTTTAAAGCCATCCCAACATCCATCTTGATTGTTGGTCTTTTAATGTTGGTATTACCCAGTAATAACTCAGTAGTCTAATTTGAGCCAATTTATAGATATTAGAGTCTAATACTTGAATACAATTTTATTCCATGGTAAAAATACAAATGCAGTTATTTCTTTTTTGTCAGCTCTTACAATAATCAATATGTTCTTCCACAGACTGTGCCAAGAGTAGCAGTGTTCAGCCATCCTGGATAGTTTTAGTGTTTGTGTTTTTAAAAGATGAGAAGAGGTTTACAACAAACAGGTGCACATGTAAAATAAGATTTGCAAATGACTCCTGTTGTTGAGCTGTTTCTGAATGATCAGTGGTGTACTATAGAAATAGTACTTAAAATAATAAAAAAGGATTCCATTTCATGCTATATAGTCACACTTTCAAATGGCGCATTAAAAATGGCTTCCTAAAAATCTGTGCATATTGCTGAAAGTGCCTCTTGAAAGTCAATGAATCAATTGACATAAACAAACATGATTTGTATTGTGAAGATACAATTGGCCAGGCTTCCCTTTTTAATGGATTTGTTATGTAACTAAACCATCAGACAAGGAATAATGTGGTAGTATTTGCATTGAGTCCAGTGCAACATTTTGAATGGCTTCATTCCAAATGGTTAAAGTAAAAACAAAGGGAAATATGGTTTTCTTTAGTTTAGAGCTGAGCTAAGAGTACCTAGGATGCACCAAAACATGTTCTATTTAATAATAATAATAATAATAACAACAACAACAATAATTTCCATTGATCTAAGAAAAAACAAAAAGCATTATCAGAGATATATTTATATTTTTTGCCATATTGTCCAGATCAAGCTGTGTTTCTTGTCTGAAATTCACCAGGCAAATGGCAAGTGCCCAATGTTTGATATCTTTGACATTTAAAGAAGGGAAAATTGATTTCTTAAGGCCTTGTTTTAGTTCCTAAAGTTGAATTAACAAACCTAACCACAGACATCTCCTAGACTGTCCATAGTCTATTTACTTGTAGATGAATGAAAATTTCAGGTATATTCTGAGAACTCAAATGAAATATTTGATTTGTAAAAAACAATAATTATGTGTGCGCATTAAACTTCACTGCTTGATATAAGAAAATTGCCCAAGTTAACAATGATAATGATGTATTGCATTTAGAGGACAAATACGTCTACAAGGTGTGACCTCATAAGACTCCAAGTATATGGACTGTTTATACTATTAAGGGATGACAGAAGGACAATTCATCATGTCACAGTGTTTCCACATATAAGGGAAAATTAATTCTTATGGCTTTGCCAGTGGCTCTTATATCCTAATTAATTAAATTTCCATTTAAGAAACACATGGAGGAACATATGTTTAGTTCAGAGTGGTAGGATACATGATTGACTTTAAAATAATTAGGAAAACAACAGAGTACAAAAACCTCAACACAAAATAGAGCATATAATTTAACTTGTATGCTAAAATGGCATTTAGGGCCAGTAGTTAGAACATAAATTATTATTGCTTGAGAAAGACTGAACTACTGTTTGGTTATGATTTATGAGAAAGACAATACCAGGTAACAGAAAAATGTCCACAGGATATATTCTAATTTTAACTCATCACCATGACTATTTAAAAAAATTGGTATTACAGGAAACAAGAAAGAAAATCTATAATTCAGAGTTACATAATTTCATTTGCTGGAATGTGAAATGGGAGACAAAGGAACTTGGGAGAAATTTACAAGAACAGTAGAGGGAAGATGATACCTTCGGAGAGATTGCCAGTGAATGAAATAGCTTTGTGTTTCCTCATAAAACAATTACTCTGTTCAAGGCACTCTTTGAGGTGATTGAATAACAGTGAACAAGACATAGGGAGCCCTTCTTTCCTAGAGCTTGCATTCTCCAGCAGGAATGATGGATTGTAAATCAACAAACAAGACATGTCATATGGTCAAGAGGGGGCAATGAGTCAAGGATCCAGCAGTGAGTGATTGGCATGGAGATAATGTATTGAATCAAAAATGATCACTAAATAAAATCACTGTGATTATTATATGAACTATACACATGGACATAAACCATGGTGTGCTTAGCTTTGGATCTTACCAAATATAAACGTATGTTCATGGTTTTGTCAGAACCATGTCATTTCCTTTATGCCAGCCATCTCAGTTATAGGAATGTTTGAGGCCTGTGGTACAACTTATCTGCTGGCTCTTTGCAATCCCTCGGTGTTCAAATGATATTGTCACTTGCTCGTCCAAATATACCAAATGTAATATTTGTAAAAAGAAACATTATGTTGTCATAATAAAGAAATGTTGGGGAGTTTTATCTATTATCCCAAAGAAAGTTAAAAATACAAGAAGATATTCCTCTGTTGAGACTTCTCTGTTTAGTTCTGAGCCCCATTTCTCTATTGGGTTATTTGGTTTGGTGGTGTTTAATTTCTTGAGTTCTTTATATATTTTGGATATTAGACCTTTGTCAGATGTAGGGTTGGTGAAGATCTTTTCCCAGTCTGTAGGCTGTTGCTTTTTTCTCTTGACAGTGTCTCCTGCCTTACAGAAGCTTCTCAGCCTCATGAGGTCCCATTTATTAATTGTTGACGTTAAGGCCTGGGCTGTTGGTGTTCTGTTCAGGAAGTTGTCTCCTACGCCTATGTGTTCCAGACTCTTCCCCACTTTTTCTTCTAACTGGATTAATGTCTCTGGTTTTATGTTGAGGTCTTTTAATCCACTTAGACTTGAGTTTTGTGCATGGTGACAAATAGGGATCTAATTGCATTTTCTACATGTAGACATCCAGTTAGACCAGCACCATTTGTTGAAGATGCTGTTGTTTTTCCATTGAATGGATTTGGCTTCTTTGTCAGAAATCAAATGACCAAATGTGTGTGGATTCATCTCTGGGTCTTCAGTTCGATTCCATTGAATGAGGAAGAGGAGGGGTGAGAGAGAGGGAAGGAAGGAGCTAGAGACAATAGTGACGTGAGAAGAAAGGAGGGAGTCTATATAACAGTTCAAGTTGTTGTTGCTGTTGTTGTTGTTGTTGTTGTTATTGTTAGCAGGACTTAATTTAATAGTTATAACAAGTTCTATTATTGGTTCTCCCAATTAGCTCAGGCCATCCTTTTAGATTTTGGCACACTTGAAGAAATGCTCTACTCCAAATCCTCAGTATGATGGGCATTTTAAGTGTTTCATGTAATCATACACTGGAAATATAAATAAGTATCCCTTTTCATGAAAATAATTATTAGTTAAAAGGTTCTGCCCCCTTATGAAAGTTCTCTGAACCTATTTGAAATGTCAGACGTATATATATCATAGGTGTGTGTATGTGTGCTCACATGCATGTGTGCATGCACAATTTATGAGATAAATTGGCCTCACAAATTTCACTCATCATGCTTTACACTATCATATAGTCTGGTGTTATCCTCCTTGTGTCTGCTCTCCTGGTATTATGATGTCTGCAATTCTTTCCAACATTAATTGGGTACAGCGGTATACCTGAAGGAAACAGGCGCAGAAGGACAGACCAAAGACTCAGGCTGCGTCCAATGCCATACACATCTGCTTCTATCTCAGTGTGGTTGAACTGTGGAGCTCCATGTCACTTTTTCCTTTCTTTCCATCTCTCGAGTGCCTCAGTGACTCATTTTCAACATGGTACCATTTCCCCACTGGTTATACTTCTGTTTGTTGATAATAGCAACTCTGCCCAAAGACTCTGTTACTAAGGATGTTTCTACTAAATGATAATTGTCTCCTTTTCATGTTAGAAGTGAGCTATGCATCAAAGGTTCTGGCCTGGACAAGAATACCAGGACACTTCAATCAGAAACAATTTTTTTTTTTTTAAGGCATGCACCACCACGTCCAGCTAAGATTTTATTTATTTATTATGTATACAATTTCTGCCTGCACACCAGAAGAGGGCACCGGATTTCATTATAGATGGTTGTGAGTGCCATGTGGTTGCTGGGAATTGAACTCAGGACCTCTGGAAGAGCAGACAGTGTTCCTAACCTCTGAGCCATCTCTGCAGCCCCAGAAACAACTCTTGCCTCCTCTGTGGTGGGCAGGCATGGAGCTAAAGGGAGTGAAAAGTAGTCTCTGCTGCACCAGAGACTCAATTAGCAACATGTCAGCAGGTAGAGGAGAAGATCCTAGAGATTACAGATATCAGAGCCACATTTCTGTTAAGTTCAGCAAAGACTCTGGAAGGGAGCTGTGGTGCTGGAGGTGTGGAACAGGGAAATTGAAACCACATTCTTCAGATTTATGTCCTCTTGTTTTCCCTTCTTCCCGTGGGTAGATGAAGGACTGGTGAAGTACATGGTGGCTCCACTGGGTGGAATTTCCCATTAATGAAGAGTAGTGAAACAAACTATATTATACATTACCATGTCTGTAACGAATACAAAATATTTCACTTCACTTTGAGTTACAGATAAGACAGAATAAAAAACTTACTAAGTAACCAAACATTCCAAATGAAATTGGGTCACAGAATAAAAAAAATGAGTTGTCACCAGCTCAAATGCTAGGAAATACCAATTCTTAACCAGTTGCCAGTATTAAATAAGGTCATGAAAACATGGTGAGTTACAGCAGCATAGGATTCAAATTCAAAATATTTGCAGTCACTCCATCTGTCCCATCACTAACAAATATATTCAAGAAAATTCTGCTTTTTTAACTAAACTTTTATGTTTCAGAAAGTCATTGGTTATTCTCAAAACTACCTGCATGGTAACTACAATGCAGTGCATACATAGCCAAACACACTAGAAAGCAATTTCACAGAAAATGGGCTGAGATTCAGGTGATAGATGCAATTTAGGTTTTGTTAACACTGTCTACACATTGCTGTGTTATTTCATTTCATTTTAAGAATATACACTACTTTATAGTTCATTTATTTACCCTTCTTCCCAAAAGAAGTAATTATAAATACCATCAAGGCCCAATAGCTGTACCTTAAACTGGCTTTCTCCTTACAGGAGAGGAGATTCTATTTGGAAATTGAATTCAGCACATAGTTCCATGTCACACTTTATGTGGCAAAGAAATAGTGTAGCAGCTAACCCAATGAGTCACCATAAACATTATTTGTACACACACTTCTGAGAGTACAAATTGAACATTTCTGAACAAAACCTGGTATATAAAAAGCTCATTTGTTCCCCTGAGCACTTAAGACAAGATAGTCCCAGAAGCAAAATTTACCTAATAACTACTCTTTGGAAAAACGATACTGCCTACATTTTAAGGAGAATTGATTCACTTACTTAAGCACAAAAATAGACTCATCTCAAGTTATCTGTGTACAATTTAAGTAGTTTAAATCCTAAGTAGTTGAGGACAAGATCTTCACTTACAATTTCAGCAGCTTAGAGTGAGCAGACCATGCCTTTTGCTGACTGGAGATCCTGTGGCATGATATTACTATCCAGGGTGTAGTTATCACATAGTAGTTGATGAAGAAATTAGATTTTTCTATAGCTGAGTCCTGATGAATATTTCATGCTCTTGTTGTGTTGTTGTTATTGTTGTTGTTTTTAATTCCAAGAGATATTTCCTATTATGCATTTGTAGAATGAGTAATTGCTTAGGTCTGGGATTAATGGTCATCAGGTAACCACTAAGGATTGTTAACAGTTGGTTAATTGGACTTGAAGAAGTTTTAGAACTGTGCATATACTTGTAATCGTCTCAAGTATATTACAAGAAATAACCATTACATTGCTGAGTTTTCCCAGGATGAATGCCTCATGTACAAAGGAAACCCTTTAGCTGAAATAACTGTTAGTGCCTCAGAAAAGACTAGTCAGGCTTTGTAACGGAAATGGATACAGCTGTATTAACACACATAATTCTTTTTTTCCTCAAACTTCAGAGTCTCTTCCTTCCTTTCATATTCACAATAAATATCTTTTTAAGCCATGGAGCAAATAAAATCTATGATACTTGAACTGTTGCTACTAACAAACCTACAATCTTTACTTTTATTGTGGTAAAAAAATTAAGGTCAGATACAATGTCGCTGATCTTTTAAGTGTGCACCCGTGGCAAAAGGCCTTTCTTATTACTGATGAACCATTTACCTCCAGAACTCATTTTCCAAACAAAATCTGTGTTTTGACAGGATCTCTGTCAAAGTCTTCCATTTTTTTCATTTCTTCTTTGAATAAGGGAAAAGCTGTTGCTTCTATAACAGGTAGACTTTCTGGTAATTCTTATCCACTCTGACTAAATAGTTATTATATATATATTAATTTATTCATTTACTTGTAACTGTGTATCATGTACGTGTGTGTATGTACATGTGTCTGAGCATGCACACCTGAGCAGACACCTGACATAGGTTCACAGACTTATGTGTAAACATCTCTACCTGATGAGCCATAGCCTCAGATCCTAAGAGGAGATTACTGTATGATTTCCCTTTTGTTTTTACCTTGCCCAATCTGTTTCATGTATTGAAAAGGTAGTATCATAAAATTCTACTCAATTCTTGAATCAATACAGATAAGTAGATTTCTGGGTAGCACTCATCTAAAAATACCCTCAACATAATTAGCATTCACTGCCTCCTTTAAGATTAGCTCATAAATCAATCCTATCTGACTACACCTCCCAACTCACAAACAAATTCTAAATAGTGTCAGCAGCAGCATCCATGTTGCTGAACAGAAGAGTCAGGTCTTATCTCTTCATCCTCTTGATACATTTGACAAAAGCAACCCTCCCATAGACTTTGGGATACCTTCATTTTTAGCCTTTGTGGCACTATTGCCTTTCAGTGTATCTGATGCTACATTGTAATCTTTTTATTACTATTTGCAGAAAACTGATTGTCATTCTTGGAATTTGTCAATTTTGACTCTTCTCTTTTTTGATGTCATTTTTCATCAGATCTATGTAGTACCCCATCCCAAATCTTTGTTTTAATATGAGGACTTCTTCCTTAATATTCAGTGCCACCTGTGTATTTCACAATTCCAGATTGATGTCATCTCAGACCTAAAACATTCAAGGTTAGAACAATGATTACATCATGGCCTCTAATTATATTCCTTAATTTTTTTTTTAATCTGAACACTTGACAACTGATATTTTATTTCATACAATTAATAATAAATTAATTAAATTTATGCAAATAAATTTATTTTTATATCAACTAGTATCTCTCCAGAAAGATGAGATGTGTACATATAAATGGGATTCCCTGAAATGTTTCACACAGAAATATTAAGTTTTCCTGCCATTACTTACTTTTCCCCTGTTGTATTATCATAACCAAAAAAGAGAAAAGTTCTCTTATTTTAAACTGTAAAGCATGACACTGAACATCTCCAATATTTGGTAATTTATTTTTCATTGCTTTGAAAACAAACACTTTGAAAAACACTTCACTTACCAATAAGGCCCTGCATATTCCAACCTCTGCCTCAATTTCTCCTTTTACCAGTTTCCACCCATTCGGAGCAACATTCTGGGACTTAAATTTTTCTTTCATTCTTGGAGTTTTAGCAGTAGCTATTTCTACTCAAAAATCAGTTCTCTAGTCACTAAATGGCTTCGTGGGTAAAGAACTTGCACCAAGCCTTGTGACTTTTGTTCAAAGCTCCGAAAATCTACTACTACAAGCTGTCCTTTGATTATACATGCATTCCATAGCACATGAGCATTCCCTACCCACCACCCACAATGAGTAAATACAATGTTAAAGATATGCATCTCTCTCTTCTCCTAGAATTCTTCATTTACAAAAATCGAGTTTCAAAGATAATTGCTTTTCACCTTCTTTTTTATTTAGAACATAATGAAAATCAATTTAACCATGTCTATTTTCTTTACCCTTTTTAATCTTCAGATGTAGTTTACCAAAATACAACAGCAAAAACTTTTCTTCTTAAGATGACTCCAGTGGCAAGCCTAGGTATTATGTGATGAGTTTCATTAATCCTTTCTTTCATTATTTGATTTTAAAAGCCTACCAGACTCATTGGGGATTATGAGTAGGACAGAATTCCCTGCCACCACATCTCATCTCATCTTTATCCTGAGTAATATTTTGTTTCAGATTTTCAAGACAACAAATGATATTTACTTTTATATGACTTCTATCAACTAGAGTATTAGTTTTCTATTAAGCATCGGCCATGAATATTTCACCTATAATTTAACCAAGCAAAACTATATCCTTAGAAAACATAAAGAAAATTCTGATGTAATATTATGGTGTGTGTGTGTGTGTGTGTGTGTGTGTGTGTGTGTGTATGTGTGTGTGTGTGTTGTGTTATTTGGTTCAACTAGTAATAGGTTTTCCTTTTTTCCTTTTAATGTTTATTTTCCTTCTTATTTTTAGTGTTTTTGTGCTTAAGTTGGGTATGTATAAATCTACCACGCTGGGAATCAGGAAGAGAGTGAGGTAGAAATCTCTCTCTCTCTCTCTCTCTCTCTCTCTCTCTCTCTCTCTCTC
>OU015752.1:8364212-8388200 GCA_907169655.1 Acomys percivali
ACATTGGATATATTAATCATATGTTATGCCAAATCTTCGGGAGAAGTATTTAGCACAAACCCAATTCCATGTTTAAATCCATTTTAGCTTCTATTCTTTCTTCTCTCTCTTTCTCTCTCTCTCTCTCTCTCTCTCTCTCTCTCTCTCTCTCTCTCTCTGTGTGTGTGTGTGTGTGTGTATGTGTGTGTGTGTGTGTGTGTGTGTGTGTGTGTGTGTGTGTGTGTACCTCAGGGAAAGCCTTACAGAGTTCTAATGATACACAGGAGGAATGATCCTTTGGGCACACTGGCAATGGCAGTTTTAGTTCTCAAGCTCTAGTAAAAGGAGAGATTACATTACTTTGTGGTGACTTGTTTACCTCATGTTAGCTCATAAGGAAATATGGGTATTTACTTATGAAATGGAGTAATCAATGCTTTAATATCCTATGGTATGTTAGACAGATTAACCTTTCCATATTCAGTCTTCAAAGACACCAAAGAGATTCTTATGTGCTGCACATTGGCATGCAATCACTTTAAATTGATTAATGCATTTCCCGAAAAACAATACATAGCAATTGTGCAAACATTAGTATCCATCATTGTGGCATTGTTGATCTTTGAAAAGGCACCATTCCTTGGGAAATGAACAAATCAGTGCCTTGGATATCAAGGGAAGGTGTTCAACTCAGTTGGCTAATTTTTACTCCAGTGACAATTAATTGGATCTAAGCAGTAAGTGAACAAGGAAGGCTGCTGTCCAGGTGATGTGATGCCTGGGTACCTGAGACATTTTATTGGTTGACGTCTTAGACCTTGGTAAATTCTAACCACTGGACCACTAACCACTGAAGCATGTGCTTCCTCCTGAAAATTGCATATGAAATTAGATGTGGTAAGTCAATGACTATAATATGAAGCTTTCCCTCATTGCTTCCTCAGGGTGTGTGTGTGTGTGTGTGTGTGTGTGTGTGTGTGTGTTTCATTGGCAAAAAATATGAGCATGTCTAACCACAGTGAATATAACAGAGAGCTGTCTGCCTTCCCTATATCAAGAAGAATTCCATCACTGGTCTCAGTCAGTAGCTGCCAATCAAGGACAGTTATAGCTCCGGTCGGGGCATTATCTTTGGAGAATTTCATATTTATTTACCTGTCAGGACTGTTTTGATACTCAGTTGACACACTGTGCCAAATGACTGACAAGAGCAAACGGCAGAGGACATCAGGAGCAAAATGAGATGAAAATTGACTATATCGCCATTTTAAATGGTCTAGTCTAACTCCCGAGTGTTATGGTTTTGATCTTTTCCTTCCTGCCATGTTTGATTAAGCAGGTTCCATGATATATGTGTGATGTCTCCCTTCAATCCAGCCCTTTTTAAACACCCAAACACATTCTCTGTGATTTTTAAACACATGGCTGTGAACTTGACTGTCAATCTAGGGCTTCCAAATTAGACTGTCAATAGAATATGTGCGATAAAACAAAGTTTTGGCCACATTTTGAGAGTCAACTTCTGTAAAAGAATTATTATCTTCAGAATCGAGCATACTATGGCCATTCGCTCTTTAGAATGGTCTCCCCCATTGCTATCGAGTTCAATAACCTATCTGTCTTTACCAGAAATCATTAATATTTATAAGAATACCATTCTTAAATAAACATATATGCTATTAAAAGTAACTTGTTTTTCAACACAATAAACTAAGTTAATTTTAACACATTTGTAAAAACAGTCTTCTCTCTCTCCCTTTTATATGGCAGTTCTAACTTCAATTCATTAGTTTGCCACTGTCCTCCCACTACTGGTCCCAGAATTTTTTTTAGTGGATGTACAGCTTGTCATCTATTCTTCAATTTTTGTGTAACTTCACGAGGACACAAAAAGGAAATGTGGAATTGAGCAAACTCATGAGTAGATTTTAGAGGTAAGATAAATACATGTGTGCTTGCCTATGTGTGTAAGGACCATGGGCCTGCTGTAAGTAGTGTCAGGCTCTCCCACTGCCAGCTTCAGGTTTTTAACCTATGATTTGCATTATAAGTTTTTCCTAGGTGCATGTCCCTAATAAGTAGGGTCTTATGGTTAAAAGCCTTGCTTTTGATTCTTCGTTTATTTCCTAAAATAAGAAATATGCGTTAATAAAGGTACACAACAGTTATTATCAGGATTTAGATATCAGGTTTGCAATCAAAATGCTGCCAGCAGCCACAGCAAATATTCCCTCTCTCGCCATTTAAAATTCATGAAATGACAGAAAAATTAAATGGCACCATAAATCAAATATTACATAAGCAGAGTTTAAAGCCTTATTCTATCTGATTTTGTCTTTAAACTTTAAGTTATTTAATAATAGCTTATTTATACAAAGTTTTACAGAGTGTCAGTTTAATCTACAACGAGAAAGAGAAAAAGAAAGGAAAAAAAGAAGATCCCAAGTCATACAAGTTTTGGAAGACTGACTCCTAGCACTGTGGAAAACTCAGATCTGTAACAAGTTCTGTTTCTCTACTATTGATGCATGAGAATCACAGGCACAGATGAAGCCAATCAAACTTCCAGTATGGAAGAAGGGACTCATGAGGTCCCACCCCCAGCTGGGAGAGCAGAGAGTTTCAGTTTACCTCAATTTACCCTGAATATCTGCCTATGTTCCAGTGAACGACCATAAATGTATGCTCATACTGGTAGCATTAACTGGATGCAGTGAGTTAAAAAAGAAAAAGATTACATTATAATTACCACTGCCTAAGCAACTGTACCACTGTTTAAATAGGAATCAGGTGCAAGCCAGGTAAAGGGGCACTATAGAGAGGACTAACTAACATTAAAGTCTATTTTAAAGTGTCATACAGAATCTTACTATTGTACAGACTTCCAAAAATACGTACTGTTGTTCTCTCTTCCCCACCTGTCTGAGTCACGTGGGAAGGGCGGTCTCCTTTTCCCATTGAGGGTCAATTAGGAAAACAATAGCCCAAGTGGGGTTTCCAGGTCTGCTTCCTGAATTCCAGTCCCAGATGGCTCCACTCAGTCTGTCACAAGGTATTCATGGGGTGCCCCAAAGGTAAAGCCCGCCAAGACTGCTTTAACCTGTGACAAAGCTTAATCTTTCCCACAAAGTACTCATGCATATACATATACATATAAAAGGAAAGTTTAAGTTTAATTACAGTATAAAAGAGTGAGTGTGCCCATACCAGCCAGAGCAAGCTCACAAATTAAAAGCTCAATGTCAGAAATGGGTTCAATCCTTTTGGCTTTTGTCCAACGAAGTCTCATATACCCTCTGACATAACAGCCATTGTCCTTGTTCCTGGTTACCCTACACTGCTTGATAATAAGGCTGTTTGGTCAAAATGCTACAAATTTGTGTCATAAAACATGAAGAAATCAAGGTAGCACTGGCCTGGAAGCTTTGTCTCTACTACTTAGGTTTGTAGTGATGAGACGTTACTATATGTGCTGCAAAATGAGAAAAGTAACCATCAGCCTTACTCAGCAATGAGCCCTATGAGCTAAAGTGATGACTGCCCTAGGCAGACATGCACACTTGTGCAATAAGGCATGAGTGTCACATGTGTCCCCAACCACTCAATGATAGGACCTATTCTGAAAAATGAACCTCATTCTTGGTATCATTACGGGACCCACGAACCTGTAGTTATAAGCCTTATGGGGAGCTTATACTACTGTTATTCTGTTAAATGGATACAGTATTAATTAGAACTTTAATGGTCTTGTCATTATACAAATATATTATTCTAAACCTCAACACTCATTAGAAATACTTCTACTTTTAGTGAATAGAGTTTCACATAGAGACCCAGAGCCAGTCAAGGTGCAGACAACATGACACTACAGAATCCTGACCTCTAAATCAGATATTAAGTCACCTCTTCCAAAGGCTCATAGATAACTATGGAAGAAGGAACTGAAAAGTTGTAAAAGCCTCAGGTAGTAGATGACTATGAAAAAGCAAGATTTTGCTGACACTGCAGAGTGCTTTTTTTAAAAACACATTATTATTGAAAAATAAAATAATTCATATTACATCTCATTTTCTATCCCATCCCATGCATCCTCCCATTCCTCCCTCCCTCCCACATTCACCTCAATCCTCCTTCCCTATGACTGTGACCGAGGGCGACCTCCTCTCCATGAATATGGTGCTAGGGTGTCAAGTCTCTTCTTAGTAGTCTGCTATCTTTCCTGTGAGTGCCATTGGGCCTCCCCAACGAAGGGACATGGCCAAATATGGGGCACCAGAGATCGTGTGAAAGTCAGTCCCCAGTCTCCACTTAACTGTGGAGAATGTTCTGTCCCTTGGCTAGATCTGGGTAGGGGTTTGATGCAGAGTGCTTTTACAGATGAATTCACAGTGCATTTGAGAGCATGGATAAGGCCTGCACAAGCTCAAGTGAGACTAATTTCCAGGGTGTAAAAGGGCAGTGGACATATAACTCCTCCTTTACCTGAGGTAATATTTGAATGGATAGTTCCTGTGAAATGAAGAGGGTGTGATTCCTGTAGATTAGACTATACTTTATTGGATAATCACATACCCAAGTATATGAGCAACACAAACTGTACTTGATGAATATTAAAATATGAGACAAAGTTGTAAAAGTAAGGAATATGAGTGTATGTAAAAAGAACTAAGTAAGGGAAATGGATTGATCAAAAATAATTATGCAATATTTTCAAAGAATTGATATAATATTTACAAAAAATAATTGAGTCCATTTTTTAGTACCATATTTTACAAGAACAGTCCAAAGTGAATACACACAGATCTATTGCAGAAAATGTAAAATTAGGAAGGAGAAGTCATGAGAAGCTGTAGTAGCTAAAGGGAAGAGAGTAGAGGATGGGTTTGATCCAAATGTATTTGAAATTATCAAAGAATAAAAATTATATATTTTAATGCTAGTCTTATCACTTGATAAGTCTTGAACCTTAGGGTGTGACTCTTATTGACTTCTACAGACAATCATAATGCAGGCTTTTTTGAGAGTACACATGGAGAAACTTGAGTCACAATGTAGTTCTGTGGAGGGTGGGAGCCTAGGTCTCGTCCGGTGCTCTCCCAGGAAGCTCAGGCCCTGTTGAGCACCAAACAGGAAATGCATGCTCCTCTACTGGAAGGTCAGGCCTGTATCCATTTCTGGCAGAAAAGGATGGAACTCTGAACGAAATTCACACCCCAGAATATTTGGTTAGGAAAGAAAGGCAGGATAACGGTTTATCTCTATCACCAAATGTTACAACTCTTTTGATAAACAAGCAGGAATATTATGGTAACCCTAACCCTCTCTGTCATGCAGAAAAGGTCATAGCCCTTTTTGCTAGGCTACCTGTGTCAGTCCAGACACCAGCAGAGAGGTCAGAGCTCCTAAGCCAAGCCAAGCCAAGTGGCTTCAGGAACCTGACTTGGGTTGGGTGACTCTGGTGGTTGTGGCAGGCTGGTAGTGTGGGAAAAGCAGTGGAAACTCAGAGCTTCTTGGCAAGCTTCGGAGGTAGCTAAGCCTGGCTAGTCAGGTGAATTCAAAGGTTCTATTACAAAGTAGCATATCTCAGATGGTCATGGAGAAGGAATGGATTGAGAGCGCATTTATTTAGTGAATCAAGGCTATTATAAACCTTGGTCCATGTGAGGGGTTTTCGGGGTGAATGTGTTTGATTCGCTGAAGTTAGGAGTGCCAAAGATACTTCATTTACATGCAGTAGCACAGTCCGATCAAAAGAAGGGGGATGCTGAGACTCACATCCAAACATTGGGCAATGCCTAGGGAGCCTTGTGGTAATGTAAGAGGAAGGGGAAAAGCATCTGGATGTGGCAAGAACTTCACAAGAAGACCAACAGAGCCAACCAACCAGGGCCCAGTGAGGCCTGCCAAGACTGAAGGACCAAATAAGGATCTTGAATGGACTGGACCTAGGCAGATGTAGTTGATTGACAGTTCAGGGTTCGTGTGAGTCCCCTAGTAAAGGGAGCAGGGCTCTCTCTGACATGGACTCTCTTGCCAGGTTTTCAATTACTTCCCCTTGTTGGGACTGCCTTGTGAGGCCAAAGAGGAAGAGGAAATGCTCTGGTCTGATATGACTTGATGAGCTGTGGTCAATGGGGTGGGTACTCCCCTTTTCTGAGGAATAGAGGTGGGAAGAGGAGATAAGGTGGGACTGGGAGGTAGAAAGAATGGGCCTATGATCAGGACTCAAAGGGAATAAATAAATTAATTAATTAAAAGGAGGAGAATGCAGTACTTAATTATCCTCTGTGTATCTGGGGTTGGGGTGAAGTTAGGGAAGAACTCCAGGTATGTTCCAGAAATGAGAAAAAGTCACTGGTAGAAATCTAAGACATCTTAGTAGCATGGAGAGGGTATTTCCAGGAATCCCCAGATACACACTGAGTGGAGTTTCTTATCAGAAAAGGTTGGGGACTGTAACCTCTCTGGGGGTTCTGTGACACTCTTTAGAGGATCTATGGTTTTCCCAAATCAAGCAGATAGAAGGGAAACCAGCTGAGGAAGGGAGTCTGTGACTTAGCACTGAGCTCCGAGCCTTTCCAGTAATTCCATACTTTAACTTTTGCAGCACGATCAAACATCATAACAGGACAACAGAACAACAGTCTTTGCTACCATAGCAAGGACATAACTGAGCTTCATCTAAGAGAGTGGCTCTAAAAAGAGGTGATAATGATGCTATCATGATCTATCTACAGTTTTAACACATGTTTTGTAAAGCAAATTGGGATCACATCTGGAGAAAATGTGGTTGGTTCATAAAGTCCTCTCTTTTCCTTTTCCACTCTGACACAGACATAGGCAACCTGCCATGTCTTCCCTTTACTGAGCATGGATGTTCAGCTGCACTGTAGAGAACAGGTGGTAGAATAAAGAGCTGCGGATTTTCTGAATGTTCACATCTTAATTTGGGGGATTTGTTTAACATAATCGCTGAGCTGTTTATTCTGTAAGAGGACTAAAAGTGAGATTCTACCTCTTGTTGGTCTTGGACAACTTTAATGTATTAAGAAAACATGTAGGTCTTTCCTTACATCTGTATGCCCTCTCCCTGTGCCTATCAGAAGACACCAGGCAGAAAAACGTACACCGGTGTGTAAGCTGCTTACTTATTTAACAGAATGAGTGTTTTCTCCTCATTGATAATGTGGCAAATCAGCATCCTAGGATAATATGAGGGAGATACAAGCATCCCTTCTGCTGTTTGGCAAATAAGATTTTGAAGAAAATTGTTACAGCAGTTCGCTAATTTATTCCAACACAGAAACCAATACCAGAATCAGTATGTTGTTTTCATAGAATCTAAATATTTGCTAGGAATTTGAGTGGCAAGTGAGAAAGGAACTGATGTGGTAAATGAACACAATTGATTGCATCTTAAGAGTACAGACTGAAAACAAGCACAGCTACTCTATGGTTAAGGACTGTATGCTTACAGTGTCTCCCAAGTGCTGCATATATTCATGCTGTGTGGTTGCTTCATCTTGAATGCTGGTAGGATCTAGAAATTGTTTCCAACTGATATAGTAGACAATTACATCTAATTTTGTAGTCATGAGATCTAAAAATTAAGCATGTCTTAAGGTAAAATATGTTGAAAAGATGTTCTTCAACCACTTTGAACTTATACTTCGAACCAGTTGGTTGACTCTCCCAACCCATGGATACCTTGTCTTCATCATACCTATTTCCCTTAAAACCATTCCAAATTGCCAGCTTACCTTCCATTTTGTGTCAGGGCTTTGATGGTTCATGGAATTTTACACTGCAGAAGGAATAACCTTCATTCCTGTATTGTTGTTGGAAGGACCCCACTCTTTGAGGTTATCATCCAGTCCTCCCTGTCCTGATAACCATTCTGAACTTGGAATTAGATCGAGAACTCCCTCTGCCCATCAGGACTTCATACTCTCTGCCTGACTTCATCCGGAGAGCATCTTTAGACATAGATGCCCCTAATCACATTTGATATGCGGCCTTTAACAGCTTGCTCTCCCATACCTGCCCCTATAGGATAATTAGGTATTGTGTTTCCATTCGTGTGATAGGAGAGTGTTGGCAAATGAAAACTAAGCATCACTAAAATGTCTAATTCCAACCAATTACATACATCTATCCTGGAAGCCCCCCACCTACTTCTCAAGGTCTATAAAGCCTTTGTTCTGGCTGAATAAATTTGAAGTAGCTCCCTGAAGTGGCTGCCAGAGTATCATTCTCCATCATGCTCACGACCTTCCAAGCCCCACACTTCACTTTCTGCTCCTCTTGCTTTCATGGGCTGGTGGCCAATAGCCTCCCAGGGGAGAGGAGACCTACACATTGTCTCTACATTTTTGCAAATTATCTCATGACCAAGGACACTCTCTTTACTTCACTTGATTTAACCCTCATCAGTGACACTGATATAACTTCATGATGATGTAGACCTAGCAAGCATAAGGCTCTGGGTCTCAGCATGTTGAGATGGGTGAGATGAAAAAGAAAAGCAAAAGTAATAAAAAAGAAGCTGATGATACTGTTTCAAACAAGGATTTAAGACTGAATTTTCTAGAAAGGAGATTTCAGTTGCTCAAAACCCTCTTTACTCTTCCATCATAAACCTAAGTTAGTCTATAGTGGGAATATGAAATAAATCTTAGTTAAGCAAAGCCATTGATATTATAGCATGTATTAATATAATATGCTTACATAAAATACTACCCTTTAAGGTTAATCTAAAATGAAAATTTCCTAAACGGAATTACTCATTTCTATATGACAGATGTCTCCCTTAACATTCCTTCACTTATTAAATCATAGCTTCAAAAATTCTGCTTTCTGGGCATTAAGTGTTAATTTTGTTTAGTCTTTTTTATTATCCCATATCTTACAAGTGTATGAACAAAGTTTCCAAAACGTTTCCTTGTGATGGTTTCCCACTTTGCCCCCTGGATATCCCTCCAAACACTACTCTCCTTGTTACCACAGTTGTTTCTCATTGCATCTTCTAGATGGTTGAACATCAGTACAACAGCATTGTAAGTGAGACAAGAAAGATGTTATTATGACATGAGAGTTCTTTTTTATAAAGGGATATATGTCATTATTATAGAAATGGGCTTAGTAGTTCAGGAGAAACATTCATTATACAGGATGAGTTCTTAAGTGAATTCTCTGTCTGTCTTTCAATATATTTACCAAAGCTTGCATACATACATACTCACACACCACTAGCACCAGCAGCACCACCAGCAGCAGCAGCAACAACAACACCACACACACACACACACACACACACACACACACCTGTTGACTGATCCTTTTACTATCTATCAAGGTATGACATAGCAAAAAGCCCTCACTAGTGCTGGTCCATTCTTCTCCCTTTATCTCTTCTCTCTCCTTTTTCACCTTGCAAAAATAAGTGGGAGATTGATTTCTTAATATCCATGTGATTGTGCCTCTATCACCATCAAATTCTAAATGATAGAAACTCTGACATGTTCTGGCTTTTTGCTTTCTGCTATATTTCTTTTTCAACCACTCTTCCTTTTACTCTTTCACAGTCTACCTACAATGACTTTCTTGCATTCCTAGATCATGGCCATCATTGTTGTTTCTTCCTGGAGCATTCTCCCCATTATCAAAAAGATGTATTTATGACTTTCATATCTCTGCTCTTTTGACACATTACAACTGACATTTTTAATCCACTAAAATCCTCCCTCTTTTCCTCTTTCCTCTTCCTCCATTTCTTTTCACTACTTATCTAAGTATCTGCTACTCTATTGCTTTCATTTTCAGTGTCAGGGACAAGCAGCAATTTCTGTAAGCAATAGACTCAGTACTTGTAATATAATGCATTTAAGTGAAAGAATACATTTTCAGCTTAAATCGATTGCCTTTCTTAAATCAGAAACATTTATTTTTCAATTAAACCCACAGATTTTGTGGGATTCTATAAGGCAAAGAAAGAATAATTTGAGCAATCTAATGATATATTGGAGAGTCTCTTTATCTACATGGAATTCAAAATTAATTGGGCAATATGACAAATATTTAAATTTCAAGAACAATTAAATTGCACATGGGTCATAAAGTAAAAGAAGTTATGTCACAAGGCAGTTGATGATTAATTGTTCTAATTATTATATTAATGGTATAAAAGGACATAAGTGCTATAATAGTTTGGATAGAGAAAAACAGAACTTCAATTTATAGTGCTAAAGAAATTGGTATGAAGAATTTATAATGGGAAGAAAAATTGAAAAAATAGATGTTTAATGAAGAAAATTATATGCATATTTTCCTCATTACTCAACTGAAAACTACTGTTAAATTTAATGTGACTCTAAGGTAATCCTGGCCACAATTCAAAGTCAAAACTAAAATTAATGTTTTTATTTTCATCTATATACATTTATTGAATGCATATTTAGATCATTTGTAGAAATGTACACAATATACATTTTTCTTCTTAAAAGCATTCTTTTCTATGCTATATGTTTCCCCATCAGCATTGATTAAGTCCGGCATTTTTCATTCCAGACAAAAAGAAATGTGAATAGTATTTCCTTTCTGCTTTAAAAAGTGAGGCTACCTGTCATATTTTACATCTTTCTTTTGTCCTTTCAAATACACTGTAAACTCTTCCTTTAGCTGTTTGGCTATAGTAAAACACTATTTTCAGAGAAATATTTTTCTTCTATCAAATAACAACACAGTACAGTATTGTTTTGCAAATGCAGGTAGTTTCTACTTTTCATGGAGACTTCATGTTTAGCACTATAATTTATTGTTTTCATTTACTTGAGTCTAAATGCTCACATATGCAGCTCACTAATTAGGAAGGGATTTTTATTTATACTTTGTTCTGAAACCTGAAAAAAACCAAAGTTGGTTATGTGTACTGAAATGGTACAGATGGATGCCAGAAATTCTATGTGACTCAATCAGAGAATCCCCCAATCTATTAAAGCTTCAGAGATTAGATTAGATTGTCTATCTCTCTTAAGGAGTTAAGATGAGACAAACATTAATTTTTTTATGAATAGACATATTTTTTGAGTTATAAAATCTCTCACCCTTGTTTCTCCATGACACAATGTGGAATTTTATTTTAATGCCTTCTTTTCTTCAGTATTTGGCTGATGAAGATGTTTCCTTCTATGTATGGCTCATGTGATTCACTGGGCATTATGAGCTCCAGATTATACTCCAAGTTTCCACTCTGTTCTCACAAGTCACTTGTTGATATTTTAATAAACTTTCTACTAAATTCTAAATCTTGTTCTGTTTTCACACAGTGTGTTAAAATTACTCTGAGAGCCATATACAGATCAGCCTTCCATATTATAATAGGTACAAATCTCTGCCTCTGACCTGAACTGGGAGAGACTTTGTCTTTGTTTTTCTAAGCAAAGGGTGTATTCTATAAGTGATAGCATTTGATCATCAGAGACACATATGCCGATGTGTTTAACTTTACCTCCAGTAAGGAAGGACTCACAATGTAGAACAAAATGAAGGAAAAACATTTCCAAGCATTTTACAAATCTTTCTGTTCATATTGCATGACATATATATATATTGATCTAACCAAGGCACCTGAAAGACAATCCACAATCAGTTTCTTAGCTCCTCAGTGTTTGCTATACACATACCGAAGAGTAACGTGTCTTTGGATGGTTCACTTCTCAGGCCTTGGTCTTCTGGATGTTAGTTAAACATTACAGTGTTATCATGTAGTGATTCTAACTTTGTTCTTTTTTTCATGTGTTTATTTTATGTTAGTAGACTCTTCCAATAATCTCACACTAGTTACTTCTCCTATTCCTTCCTTCCTTCCAGTCTGGTTGTCTGATTTCACAGTTCATTGCTATTTTCCTTTCAGGGTTATTGAACAGTGCTTGGTGAGAATTGTTACAATACTACAAGCACAAAAAAAAGTAATTGGGAAATAGCTCCATTCCTCAGGGCAGAAATCTGTAGAACCTCACAGCACTTGTTATACCCCCATGAGTTCTATGGCATAAGGGACTGCTTTGTTATAGTCTCATGGGCTTAAGCAATTTGAGAAATCCTTTCAACTAATGTGGATGATCTGAGATCAGCAAAAAAAAAAAATTACCACTTTTCTATAAGTACATCTTGCTGTTTTCCAGAGAATACACTAGCTTCCCATACTCAGGAACCTCTTAGAATTTAGAAGAAAAATTGGACTCCTTTCCTAAAGTGAAAGAAGAGATCAAAGTTTTCAGTAATTGTTCTACTATCAAAGCGAATTCTTCTGGTGTTTGAAGAGGTCTTATGGGGATTCTCAGGAGCAATAGGTCTTGTTGTCATATTTTCAAAGTCTATGTATGATAGTAAACTCTAAAAAGGTGTCAAGATACAAAATGAATGTGGCATGTCTAAGGAAAATGGGAACAAGCATTGACAATGATTGAACAAACATTGTTAGGTAATATTGGGTAATAAATAAATATCCTGAATACATACTGATAACACATGATTGAACTATTAAGTAGAAGAGGGAAGATACATACCTAATCCTGAAATGTACCAAATAATTTGTGTCTGGGCTTCTCCTGGAAAAGGTGCCCAGTCTGCTCTGTGAAAAGGGACTGTGTGAAGCAGATTTCTCTAAAAGAGTAGAGCACAAAAACAAACAAACAAACAAACAAACAAACAAAAAACAGACAGAGAGAGAGAGAGAGAGAGAGAGAGAGAGAGAGAGAAACAAGTGATGCTAAAATATGTGGAAACTTAATAGTGTCATAGTAGGAAAGCAAGGTTGGCATCATTTGTGTTTAAGGAGAATTGACTTCCATTTTCCATGTTTTTCTCCAGCAGCCATGATCATGACAACAATGAGAACAACACTGAACAGGCTTAAATGGAGGGGCATTCCATCAAATGAATAAGAATACTTCAGAACATTTAAATTCATCCAAATCATGAAAGTCTGAGAAATTATAAAAGGCTAAGGAGATGTAATAACTAAAATGTTGGGCAACCAGAATCACCTGAAGGACACTTGCATAAGTTTGGGTCCATTCTAATTTCCAACATGGAGTGACAAGAGCCTCATGAGACCCCCGCTGTCTGACAGGATTTACAGACATCCAACAGCTGCTGGATGAGAGAGTTCATTCAGTCTTGTAGAATAACTGCCCATAATTTTCTCATTTGCCTTGTAAGTAACCCATGTGACTGCAATCAACCCCCGTTAACCTCACTGGTTCACCAAGCTGTTCTTGGATGTAATCGTTTATTTGATTCTGTCTTTGGCTCCCTACCTGGGATGAGTAGATATTGTTGACGTCTCTCCGGAAGTTCAAACGACAAAGGATAATAATGGTACCCTAGATGCAGTTCTGGGACTGAAAATGGATGTCCATTAGAAATAATAAAATCCCAACTAAGTAGGGAGCTTAGTGAACAGCGAGATACAGTTTATGGCCCTCTGGTTGGCCTAAGTGTACCTGTAATATGATGTGTAAAACCACAGGGAAGCTGGCTCTACTCTCTTTGCAAGTTTTCTATAGATTTAAAAAACTTTAATAAACATAGAAAATTTCACTATTAATAACAGATGTAGAAACTTAATAAAGAAATGTAGAATAGAGTAGGCTTTCAGAAGTTAAAGAAAGATTTGTGCTTAAAGTTTGGATAGCCTGAATTCCCTCTAGGTTATCTTTTTGAAACAAAATCAGCCACTACTATTTAAAGAGTTTTATTTTTTGTTTTAAAAATTATAAATTATATAAACTTTTTAATATAAAATTGCTTTATTTGGCAAGAATTATAATTGCATTGGCATTTCCTTTGCAATAATAAAAATAATGGCATTAATAATAATGACACTAATAATAGAAATAAAAATGAGAACAGTGAGAAACATTTTTCATTAATGTAAAAGCAGGTTTCTGGTAATTTCTTTTTGCTGAATCTTAGAGTATGCAATGAGACCAGTGTTGTTAATAAAAGATAAAAATCATGCCAGGCATGGAGGCACATGCCTGTAATTCCAGCATCTGCAAGGCAGAGTCAGGCAAAACCATATGAGTTCGAGGCCAGCCTGGTCTACAAAGCGAGACTAGGAGAGTTGAGACAGAGAAACCCTGTCTTAAAAAACAAAAACAAAAACAAATAAACAAACAAAAAACCACACACACACAAAAGACAAAACAAAAAAACAGACAAAAAACTTCTACCTCCATATAGTGAATATTTAGATGAAATGCTACTAAAAATCTTACTGCATTCTAAATATTTCCTAAATTATTAATATTTTAAATATATTGAGTCATTGAATTATCATTTGGCTCCTTAAGTGTGACCTTAGTTTTATCTTAAATTCATAATTGAAAAAATAAACAACTTACAATGAGCTTAAGTAATTTAAATACGGTCAGAAAGCATATTATCAGTTAAGAGAGTCTGGTACCAAGATTCATATTTTTATACAATGCACTGCAAGTAAGTTTATGTGTTTAGATTTTTTTGGTAGAATACTTCACATCTAATATTATTTCATCTTGGTATGTCAGCTGCTATTTAAGGGTGAGGATTCTGAATCTACATAGGGATATTTACTCACTATGTTGTTAACTCCAGAAGACTATGCAGATGCAAGGAATCATGATTACAACTCCAACGTTTGTTCTCCATAAAGCTACATCTCATTGGGGAAACCAACAGTATTTAGCATAGATGAAACAATGACATAGAAAGAAAAAGAATACTAATGCTTATTGAATCGTTAAGGCTCCAAGAGATAACTGCCACATCTTTTTCTTGCTCATCTTTGTATTCAGCGTTAAATATCATCTCTTTGGCTACAAAAAATATTTATTAAAATTCAAACATAACATGACACAGCTAATAGTTCAAGGGAAAAGAGTTAAAGAGTACGTAGCCCAGGAAAACAAGAATTAGAAGTAAAATATTAGCTTATTTAAATAACAATGAGTTAAAATCAGTGAAATACATAAATGTTTTTACAAATGCAACATTGTTCTCTGAAGAAAATATAGGTGACACAGAATAATAATACTATATTAATATTTGTGTAGAAAAAATTTAATTAAAAAGTTGGTGCATAAGAGTAACAGCATTTCCTTTATGTATTTAGAGATATGTAAATTTGAAACAACAACTAAAGGGAAAAGATGGAAGCCATGAATTTGAGATGAGCAATGGAGCAGAGATAATTGAAATGCATGAGAGGGAAAAGGAAGGGAAAATGATGTAATTTTATTCTAATTCTCAAATACAAGAAAGAAACATGAAATAATGTTTGCTTTTTCATAAATACTATGACATACATATATACTGAATTTGCATTCTCATAAATTATATAATATATAGTAATTGTATTTTATATCATATATATTATAGTCTTTAAGAGAATGCAAACTCAGTATATGTATATAATTTATGGACAATACAATATCTAAGAATATAAAATTTAAAATATTACTTTTATCAAAGAAAATTTAAATTATTTAATTGTATTTGTCACATAAATAATGGAGAAACAGAAATTGAACAGAGTACTTTTTGGTCTCTTCTATTTACCCAGTCAATAGCAAAAGCCAATAATAACAAAAAATGTTAAAAATAAAAAATAGGCCATTCTGAAAATATATCAAACATCAAAATAAAAAGTAAAAATATAAAATCATAGGAGAATTATGAAATTGCACAGAACTGAACTTTCCCTTCTAAAACAATATAAAATTCTCAGATTATGATTTTTCAAAAAATCACATATATTTTATTTATTATATAATAATGTTATTATAAAAAATATGTTATTATAAAAACTATTCAGAACTGAGTTACTATGGATAAAATGGTTAATCTCCCTGTTTATTATGATAGTATGAAGAATTTTCAGTTATTTAAAAAAGGAAGCTTATTACAATGCATTATATTTTCAATATTATGAACATTCAAAAGAACAATTATTTTACAAAATATTGAGCATTCTTGAATGAGTTGAGGTAGATGTTTGTTCTATACGTTTTAAAGCTGTTTTTGAGTTTATTTAAATCATTAAATTTAATAAATTATTATATTGCATTTAATAATCAAGGAAAATGTGGGAAACAATTCTGCATTACTGAACTACATTAGCAAATATTTGAATCCAAAAAGCTTGGGGAAATGAAGTCATAAATAGACTGGTGTGTTGATCTTGTCTATTTGCCTGATATAAGATTCAAGTCTTAATTATCTTTAAAAGGTTTCTATTAAACCTATGTGTTGAGCTTTGACAGACAATTGAATTTATGTTTGCGTGGTAATCGCCCTCTGTAGCTAGAAGGGCAAAGTCTGTTTTCAAAGAACCGAAAACTAGGAAAATGAACTTTTAGATGGATAACACTTATTTCTAACTACTAACTTTGGTATTTTTCATATAGTTTCACAGTAATAATTTTGCTAAGTGATACGAACTAGACTATACTCTTATCTATGAAACTCTAAAACTAATACCATTGTCCTATTTACTCCTAGTTGACATTTCATAAACTCAAATTTTTGTGTATAATATTATTCTGATTAGTTTTAACTGGCAACTTTACCCAAACTAGAAACATCTGGGAGGATGGTCTTAGTGCATTAAAGTATAGACCAGGTTGCCCTGTGGTCATGTCTGGTCATGTGTGTAATTGTCTTGAATTTTAATTGATATATGAATATCTCTCCCATTATGCATGGCACCATTCCCTAGGTGAGGAGTTCTGAACACTTTAAGAAAAAAGCTAGGTCAGACAAACAAGCAAGCAAAGGTCCATTAATAGTCTTTTGATATTGACTGTGTATGTACTGTGAGTAACTGTTTGAGTTATTGTCTTGAATTCCTTGAAAGAATGGGCTATAACTTGGACTCATAAGACAAAAGAAATCCTTATATTTTTGGTTATGAGCCTAGCCTTTAACTCCTGAACCACACAAATAGCCAAAACACTATGAATGTAACTTTAACATAATTCCTGATTCTTTCATGGTTCTACTTGCTGTATGTAGTCTATTTTATATATGTGTAACAATATAAATATATATTTTAAAAACTGAAAATATTTAAAAATTTCTAATGCTATAAAACAAAACAAAACAAACAAACAAACAAACAAAAAACAGTCTGCGAAAAGGATACAAACTGTCCCAAATCCAAGCAAGGAATGTCTCAGAGAAGACAGAGGCATATGGCCTCACTTGAATGGGCCTCTGTCTTAGTCACTGTTCTACTGCTGTGAAGGGACGCCATGACCAAGGCAGTGCATAAAAGAAAGCACTTCATGGGGTTTGCTCACGGTTTCAGAGGGTGAGGCCACGGCCAGCATGGTAGGAAGCATGGCAGACAAGCAAGCAAGAATGGCACTGGAGCAATAGCTGAGAGCTCCCATATGATCCATGAGCACTTGACGGGAAAAGAGAATGAGACCAGGCCTGGTGCGAATTTTGAAACCTCAAAGCCAACGCCCATTGACACACTTCCTCCAACAACCCACACCACCTAATCCTACCTAAGCAGTTCACCAACTGGGAACCAAACATTCAGAAATAAGAGCCAATGGGCCCATTCTCATTCAACCTGCCACAACTTCCACTACAGGATGATGTCTTCCCTTGAGGCTCATTCAGTGGATAAGGATGCTTGCCACGAAGCCTGACCTGAGCTCAACTCCTGTAACTCACAGAGTACAGGAGAGAATCAATTCCTGCAAGTTGTCCTCTGACCTCCGCACACAAGCTTTGGCACATAAATATCTAGCTCCACACTAAGTAACTAAATAAAGGTAAAAAGTCATTTTCAGTAACTAGTACCTATATCAATAAATTGAAATGTGTTTTCCCTAAAATAAAAAGACAAATGCTTTCTTTCATGTATTGCCTAATGTTAGGATATATTATAACAGCAGCAGAAAGGAAATAAGAAAAGATAGTAAGGGACTGGAGAGATGGCTCAGAGGTTAAGAGCGCTGCCTGCTCTTCCAAAGGTCCTGCGTTCAATTCCTAGCAACCACATGGTGGCTCACAACCATCTACAGTGAAATCTGGTGCCCTCTTCTGGCCAATATACCTACATGCAGGCAGAACACTATACATAATAAATAAATGTTTAAAAAAAAAGAAAGAAAGAAAACATAGTAAGTGTTGATGTGTGCATGTTTCTTTCACAGCTTGAAAATAGTAACTGAGTATTGTCACCAGTGACTTATCATGAGATGTTTTTAAATTATGACTGTAATAGTTTTCCATACCACCTATACATACAGATATTTGTTTATTTGGATTAAATATAATAGAATCTTTGTTTTGTTTTAGTACATTTGGAAAGATTTATATCACTAGCACTCATCAAAGACAATCCAAAAGACTAGTAGTCACAGATTTAACAAAGTAAACTGTTGCACATTGTCTCCTCATTTGTACATATTGGAACCAGCATGAAGGAGTGCAATGATTTATGTTGATAGGATAGGTGGAGATGGATAAGAAAATAGATGTAAACAATGGTAGCAATCATCACTTGCTTGAAAATGAAACAGGATGAAATTTAGGAGCTATGCAAAGATAAGAATCTTACAGAAAGCATTTTTTGGTTCATTTTTCAGAATGAAGAACTAGAAAATTCAGCTATTTATTAAGTCACTACAATTGCATAATTGATCATATTTTATACTAAGAATAGTGTCATGAACAATACTGAGATTAAAAAGAACTGTCAAATATAAATGTCTTTATATTTTCCTAGAGAAAAATTTATTTTCGATACATACTAAATATTTATAAACATTAAGCTAAATGTAATTTTAAACTGTGATAGTTTGCTATAGCACATTTTTACCCCCAGGGATTTTAAAACAGTAAGAGAGCTTGCATTTTCTACAAAGATATTTTTGAAATCTCTAAAGGACCATATGTAGCATGATGCAAAAGTTGCCATGGAAACAAGAAATTAAAAACAACAAAACAATAAAGTTATTTCTTATGCATTCATAAGACTTGCATAATTGCAAGCATATTTTATTTCCATACTGTTAGTAAATGTTCCATCATTTCTTCTTAAAGTTAGCTCAACTGTTTTACCCTTGTGTTATTTTTATCATTAACTGGATAAAACTAGGACCTTGGCTATTTTTATTTTTTCTCATTTCTTGTTCTGCTCCTTAATAATTGATAGAAAAAGTTACAATTAAGAAAAAGTATCTCAGGTCATAGGAACAAAGCAATAAACTTTTCAAAAATTGAATATAAACAAAATATAAGTTATTTACAACTTGTTACAAAATTGACTTTTATATTGATTCTTTCAATGAAACAAAACTCTTCTATAATTGCTTTCTAATATCAGAATTTCCCAAGTCAGGAGATGGGCCTGGAAATCATTGAACTATCAGAGGAGAAGGAAAGTATATGCAGAAGCATTAACACAGCTAAACATGTCTCTTTCACTAATAAAAACCATAATGGCTTATAATTCAGCTCCCGTTTACATTTGTGTGTGAGTGTGTGTGTGTGTGTGTGTGTGTGTGTGTGTGTGCATGTGAGCATGCACCTGTTTACCTTGAAATATGCTAATTAAACAAAAGATTTGATAAATGGAGAAACAGAAGCAATGGTGGGAGTGCTGTTAAGAAATCTATGACACTTTGTTGGGTCTAAAGTCATCAGAATGAAAGACCAAGGACATCAATGAGAGGGGAGAGAAAAAAACAAATCTTATTTCCAGGCAGAAAGAAAAGCAGATACTGACATTGGGGACACAATCTGATGTAAAAACATAAACTGTGACCACCAGCTGCTGCCAGAGTTAGTTTCTATAGGCAGAAACCACAATGAGCTCATGCAAATGGTTACCAAGGGAACAGGGTGGTCAGCAGGGTGGTTAGTTATGACTCAAACTATATTTGACTTTTTAGACAAAACATGTTTTGCTGACCCTATTTCGATAAGTTCTAGCCAACTTGGCTGTTGACAGCTGCATGTGTGGCTGGGAAAACTTCACTGACCATCAAGGCCATAATATATGCTAGTCATAAATATGACTCATGGCTGGGGTGACCAGGTACAAGAACTTTTACCCAGAGCTGGAGGTATAAACCTTTTTTCCTTAGAACATAAACATTAGCTTGCAGTCAGCTTGATCTCATTCAGGGAATTCTTTCTGGGCCAGAGTTGAGGTGTTTTCTGATAGCAATGGAGGCTAGTGCTCCTTTAACAGAATGTAGTGTGACTGTTGCCAATGTGGTCCCTGTTAAGGTGGGCCCTTCAACTTACGTAAGCCCTTTTAGAGAAAAATCCTGTAACATTACATCAGTGTCTACTTATAGTTTGGCAGTTTTCAGAAAGTATAAAATATGTCCCAAGTAGAGAGTTTGAGTCTTAGTAACTCTATCAAACCTACAACAATATTCCTTAAAACCCATTAGCTATATCATGGGCCTTTTTTTTTTTTATGTGCTCTTTTTATTTTATTTTATTTTATTTTATTAATTTATTCGTATTACATCTCGATTGTTAGCCCTTCCCCTGTTTCCTCCCATTCTTCCCTCCCTCCCACTTCCCCCCTTCTCCCCTCCCCTATGTCTGTGATTGAGAGAGACCTCCTCCCCCTATATATGCTCTTAGGATATCGAGTCTCTTCTTGGTAACTTGCTATCCCTCCTCTGAGTGCCGTCAGGCCTCCCCATCCAGGGGACATTGTCAGAAAAGGGGCACCAGAGTTCGTGTGAGAGTCAGATCTCACTCTCCACTCAACGGTGGAGAATATCATGTTCGTCGGCTAGGTCTTGGTAGGGGTTCAAAGTTTACTGCCTATATTCTCCTTGGCTGGTGCCTTAGTTTGAGGAGGACCCCAGGACCCAGATCTGCCTGTCATAAAGTTCTTCTTGTAGGTTTCCAGGACCCTGTGGGTCCTACTATTTCCCCATTCCTCCCTGCTACTCTTGCCTAAAGTCTCAATAGGATGGCCTCTCCTCTGACCCACTTTCCTGGTAAGTAAAATTTTTCATGGTATGTATCCCTTGGACTAGTGTTTTGATATAAGTGAGTATATACCATTTGTCTCTTTTTGCTTCTGGGTGAACTCACTCATTATGATCATTTCTAGCTCAATCCATTTGTCCACAAATTTCGGGAATTCCTTGTTTTTAATAGCTGAGTAGTATTCCATAGTGTAAATATACCACAGTTTCTTAGTCCATTCTTCTACTGAGGGACACTTAGGCTGTTTCCATGATCTGGCTATTATGTATAAAGCAGCTATGAACATGGTTAAGCATATGTCCCTGTTGTGTGGTAGGGTATTTTCTGGGTATATTCCCAGGAGTGGGATAGCTGGGTCTTGAGGAAGCTCTATTCCCATTTTTCTGAGAATGCACCAGATAGCTTTCCAAAGTGGTTGTACTAGATTGCATTCCCACCAGCAATGAAGGAGTGTTCCTCTCTCCCCACATCCTTGCCAACATGTGGTGTCATTTGAGTTTTTGATCTTAGCCGTTCTGATGGGTGTAAGATGGAATCTCAGTGTCGTTTTGATTTGCATTTCTCTGATGACTAAAGAGCACGAGTGTTTAAGTGTTTCTCGGCTATTTGATATTCCTCTGTTGAGAATTCTCTGTTAAGTTCCAAGCCCCATTTTGCAATTGGGTTGTTTGGTTTTGTGGTGTTTAATTTCTTGAGTTCTTTATATATTTTGGATATTAAACCTTTGTCAGATGAAGGGTTGGTGAAGATCTTTTCCCAGTCTGTAGGCTGTCACTTTGTCTCCTGCCATACAGAAGCTTCTCAGCCTCATGAGGTCCCATTTATTGATTGTTGACATTAACGACTGGGCTGTTGGTGTACTGTTCAGGAAGTTGTTTCCTGTGCCTATGTGTCCCAGGCTCTTCCCCACTTTTTCCTTAACTGAATTAATGTCTCTGGTTTTAAGTTGAGGTCTTTAATCCACTTGGACTTGAGTTTTGTGCATGGTGACAAATAAGGGTCTAATTGCATTTTTCTACATGGTGACATCCAGTTAGACCAGCACCATTTGTTGAAGATGCTCATTTTTCCATTGAATAGGTTTGGCTTCTTTGTCAAAAATCAAGTGAGCAAATGTGTGTGGGTTCATCTCTGGGTCTTTGATTCGATTCCATTGATCTACCAGCCTATTGCTTTGCCAGTACCATGCTGTTTTAATTACTGTTGCTCTGTAGTACAGCTTGAGATCAGGTATGGAGATTCCTCCAGAGGATCTTTTATTGTATAGGATTGTTTTTGCTATTCTGGGTTTTTTGTTTTTCCATATGAATTTGAGAATTGATCTTTCAATATCTTCAAAATACTTTGCAGGTATCTTGGTAGGAATTGCTTTGAATCTGTAAATTGCTTTTGGTAAGATGGCCATTTGTACTATGTTGATTCTCCCGATCCATGAACAAGGTAAGTCCCTCCATCTTCTGATGTCATCTTTAATCTCTTTCTTCAGAGGTTTGAAGTTTTTTTCAAATAAGTCCTTCACTTGCTTGGTTAGAGTTAATCCTAGATATTTTATATTGTTTGTGGCTAGCGGGAAGGGAGCAGTTTTCCTAATTTCTTCCTCTGCCTGTTTGTCATTTTTATACAGGAAAGCTACTGACTTTTTAAATTTATTTTGTATCCTGCCAATTTGCTGAAGGTGTTTATCAGCTGTAGGAGTTCTTTGGTGGAATTTTGGGGGTCACTTATATACACTATCATATCATCTGCAAATAAGGATAATTTGACTTCTTCCTTTCCCATTTGAATCCCCTTGATCTCCTTTTGATATCTTATTGCTCTGGCTAGAACTTCAAGAACTATATTGAAGAGGTATGGGGAAAGTGGGCAGCCTTGTCTGTTCCCTGATTTTAGAGGGATTTCCTTGAGTATCTCTCCATTTAGTTTAATGTTGGCTGTTGGTTTGCTTTATATAGCCTTTATTATGTTTAGATAAGTGCCTTGTATTCCCGATCTCTCCAGAACTTTAAACATAAATGGGTGTCGGATTTTGTCAAATGCTTTTTCTGCATCTAAAGAGATGATCATGTGGATTTTTTCTTTCAGTTTGTTTATATGATGGATTACATTGATGGATTTCCATATGTTAAACCATCCCTGCATGCCTGGAATAAATCCTACCTGGTCATGGTGAATGATGTCTTTGATATGCTGTTGTATTCACTTTGCGAGTATTTTGTTGAGTATTTTTGCATCAATGTTCATAAGAGAAATTGGTCTGAAACTTTGTGGGGTCCTTGTGAGGTTTAGGTATCAATGTGACTGTGGCCTCATAGAAGGAATTTGGTAATATTCCGTCCATTTCTATCTTTCGGAATAGCTTGAATAGTATCAGTATTAGCTCCTCTTTGAAGGACTGGTAGAATTCTGCGCTGAAACCATCTGGCCCTGGGCTTTTTTTTTGGTTGGGAGACTATCAATGGTTGCTTCTATTTCTATAGGCGACATAGGGCTATTTCATTTGTTTATCTGGTCTTGGTTCAATTTTGGTAAATGGAATCGGTGGAGAAATTTGTCCATTTCCTTTAAATTTTCAAATTTTGTGGCATAAATGCCTCTGAAGTAGGATCTTACGATTCTTTGTATTTCTTCGGTGTCTGTTGTTATGTCTCCCTTTTCATTTCTGATTTTGTTAATTTGGATAGTGTTTCTCTGTCTTTTAGTTAGATTGACTAACGGTTTGTCTATCTTGTTAATTTTCTCAAAGAACCAGTTCTTGGTTTTGTTGATTCTTTCGATTGTTCTCTTTGTTTCTAATTTATTGATTTCAGCCCTGAGTTTGATTATTTCTAGGCATCTACTCCTCTTGGGTATTTCTGCTTCTTTTTTTTTTTTTTCTAGACCTTCCAGATGTGTTGTTAAGTTGTTTATGTGGGATGATTCCATTTTCTTTTTATTTATTTTTATTTATTTATTTATTTATTTATTTATTTATTTATTTATTTATTT
>OU015752.1:8388210-8401068 GCA_907169655.1 Acomys percivali
TTTATTTATTTATTTATTTATTTATTTATTTATTTATTTATTTATTTTGGTTTATCGAGGCAGGGTTTCTCTGTGTTATCTTGGCCATCCTGGACTCGCTTTGTAGACCAGGCTGGCCTCGAACTCACAGCGATCCGCCTGCCTCTGCCTCCCGAGTGCTGGGATTAAAGGCGTGCGCCAACACGCCCGGACATTTTCTTTTTAAAGGCACTTAGTGCTATGAATTTTCCTCTTAGCACTGCTTTCAATGTGTCCCACAAATTTGGGTATGTTGTTCCATCATTTTCACTGAATTTCAGGAAGTATTTTATTTCTTCCCTTATTTCTTCCATGACTCATGTGTCATTAAGTAGAAAGTTGTTTAGTCTCCACGTGTTAGTATGGTTTTTGTTATTTCTGTTGTTGTGAAGTCCAGCCTTAGACAATGGTGATCTGATAAGATACAAGGTATTATTTCAATCTTCTTGTATCTGTTGAGGTTTGCTTCGTGACCAACTATGTGATCAATTTTAGAGAACATTCCATGTGGTGCTGAGAAAAAGGTATACTCCTTTGCGTTTGGGTGGAAAGTTCTGTAGATATCTGTTAGATCCATTTGATTCATGACATTGGTTAATGAGGTTATTTCCCAGCTTAATTTTTGAATCAACGACCTATCCTTGAGTGAAAGTGGGGTATTGAAATCTCTCACTATTAATGTGTGGGTATTGATGAGTGGGGCAAGCTTTGTTAATAACTCTTTTACAAATGTGGGAGCCCTTGTATTTGGAGCATAGATGTTCACAATCGTGATGTCTTCTTGGTTGACTTTACCTTTGACGAGTACGAAGTGTCCATCCTCATCTCTTTTGATTAGTTTTGGTTGAAAGTCTATTTTATTAGATATTAGAATGGCTACCCCAGCTTGTTTCTTGTGACCATTTGCTTGGAATATTTTTCCCCAACCTTTTACTCTGAGGCAATGTCTGTCCTTGTGGCTGAGATGTGTTTTTGAATGCAGAAGAATGTTGAGTCGTGTTTATGCATCCACTCTGTTAGTCTGTGTCTTTTTATGGGAGAATTGAGACCATTGACGTTGAGAGATACTAATGACCAGTGATTGGTAAGTCTCTTCATTTTTGGTATTTGTAACAGTCAAGATTTTGTGAGGTTGTGATTTTGCAATGGTATAGTTACCTATTTCCTATGTAGTTCTGGTTGTAGTTTGACCAGTTGGGGTGGAGTTTTCCTTCTTGTAACTTCTGTAAAGTCGGATTTATGGATAGGTACTGTTTGAATTTGTTTTTGTCATGGAATATCTTGTCTTCTCCGCCAATGGTTATTGATAATTTTGCTGGATATAGTAGTCTTGCCTGGTATCTGTGTTCTCTTAGGGTTTGCAGAACCTCTGTCCAGGCCCTTCTGGCTTTCATGGTCTCTGCTGAGAAGTCAGGAGTAATTCTGATAGGTTTGCCTTCATCTGTTACTCGGCCTTTTTCTCTTGCCGCTTTTAATATTTTTTCTTTGTTCTGTATATTTTGTGTTGTTATAATTATGTGGCGGGAAGATTTTCTTTTCAGGTCTATTCTATTTGGTGTTCTGTAGGCCTCTTGTATGCTCGTATGCATCTCCTTCTTCAAATTGGGGACATTTCCTTCTATTATTCGATTAAATATATTTTCTGGGCTGTGGAGTCGGTTGTCTTCTCTTTCCTCTATCCCTATTATTCTCAAGTTTCGTCTTTTCATGTTGTCTTTTATTTCACTAACGCTCTGTGTCAGGAACTTTTATTTTAAAACCACAAACACTAGTACAGAGTACAAGTCATCCACCTCAATAAGTTCAGTTTCATTAACAAGCATTCATTTTTCTCAATTAGTCACAATCAGTGATTTCAAAAACGTAATTTAAAAGGTAAGACTTCTTGCTCATACATGGTATATAAAAGCTAGCAGAGTTATTGCCCACCAAAATAAGGACAAAAGACAAATTACTCTCAAAATGGTAACTGTTTTTGAACTCATCAAAGTAGATATTGTAGGACTGGCAAGGAATCTGAAAGTAATGGATGGGAGGATGGACCCCGCCCCCAATATACACACAGGGTGATCGGGGACATGATCACAATGGCTGCCCTACAAGCAGGAAGAATTCAGGAAACTAAGGAATATCAAGAGTTTGAAGTGGAAGCAAGGATCCGAGTAGGAGCCAGGAGACCTGTAAAGGAACTGAAGACAGATTTTCTGACCCTGCCAGAGGGAGAAGCTTCAGAAATAGAGCAATGCCTTAACAATTCCAAAAAAATAATCAGTTGATTTCAACATGTAAGCCATCTACCAAGGTAATAATTATTAAAATCCATCAGGCTGTAGCCTACTTTGTATATGACAGAAATCTGCTTGTAAGACACATTTTCCTAAGACATGGGAGCAGGAGGTCTGCTATTACATGGAATTGGTCAAAGAACACAGAAGAAAAGTGTCCAAGTTTAAAAAAATCTCAACAAATTAAGGAAAAAACACCTTTGTGTTCAGCCCACAGACTCATCAAATAAGACCAGAAGTTGGAGTAGTGCAAGGCATGTCACAGGACAGAAGAAACATTGATTCTCACTCTTGGAAAATGTGTCTACTCTAAGAATTGAGGAGGAAAGTACCACTAAATATACAAATGAAACAATATCTGAAGATAGCTGCTAACAGAAAAGATCAATATATTCTAGGTTCAAAATTTAACTATGAAATATATTATGGCTTAATTAAAAGGACTATGTACATTTATATGATAATATAAATATGATTTTACACAAAATTATATAATTTAAATTGTGAAGGAAAGTATGTATGTGCTGAGCGTTATACTTCTTAGTTATGTGTCACTTTTCTTTTTTAAAACAGAAAAAAATGTTGATGGAAATGTTAGATAAATATATTATAATATAAACATATATATGAAGATGAATATAGAGGTAGAAAATGAGAGTAAATTGGCTAGTCCCTCACCATTTCAAATTAGAAGGTTAATAGGTATTCTAAGCGATCTACATTATGGAATATCCATATGCACACACATCACACAGATGGAGTAAGTACAAAAGTAAACAGAGGTAGAAATATGAGTTATTTTTCTAGAGTGTAGAGTGGAATTTGTTCTGAAGTGTCAAAGATAAACACAGCCACTGATCAAGGTAGTGAGGATAGACTTTAATCTAAAATGGAGGACACTAAGAGAAAGGGATGCAGCACTGACTGCTTTCAACTGACGTGCGCAAATATTTTTGGGAATCTTAAAAGTAGAAGGACTTGCAAGGGAAAAGACAAACCAAAACAAAGCAAATAATAGTTGGACTAGACAGACTCATCTTGGGTTTGTTTCCTGGCGACTGAGGAAGATGGCTTCCTTCCTCCCTTACACAATGCCACAAGAAGGGTCCTTTCTCCTGTGCTAACAGAAAAAAATAGGGTGCTCTTTTGGAGACTGAGATACATATTTGTTTTATTTTTTTCTTGCTTTTATTTTGTTTTTCTATCCCAACACACTGAGGGAAGCTGGGTATATGTTTTAAAACTATGCTAGAGTGCGTTCAGTCTTTCCTAGGACAATATTGATGGGCTTGCTCAAAGCGAAGCTCCAGAGCCTGTAAAGCATGCAAGCAGTAGCTCTGTTAAGTGTATAGAATAGACTGTGTGTGCGTGTATGTGTGTGTGTGTGTTTGTTTGTATGTGTGTGTGTGTGTGCGTGTGTGTGCATGTGTGTGTGAGTGTGTTTGTTTGTTTGTATGTGTGTGTGCGTGTGCGTGCGTGTGCATGTGTGTGTGAGTGTGTGTTAGCATCTTAATAATATTTGGGGAAAACTCTTGCATTATAATAAATAGGACAGGATTTCTACTCAACTCCCAGCATTGTACATTTGACCTTGTGTTTTTTAGCCTCAGACAGAGAGGAATAGTCAAAATTTTAATAGATGAGAAACTGAGCTGTAGTTTGGATCCTGTTTTACTTGTCTGCAGACACTGATCTTAGAAGTCAGAGTCTGTCCCCTTATTTTCTCACCCTTTATACTTGAATTTCACAGGTGTTTGCGCTTCTCCTTCAGATCTGGGAGAGGGCCTTCCCTTGTCTTCCCATGTTGATGCTTCAATTACCTTCTCTCTCCCTCTCTGAGTCCAACTATAGGACTCTAAAACAACTGCTAAAGTTTCTGACTTACAGGTTAGGTTTTTTTTTTCTGATTACTTGTTTCTTCTTGGAAATAATAAAATAAATTATTTCAAGCATTGCTTTCTTTTCTAAATGACGAAAGAGAAACCGTGGGGCATTTAAACTATGGAATAGTACTCAGCTATTAAAAACAAGGAAACCCTGAAATTTATGAGCAAATGTATGGAACTAGAAATGATCATCCTGAGTGAGTTAACCCAGACCCAGAAAGACTCACATGGTATATATTTACTTATAACTGGAACCTAGCATAACTGTCTTCTGAGATGTTCCATCCAACGGTTGATCAAAACATATACAGAGACCTTGAATTCAGAGAGTCTTGAGGGAGAGAAGGGGGAAGGATAGAGGGACCTGGAGGGGACAAGAACTCCACAAGAAGACCAACTGAAGGATCACAGAGACAGAACCACCAAACAGCATGCATGGACTGGACCATATGTAGCTGACGGGCAGCTTGAATTTCATGAGGGTGCCCTAGCAAGTACAGCTGGGAGCTCTCTGACATTGACTCTGTTGCCTTATTGTCAGGTCGCTTTCCCCTAGTTGATCTGCTTTGTCTGGCCTCTCTGGAAGAGGAAGTGTTTAGTTCTAATGGAATTTGATGTGCCAGTACTGGTTGGTTGGTTGGGGCTCCTCTTTTCTGAGGAGAAGGGGTAAGGGGAAAAGAGGAAGAGGGTGGGAGGACAGGATTGAGAGGAGAGGAGAGGAAGCTATGGTAGGATGAAAAGTGAACATTTTTTTTTTTTTAAAGAGAGAGGAAAAAAATACTTCATTACTGTCACAGTGAAGAGGCATCACAGGAAGAGCAGCAAGCTGAGTCCTCACATGTTGAACAACAATTGCAGCTTGAGTCAGAGGGTGAAAACTGGGAGTAAAACAGTGCCTTAAGATACCAATCCCACCCAATATGATCCACTTCCCAAAGTAAAAGAGGGCCTTAAGTTTCCAAGCCCAACCCCTATGACACACTTCCTCCAGCAAGGCCACACCTCCTCAGTTTGCTTAAAGAACACCACCAACTGGAAACAAGCACGCACAATTGTCTCAGACCCTGTCACAAAACATAAAAATGTTTACAGATATCAATTAGTGCTAGAAAGCTTTCCTAGTATGAATGAAGTGTTGGTCCTTTCCTCAGTGCTACAAAGTTAATGACCTAAGTAGCAATTAATACTGTTACCTATTTGTCCATTTACTCACTTATATCTGCATACTAGCCCAAGGGGCATGTCCTATGAAAGCCTTCACTTACCAGGAAACTGGGACAAAAGGGAGGACACTCTATTGGGACTCTAGATGAGAGAAGCATGGGAAAATAGCCAAGCAGAAGGATCCAGAGGGCCCTAGAAACCTACAAGTAGAACATTATGATAGGGAGATTTGGGCCCAGGGGTCCTGCTCAAACTATGGCACCAGCCAAGGACAATACAGGCCATAAACTTCAAACCCCTACCCAGATCTAGCCAATGGACAGGACATTCTCCTCAGTTGAGTGGAGAGTGGGGTATGACTTTCACACGAACTCTGGTGCCTCAGATTTGACCATGTCCCCTGGAGGGGGAAGACCTGGTGGCACTCAGAGGAAGGATAGCAGGCTACCAAGAAGAGACTTGATACCCTATGAGCATATAAAGGGGGAGGAAGTCCCCCTCAGGCACAGTCATAAGGGAGGGGAGTAAGGGGAAAATGGGAGGGAGGGAAGAATGGGAGGATACAAGGGATGGGATAACCATTGAGATGTAACAAGAATAAATTAATAAAAAAGAAAGAAAAAGAATTATATGAGAAAAATGAGAAAAACACTTTTCTTTTTAAATAAAAATATTATTATAAAGAAGAAAAAATATTATATGTTAAATCAAGAAGACGACAAAATAATAATCTTTGTTCAAATAGCCATGGAAAAAGCAGATTAAATCATAAATATCGTTTCTGGAAGACACATTCAGTTAAAAGGCTCAAATCTGTCAGTGTTGTTGCCTTCTGCTTTAAGGTAGTATATCCTCGGACTTCCCTTTCAAATGATCCCAGTCTATGAAGAGAAAGTGGCCAGGCAGAGAGGAACTGCGAGTGGACAGCTCCTCAGCCAGGCTGCCGGTCCACTGTGGCTGTTACTATTTACCCTGTACTTAGAGTGCATAGCTGAATGGAATTGAGTGTGAAGGCTGATGGACACATCATTAGTTTTCCCCCAGAAGCAACAAAAAATGCCATAAAGTTTGATATGCTATCTCAGAGATTACAGAGGGTGAGTGGATATGGTATCTCAGAATAAATCAGGGGGAAAATGGGGAATACAAAGGATGGAGATTTAGAGGATAACAGTGGATGTGAAAGTTAAAATGGAAATAGTGATCAAACATTAACAAGGGGCAATAAAGTTCAGCTCAAAATACTTTAAATGATATGCATTTTCCCATGTTGCTATTATGCTAAATTTAGGAATGTCAAAACAACATAAATTATATATATTAGCACACTTTCTAAATTTTAGCATATAAAGGGCCAGTAGTACTTATGGTACTTAGGGACCTAGTACTTATTAGTATTGCTTTATTGTTGTTTGGTTTGGTTTGGTTTGGTTTGGTTTGGTTTGGTTTTGTGTGTGTGTGTGTGTGTGTGTGTGTGTGTGTGTGTGTGTGTGTGTGTATTAGTTTGTTTTTAATTATCATAATAGACAAAAAGCCAGAGTCATACCCTTATGATATTAACAGGCTTTTTTCATTTTTTTTCAAATCTAGAGTCTGACTGGACATTGTGATAAAATATTTGGGTAGAAGATAAATGGAAAACCAAATAGAATCAATAGATTCGCTTCCTTTTACTGTAAAAACAAAAATTCATGAGGCCAAGTATTTTGCTAAGTACAAAGCAACTTATAGTCAAGTATGCAAAATGTATAACTAGGATAAGTAGAGCCTAGAAGAAGTTATGGCATTATAGAATAGTGCATAGTGTTTAGTTAATGGGCTATTTATTTAGGTGTCTACTGAGGGTGGCAAGGAAAGTCTGAATTCCAATTTCTAGGAATCACAGGGAGATGAGCACTTAAAGAAAGGTTATGGCCGCATATAAATCATGATGGCTGAAGGCAAAGGGACTTTACCTCAGAAAGAATTCAGTAGGAAATATGCTACTGAAAGGAGAAATGCACATAAACTTAACATATAGTAACCTCAAGGCTTGGCACACAGAAATCTTCATTATAATTAGTTTTGGGAACAAAGTCCTTAAAGAAACAGTAAATACTTTTTACCCAAACTATAAAAATGCATATATATATATATATATATATATATATATATATTCACTCTCAAATTAAGAAATAATTATGTGAACTAACATTTGATTTTAATAAGGCATTTGTATTTCATGTCAAATTGGAAAAGTAAATTGTATTTCTAGTGACATCACATCAGACTTTAAAATTAAATTACTATGAATAGCATCTATTAAGGCATCCAAAAGACAAAATACAAAAGAAAGGGGAACACCACTGTCAGGAGAATGAGTGTATTCTTGAGATAAAGAAAAACTAAAACTAAACAAAATCAAAAACAACAGGGAAATAGTTTATAGTGTAGGCTATGAGTTAGTAAATAAATACTGCTGAGTTATTGATGGTAGCTAGATACAGATTAATTAGGTTCTATGCACAATTCCAGCACATTTTTTTTTGTGAAAGAAACAAACTTTTGATCCAATAGATAAGATGATGAAGATCCTGAAATAGTCTTACAATTGTGACAATGAAGAGTCTTGTCAGAGTTCTTCCATTACCCAATTTCAAGATTCACTGTACCTCTACAACAATTAAGATAATGTGCTATTGATGAAAGTGTAGACAAACAGATCAATAAAACAAAATAAAGAGGTTAAAAAAAAAGGGACCCACACTTACACAGTCAATTGAAATGTAACAATGCTGCAAAGGTAATTCAAAAGAGAATTGAAGTCTTTAACAAATGTTCCTTGGAAAACGCCACATGCAAAAACAAAACTGTGAACTCTTATCTTACACAATGCAGAAAAATGTGTTTAATGTGGATAAGAGACTGAAATGAAAAAGCAATCCATCTTTAGTGCCGTTAATCTTCTGCCTTACAATAATAGCTCTTGAAATTGTTATAGTCTTGAGCTGATCTCCATAACTCCATCCCTTACCCTTCTCCAAAGCCAAGTCTCCTGATGGTTAGCATTCATCTTTACTTTCCTGGACAACTGACACTAGCAATGCCTGAGCTGCATTCAGCTCCTTGATCAACAAGGTAATATGTTTTTGTAGTCTGGTTTCAGAGACACCTTCCCCTTGCCTCCTAACTGAAATTGTTTATGACCTCTTTCTTCCTCTCATCTCACTCTAATTCACTTCCTCCATCTCTCTTGCAGCCACGCTTGTACAAACATCTCTGAGAACAGACTCTCAAATATCCTGTCCTCCCAGACATCTTCCTAATGTCTTGGCCCAAATGCAGCACAGTTTTTTTTTTAATCATCTGATAAACATACACGTAGAGGTCTCCAAACACACATGCCTTAGGATGTCTTGATTGTTTTCACAAACTACCCAATGCATACACATTTCATATTGTGTTTAATAGAAACTTAGGATGCTGCCATATTTAGTAGATTGTCAATAGAACTAACAGAATGAGTGTGTCTAATACTGTCTCTGGGACCAATGTCCTCATGTTCTCACCCACTGTTGTTGTTTTGGTTTGGTTTGGTTTGGTTTGGTTATTTTTTTTCCTTTTTCCCCTCCTATCTTTGGTGAGATAACTTCGTAAATTAGATTATAATTTCTGCTAGTGTTTTAGGAAAGCTAACCCTTTTCTAAATAATTCTGGCTCAAGAACATTTCCCAAGTAGAACTCTGATGAACTATTGGGTCTCTTAGCATATTCTAATGTAGCAGAAACAATAGCACTTGAGGAAATTTCTTAATCAGTGTTAATGCCTTACTTCTTGCAGCCCAATCCTGAATTACTTACGTTTTACAAGGCATTTTATTAAAGAGTAAAGATTTTAAGAAACCATTTACAGCAAAATGCTTGAAATTACCATCTTTCTTATATTCGTGTAATACTTATCCAAGCACAACTCTCAGTATCCTATCCCTCTGCTGTATACTTTTGAGCACTGGCAGTATCTGAAAACTATCCCCGATATCTTCTGGTTCTGAAACCGAAATTAGTCACTGATTGTTTGCTCAATGTGCTGATGCCTGAAGTCCTGAAGTGCGGTTGTCTGTATACTCTGCTCATTTACAGTAAATTCCTATAGTCTCTACAAGAAATATGAAAACTTTTTAAATTATTAATTTAGAATTTCTTTGTATAGGAAAAATCAATTTAGAGAAGTTGCCAATGATCTCCTTCTGATATAATATATTCATGGGGAAATAGCCCAGATTTGCGCTTAATCACAGAATAATCCATGGAAGTTTTCCAGGCTGATCTTTTCACCAGATAATGAGAAATGCCACACTATAGGCACAGATAATTTACAGGACGTATGTCCAGTTTATTGATAGAAAAATTACAACTAATATTCTCTGGTGTTCTTTCAGTTCTCTCAGAAATTACGAATATATTCTTATTTGGTATACGTTTTATTGGATGATTTTCCCCCTTTTGCAATGTAGCTCTCAGGAGACAACTCAAATCTGTATGGTCATAAGCATGCAACTTAACTGACACTAGATTATAAAGGAAACAAGGAAAGACTAAATGATCAGTAGGAAAACACTCACCAATAATAACACTTTTAACATAGCCGAAGTGTATATACCTATTTGACAAAAATTGAAGTCAACACCTCCAAAGGATGGATGGTTTGTTGAGGCTTCTGTACATGGACCCTGCTCTAACTGGGATCCCTGGGGTGGTGATGTATGGCAGCAGCTGTGCTATTATAAGTTTCCCTTTAGACACATAAGGCAAGTTCACGCAAGATTTCTTTCCTCATCTGCTATGGGATTATTTCCTTCTCAGACGTTTTCAGTGGCCTGAATCAGATGTGGTTGTTGCTGTTGTTAATTTTTCATGAAGTTTTTTTTCCCATTCCTATTTGTTTTAGCAGATTTCTCATTAAAATTTTAATTAGCATACAATACAATGAGGTTGACAATTGCATTTTCATGCACATATATTATATCAAATATTCATATACATTCACCCCATTATTTTCTATCGTTTCCCTCCCACTCTCCATCTGTTCCACTAGGTCATCTACTTACCGCCTGCTTTCAGGTTGTTGATGACCTATTGATTAAGCTCCTATACCAGGCATGCCACTACTGAGCATCCAAGACTGCCCAAGGATATTATCCTTATTCTCACCTTCCCTCTGTTCCTAGTCTCCCTCCTCCTTTTGTCTTCTCTTCAGTTTCTTTCTGTCCTGGCTGTGGACAGGTACTTGAAACAAACACAGATAAAGCAGGTAGTTAATACCCCCACAGGCAGGGCTGACAGACAAGTGTCTTTTAGATACGTTCATCAGGTTTTCACTATTCTTCTGGGACCATTTCTTCCTGTTTTCTTCACTGCTCATAAGAGTTTCCAAGATGGAATGGGCTGTTATTTCCAACAGTGATCTCGGAACTGGGAAAACACACTTATTTCATTTATCTCCTTTTCCTCCTAAGTTCTTTTCTTACCTGCTTGTTTTTTCACCCCAAATAAGTTATTTACTCCTTCAAAGCACTCATCAAGACAGCTCCAACCAAGGCAACACATAGTTGAGTATTTAAAAACAACACTAATGTTAATCTCACTAGCTAATAGTTAAATTGAGAGAGAATATCTACTTCTTGATTCCATAATGGAGAATTTAATAAAATATTGCAATAACCAGGCCCAATGCAATGTACTTTATATGTCAAATGAGAACACAAATGTAATGTTTAAATATGTCAGGATTAAAACTGAATGTCACTTTTTCTTCAGGTTTTGTCGTATAATCATTTGTATGTGGCTAAATTTTTCTTTTCTGTACTTGGTATTTCAAACAGAATGCTCCCTTGTTCATGGCTTGGTTTCAATATCATGTAAATCTTCAACAACTAGAAACTGTATTTGCAAATATTCAGTACAATGTAATAAACATTTATAGAAGATGAAGAAAAAATAATATTACCCATCAGTTCCAACCTTTGCTCTCTTGATCCAGGTCTTTATGTGTTTATATATCAATCACATGCAACATCCTCTCTGATTAAGCCAAATATTTGCTAAAGCCAAGACCAAACTAAAATAAAACAATATCATGACAAGATACAGAAGCAGGCAACTTCCTTTAATTTCAGGAACACTTGCACATGATCAAACTTGAAATCTATTAAAACATTATTCCATGAAGAATGAATTACAGCTTTAATATTTGGAATTCTTTGGACATCCCCTGATTTGAGATGATGAGCCATAAACAGGAGGTGCTGTAAAAGGCTAGACAGTAGCACATGTTCTTTTTTTTCTTTTTATTTATTTATTTATTTATTTATTTATTTATTTATTTATTTAATTTATTCTTGTTACATCTCTATGGTTATCCCATCCCTTGTATCCTCCCATTCTTCCCTCCCTCCCATTTTCCCCTTATTCCCCTCCCCTATCACTGTTCCTGAGAAAGATTACCTCCCCCTATATATGCTCATAGGGTATCAAGTCTCTTCTCAGTGACCTGCTGTCATTCCTCTGAGTGCCACTAGGTCTCCCCCTCCAGGGGACATAGTCAAATGTGAGGCACCAAAATACATGAGAAAGTCATATCCCACTCTCCACTCAAGTGTGGAGACTGTCCTGTCCATTGGCTAGATCTGGGTAGGGGTTTAAAGTTTAACGCCTGCATTTTCCTTGGCTAGTGCCTTAGTTTGAGCGGGACCCCTTGGCCCAAATCTGCCTATCAAGAAAATTTGCTCAACCATGTTCATAGCAGCCTTATTTATAATAGCCAGATCATGGAAACAGCCTTAATGTCCCTCAGTAGAAGAATGGATAAAGAAACTGTGGTACATATACACTATGGAATACTACTCAGCTATTAAAAACAAGGAATTCCTGAAATTTGTGGATAAATGGATTGAACTAGAAATGATCATAATGAGTGAGTTAACCCAGAAGCAGAAAGACTCAAATGGTATATACTCACTTATATCTGCATACTAGCCCAAGGGGCATGTCCCACGAAAGCCTTCCCTTACCAGGAAACTGGGACAGAAGGGAGGACATCCTATTGGGACTCTAGATAAGAGAACCGTGTGAGAATAGAAATGCTGAAGGATCCAGTGGGTCCTAGCACATGTTCTTGGATATCCTGCTCTTCAGTTTTCATAGCACACACAGTTGATTCATCCTATTCTCATTCATGCTCCATTTCCTAATATAAACCATATTAAAAGATGTATGGGAGAACTAATTGAAATAATACTGCTAGTAACTGAGGAGTGGTTGCTATTTCATATATTTTGCTACTTCTTATAAATAATAGTAAAGACATTGTCTATCATAGCAGCTGAAACAGTATGAGAACAGATAGAGAAGAAAAATCAGGCTATTGGAATTTTTTTATCTTTTATTTTTAAATTTAGTTATTTATTAGTGTGGTGAATGGTGTGTGTGTGTGTGTGTGTGTGTGTGTGTGTGTGTGTGTGTGTGTG
>OU015752.1:8401078-8424589 GCA_907169655.1 Acomys percivali
TGTGTGTGTGTGTGTGTGTGTGTGTGTGTGTGTGTGTGTGTGTGTGTTCATGTACATAATGCTTTTGCCCAACAGTACATCAAGGTCAAAGTACAACATGCAGGAGTAATTCTCCCCTCCCACAATGAGAGTCCCTGTGCTTAAACTCAAGTCATAAGGGTTGGCTGCAAGAGCCTTTAGAGTTATAAAATCTTGTTACTGCTAACCTATGTTTATAGTCAGCAATGATAAAAAAGATGTTTAGTCATTATAAATTGTACTCCAGAATTTAAACAAGACATAGAAATTCACAAATGTCTACATTAGCTGTAAATTATTACTCTAAGCCTTTGAAATAATTAGCTGAGTTCAAAGGAATCATAAAGGTTAAGCCTAACAATGAATTATGTGAGCAGCGCAAAGGTGTACATTTAAAAGTCTTGGTTTGTATATCCTGCTACATGTTAGACTGAAGGCTTTCTCTTTATATTCAGGAATCATGGCAAAATACCATAGTCTGGATATCTTATAAACATGGTTTGTTTATTTCTCAATATCACATGGGTGAAAAACACAAGAGATTGAATAACTTTATATGATATGGAGGTTCATTTACTAGCTCAAGAAAATTAGTTTTTTCTGTTTTTTGTTTGTTTGTTTGTTTGTTTGGGGTATTGTGTTTTGTTTTGTTTTTGCTGTCCCTACAGATTTTTTGAGGCAGTTCTCTGGGGCTTCTCAACTAAAAGAACAAGTCTCATTCATGTTGGCTGCACCCTCATCATCTCATCATTTCTCAAAGGCACCGTTCACTAATATGTGGGTGCACACTTGTGATTAGTTTTAACCATATGACTTTGGTAGGGTGAGTCAAAGCTTTCTGATGATAAAAAAGATATTTTAGTTTCCTTGAGATATTTATTTTCTGTTGGGACTCTAGTCTCTTAGTTTATAGCAAATGGTTAATTATATTCAAATCACTAAAGTATCTTAGGATAACTTTCAAGTTTCCTGTTTGGTACTCAGGCAGACCATTGACAATACGAATGTAGAATATGGACCTTGAGAGAAACACTGTGCTCTTGCCCTTAGTTTCGAGATGAAGTGTCTTTGCAGATAGACATCCCAGGAAGAGTTGTGTGCTATTTGATAAAATTTCTAGTGCTGGAGCATTTGTATCCATTCTATTCCAAGATCATATGATACAGGTAGAATATTAGTGCTGTAAATTCCTAGTAAGACCATTTGGTATGTCATATGGCACTACAGCAGAGGCTTTGGGGAAAACTGGGTTAAAATAACTGGTCATGTACTCAGATAGATCATATTCAGCTTCTGAAATAAGAACTTGCCAAATAAAAGACAATTTGCCCTTTTGAAACAGAGCTCACGGTTTCCTGCTTTCCTTTTTATAAATCATGAGACAGTTAATAATGTTCCACCCGTGCCTGCTTCTCCCCATTTGGGATGATGCTATTAAAGAGCCAGATTATACAACCATCATTTTGTTCCTCATCTCATAGATTTTTCTTCAATATAGTTAATATGGAGGGGGAGCGAATCTCAAGTATACCTTTTGGAGGGTTATAAAACATATGTAGTTTTGACTACTAAAATTCAGCTTCATGAACAGGATGAGCAACATTTTTCTTAAAACTTCTCTTTATGCAAAACTCCCATCTAACTGTACCAGTTCACTGGGAAGCCTGTCAAAGAAGCGAGTGAGACGGTACTTTTGAACAGTATGGCTGCAGATTCAACTCTCAGGGCACGGTATTCACAGGCTGGGAGTTCCCATAAAATTATGCAATAATTGCCCATTCTCCTATAGCTTCAAAATACACACACGTTTCCTAGAGCAAAAGAATGTGATATGTCACTTAAAATGTTTCCCTGGAAATCAAGAAGTCGTGCTGCTTATTGACAAAGTGTTGAGTGATGCATGAAATATTTAGCAGTATAGGAAAAAGAATCAATTGAAGAACAATATTTGCAGCTGGGGAGATGACTCTGTGGATAAAACATTCGCCATGTGAGCATGATGCATCAGAGCTGCCATAGTTAGGGTTTTCTTAGCAGAATAAAAGGTAAGTCCCAGTCTATAACTAAGCTACCTGTTCAGAAGTTCAGATGCTTTTAGGTCTAGATAGGTGTTCTAAGTTGATAATGACAATATGTGATGGAGATTGATTTACATTCAGAAATTTAGATGCACCAAGATAGGAAAGATATCTTCTTCAAGGCTGTCAAATACAAACAGTCAAAACACTGAGAATGTAGCATTTATATATTTCCTGATTGTGTCACAGTTCTTCTTGCCACAGGTAGTCTATTGTATACATACATATACATATATATATGTCTTAATATAAAATAATTTTAAAAAGTGAAGCCCCACATATCTTATGCTTTCTCAGACCGAGTCACATTGTTCTGTATAGTGGAAGCCCCCTGATATTTTTCAATGAGTGCAATCAAGTTTAAGATTCTAGCACAGTATCACATACTAAAATAGTAAAGGTGCGTTAGTTTTCATATTCTTACACCAGGAAAAATTAGCCTGCATGAGAACGTGTTATCTAGAAACTAATCACGAAAACAAACACATAGCATTTCCACCAAAATGGGTCATTCATGATCTCCTTCACTGTGATCATAATCTGGCATCATCTTTCAAAAGACTTACTATGACCACCACTTCTCAAAAGTAACCTTTCATTAACTAAATAACTAAGAATCCAAAAGTGGGTGTTGTTTTGTTGTCTGAAATAGAAACACAGGTTAGCTTTTCCTCCACCAACTCATTTCTTAGCAAAAATGAAAATATAACATCTCACTTCTGAATTTCTGTGTCCAGAAGCATATTTCTACCATGGATTTTTTGTAAGCATGTCACAGAAATTCAAAGACTTTATTTCCATACTCTAATTTCTAATGTTTAAAAAAAAAAAAAGCATCGTTTACTCACTGCCGTTGTGGGGCTCTTCTATCACAAAGTGAAAATTAAAGTGTTGCCTGTAGGGTGCCGTTTACACATAGCCAGAGTACAATGGGGGAAATGTAGGACTATTACAAAGCTGAAAAGAGGAAGTAATGTCTTCGCTGTAATGGCTTTTTGATTGCCATTTGCAATATTCTTGCCTTACATTTTCTTTCCAATGTAAGTGCTCCTTTCTCAATGGGACACACACATAACTGTGAGCAATAACAGTAATGTTATATCTAATAACTGCCTGATGCAAGTTCCCTGACTAGCTGAATTGAATTTCAGTTTCTAATATGACTAATGTATGCTAATATGATTTAAATTGCAGAGAACTGAAAAATACTTGATTTTATTACACTGGAAAAAACATTGGTCTTAATTTCACAGAATGAATTATTCTCATACTAAAATGAATCTTATACCTCAGGTCTTTCCATGCAGAATAGGTTTTGTTTAAGAGGTAACTATTTAAATATAGGATTTTAAGTTGCTCCTTTTAAATATATTTGCTGTATCTATAAAACATACTCGCTCGCATTTTGCTGATTTAGTAATTCAACTGATGGCTGGGAACTTAATTCTATTTGGAAAAGCAGTTGCCTTATTTCATTGTACCCATGCCTGAGGTTTTCCATCTTTAAATATTAACTTTCAAAAAAATCAATGCTTATTAAATATTTATTTAAAAGTTATCCTGTTTACCTTGTAAAGGAGAATGCCCCTGGGTCACATTAGGAGGGAAAAGACCTTGTTCTGCATATCAGCCTCCAGATCAACATCAGAGTCCACTGAAAGCACAACCTACAAGCTGATGAATTCGTTCAGAAAAGGTTTACATATGATAGGGATAAATAATTTGAGCTCCTATCTACAGGCAAGTGCCCTTACTCATCTTGCATAGAGACTGATAAAGGTGGCCATCAACCTCCCTAATATAACCTTAGAGTATGGAATTTGTTTGCTAAGAAGCTTCTACTTAGTCAATACAATAATCTCTTTCTGGAAGTACCCTGTTGTGTAGTGGATATAAGCATGCTTTTGTTTTTAATCTCAAGTGTGGGATGTGAAACAGACTTGTGTGAGGGTGTGCAGTGTTTTTGTTTTTGTTTTTGTTTTTGTTTTGTTTTGTTTTTTTTAACTAAAAACAGACTTGTGAGAGAACAGGTGATATTTGTCCACTAGAAGAGGAACTGCCTTTTTGGGGGGCATGGTCTTTGCCAACTGATAAACATCCTAGTATGGACTCTGAGAAGGAGATGTTAAATATGAGCCCAAAACAAGAGGCTGAATTTTTGGTCTGGGCTACTCATCACTCTACTTCGAGACACTCTTTTTTTCATTTAATTAATTTATTCAAATTACATCTCAATTGTTATCCCATCCCTTGTACCCTCCCATTCCTCCTTCCTCTTCCTGCTTTCACCCTATTCCCCTCCTCTATGTCTGGAGACACTCTTAAAGAAAACCACTCCAGCAAACACTTTGAGGTTCCAAGTTCCAGCAGCTGTGGTTGCAGTCACTTTTATTGAAAAGCTAGTTTGCTGTTTACTGGGTCTATTGTAATACTACAGGTTTGCCAATGGAATTGCTCCAAGGAACTGAGCCTAAAAAGGTCTAATTCTCCTGTTTTCATTAACTTCTTTTATTTTCTACTTAGGGTGGGTGAGTTGGAAGGAAGGTATAAGCATTAAAGAATCCCAAATAAAGTAGGTTTTAAAAAGTTCAAAGTCTACATTGTTGGGTCTTGTTAGGTTGGTCATTGTTGACAAAATAAAAGTATTTCCTTCATATACCAGAAAACAGACTTAGCCGCAGAACACCTATGAAAGGTTGTCTTTGTCACTCTTGAGAAAACGCTTAGATAAGCCAGGAATTTTAACATCAAACTAACAAGTTCCAAAGTCTATCTAGTTTTTGCTGGGGATGCTTTTGTTCTCTGTATCAATACTTCTCATTTCTTTAGAAGTTCTTTCCAAGCAATGTGTTTTGGATAGGCTGCACCCTCATATAACCTCAAGGGTTCTTATGAAGATCCAATCACTCAGGGTATTTTGTTCCCACTGACCTAACACACCATGGCTTTGAATAACTGCTGGACATGTAGCTATATGGCTCACCTCACACCAGTGACATGCCAAGATATCTTTGCATAAAATGTTTTTAATGTGTCCTTCATCTCCTTTAGTAAGGCAAGAATACATGCTCTTCTTTCTTATTTTTAATTTATTTTTTCTAATGTATTCACTTTATGTCCCAACCCTCCACCCCTTCAAGTCCTACCCTCCCACCTTCTCCCCCTTATGCCCTTCCCCAAGTCCTCTGAGAGGGGGAGCCCCCCACCACACTAACTGACCCCTTCCTCTCAAGTCTTATCAGGACATCCTGCATCCTCTTCCTCTGTGGCCCATTAAGACACCCCACTAGAGGGACATATTTGAAGAGCAGGCAACAGAGTCCAAGGCAAAGAAAGCTCCTACTCCCCTTACTAGGTAACCTATATGGAGACTGAGATGCCCAACCCCATTGGCAACATCTGACATGGAGGCCTGTTCTTTCCATGCATGGTTCTTGTTCAGTCTACACAGGGCCCCTGGGCCAGATTTGTTAGCTTTGTCGGTCCTTCTGTGGAGCTCCTGTCCCCTCTGGGTCCTTCCATTCCCCACCTCTTCCATAAGTCACCCTGTGCTCAGTCCCAAAGTTTGCGCTGTGAGTCTCAGTATCTGCTTCTATCTCCTGTTGTGTGGGGTCTTTCAGAGGACCTTTATCATAGGCTCCCATTCTGTTCCCTCTCTTCAGTGCTTCTAGTGTCTATTCTATCTGCCCTTCTAAATGAGAATTAAGCATCCTCTGTAAAGTCTTCCTTGTTACTTAGCTACTTTAGGTATGTGAATTGTAGTATGGTTATCCTGCATTATATGACTAATATCCTCTTATAAGTGAGTATATACCAGGCATGTCTGGATCTTGAGTTACTTCACTCAGGATAATATTTTCCAGTTCCATTCATTTGCCTGAAAATTTTATGATGTCTTTGTTTAAGAGCTGAATGGAATTCCATTGTGCAGTTGTACCACACTTTCTTTATGCATTCTTCCACTGAGGGACATTTAGGTTGTTTCCACATTTGATGGAACCTGTACTACTGCTAGGTAGGGATATCCACTCTACAAGCTAAGGCTATAAAAGGGGATTCTGATTAAAGGAAAGAGTCCCTGATAGAGCTGCAGCTTGAGTCAGGCCCACCTCTGCACTGTTGTGTTATATTAGTACATACATACACTATTTTTGTAGCATAAATTAATCATGGATATACAGTTTTGCATGTCCATATCAATTGGAATTTTATATAAGGTAAAGTAAACATGATTTTTCATCAAATATTACTTAAAATATTTCCTGGTTTCTGGAAACATTTTATCGATAAGAAGAAATAATTTCACGCTTGGGGAAAACAAATAAATGTTCCAAATGTATGATTTCTTAACAATTGCTTTCCAATGTTATTAGTATTTTAATTTCTTTTCAGTGGAGAAGGTATTTGTTCTTCTGACTTCACAATCCTCAAAATAATTAATAATTATAATTGTGTTCTTTAAAGGACAAACTTTAACCCTCTAAACAAGCCCATCTGGAATCACTGGATGTGTTAAAGACCTTTATATGATTAGATGCAAATAAATAGGCAATTAAATAATCATTCATTAGAAGTAATGAGCATGTTATTCAGGACTGCTTCTCACATGAAAAACAAGTGACTGATCTGTGAGAAAGTGTTACTACATGAATAAAAGCACAATGCCCAGTGTTAGTGAAGCATTTGAATGTGGGACCAGTGGATGACAACTTCCTACGACTCTCAATGATGACAGTACCTCCATCAAAATCACTTTACACGTTCTTTCATTTGTATGGGAAAAAATTCTTGAAATTTATGTTTTAATTATTCTTTCCATCTCTCTCTCTCTCTCTCTTATTTTTGTTTTGTTTTGTTTTGTTTCTTTTTGAGACAAAGTTTCCCTGTGCAACCTTGACTGTCCTGGACTCACTTTGAAGACCAGGGTGGCTTTGAACATAGCAATCTGCCTGCCTCTGCCTCCTTGAATGCTTAGATTCAAGTTATGTCCCAGCATGACCAGCTATTTCACTTTTTCTAAGATGGCACATTCTTCATTACCCTGACTATACTATCTTGTTTCCATTAGGATAATGTTGCACAAAACCAAGACTGTGTAATTTGGTAATGACTTTGCAAAGAACATTCATGTCACTAATTTCAATTTATATAGTACCACTGCATATTGGTTACTCATATTTTATATAGTAAACATCTCCTTTGATGTAGAGAGTGTCTAGTTTAATTTTGATTTGGTTTTTTGTGGGGTTTAGGGGTATTATTTTTGGGGGAAATGTATTTGCAATAAGAAGTTTCCAGTTACTTATCGTCACCTGGCTCTGCTAACAACTCATTAGTTTATATTACAAGGAAATATTCCAAAGAGGCTTTGATGAGTTGTGGAAAACTAAGTCCTGAGTACCTAGAATGTACTGATAATAATTGTATTTCACTTGAGCATTTGTTTCTAATTCTAGAGAACTGTATTCAGAAGCTGTTGAAAATGAGGTATCTGAAGGTATGTTAAGGTCCGAGTTACAATTTTTAAACATACATGTTTCATAGTAAAACTCTTGAGGTTGCATATAGAGCAGTGTAATTTCTAACCTGACTCTTGCACAAGTTAAATAGGAAAACTGGTCCTGGAGAATGCTTCTATCTCTCTAGAACCTAGACTTGGTCTTGATAATGAAAACACCTGCAACAAACATTTCTAGTTAGATAAAAGAGCCAGGCAGTTAGAGCTCTCAACATGGTTGGCAGAATATCTTTTTAGTCTGTGTGTGAATGTCAGTCAGCAAACACTTCACATAACTCGCAAGATCAATCTGGGTTTAGAGTGCCGTATCAGAGAGTCACAGTAAGATTTGTTGGATAAAATCTGTGTTCAGATTTTCATGCAATTTGGTAGCTGGAAGTCCAGCACATCTCTCAAGATTGCACTGCCCTACATTCCTGTAGCTCTATTTCGAAATCAAATTGAGAACATATTCTATCCTCTGTTGCTTGAGTTATAATCAATTCTCAGTGCTCAGAGAATCCGGGAAGCTGAATAGGACCTTTCAGACACATTTTTTCCCCAGATAATTGCAGCATCTCAGCTACAAATAAACTTTGTCTTTTTCCTCATCTGAAAAGGCACCCATGAGCTTCTTTATAGAGCTTTCTGGAATCATAGATCACTCTGCTTTGCATTTATGTTCTTTTTAAACCAAGAGTATTTACGCATTCTCATATCAAGATCCTGCACACTCTAATATTCTCCATTTCCGCGGTGTACCAGAAATGCTGTACATCAGTGCTAACTCATAGTCTCCTTTAGCCCTCTACTTACTATACCATATTGTATCTGACATATTTGTGCTTGCTCATGAATTTCATAAGGTGAAATGCCTATTTTAAAATTGAAGCCAATTTGACATTTTGTTGACCTCTTGTTTTCCCATATACAGGACCATGTTTTTCTCTCTATGGTAAAATTGTCCTCCATCTCTCTGAACTCTAGGCATAATAATATGCTTTGAAATACTTAGAGGAAAACCTGAAAGACTCATGATGTTCATGCACACAACTGAAAAATAAATTTTAGCATTTGCCTCTCCAGGTTAACATAAACATAATATGCATAGTAGCCACTCATTACATTATTTACATAAGGAACAAAAAAGAAATAGGTTATGTAAATATCTACATAATAGTTCTATTTAAGTTTTCATATTGTTAAGCTTCAGTCTACCAGTAAATAAGAAGAATTATCATTAGTTCTACTATTCTCAATACTTGACTTTTAGATCATTTAGCATCCATAATTTCCAAGGATGTTTTCTTTTATTAAAAATTACAACAGCTTTATGGGATGAATTTAAGTTGTGAATGCTAATTATAAATTGGATATCATAATTTTGTTATTTATTACAATACAACTGAATATATATAATAAAGAATTTAAATAGTTATGATTTTCTTAACTTTCTCAAGTAAATGAACCTAATTATATCATAATCTTATTTATATAAGATATAGATAATTTATGCAGTAAAAGAACTTTAAAAAATATCAGCTATATTATTAAATGAACACTAAATGATAAACTAAAGCCATTCTTCTTCTATTTAGAACATTTTTGAATATATAATGATTCATTATACATTACATTCTAATGATCTACATTATAAAAGTTGATCATTAAAAATCATATTTTGTAATACAAGCCACAACAGAATTATGAAATGCTACAGTGAAGAATATCTTTGTTTCATTTTGTTTTTCCAGTAGACAGTCATCATATTATTGAACTTATCTACACCATTAACTCTTACCAGACACTTTTTGGTATCCATTTTGTGATACATTTTTTTGTAACTGTAATGAAATAAAATTGCTACCAGACAACATAAATTTCATATTCTAATCTTAAAGTCTGTGCAACAACTTTGGAACATTTTCTACTAAATTTTGTTTCCTATACAATCAAGAAAAGATAATAACTAAAAATCTCTTCTTATTAAAGATGATAAGCTGGGCAGTGGTGGTGCACACATTTAATCTCAGAACTTGGGATGCAGAGACAGGCAGATCTCTGTGAGTTCAAGGCCAGCCTGGTCTACAAAGTGAGTCTAGGACAGCCAGGGCTACACAGAGAAACCCTGCATTGAAAAACATATATAAAACACACACACACACACACACACACACACACACACACACATATGAATGACAGCATTCTCCCAAGTGTCTATGTATATGCAGTTGCATTCTTCCTGTTAGTGCCTATGAAGACTCAACAGGGTCAATTCAGTTATGCAAGAACTTCTATTTTTATGTTTGGATGTCAGACCTGTAAACAATAGAAAATCCAAGTCTGAACTGTAAGCCTGGTCAAAAATCAATACCTGGGAATTCATAGGTAATACAGGTAAAACCACCACTGTTGTTTTGCTCTATGGATATTATGTCAAACTACCTTCCAAATATTTATATTTATACTCATAGATCAGTATTAAAATTAACTGTGATCATCAAAGCTTCCTCTTTAAGTGGACAGTAGTCAATGTACAGCCTTCTATTTACTTGTGTTTATACAAAATGTATCAAAACTAGACAGCACTGATCAAAGTCAATAAGACAAAAAAAATATACTAAAGAAAAGAACATCAAGTTCAAAGGGATTGTATTTTGAGGTCATAAAAATGTTCAAGAGGTAAATAAGAGAGTGAATATGATATCTGTGTGAAATTATTAAAAATAAAATATTTAAAAGTGACTTTATTGTGACATTGATCATAAATATAGTTAAATAATTCACTTTTGATATTTCAAATTGATAGCTAGATTGAGTCATGTACCTTTCCTCTCTCTGTGTCTCTGTTTTACTGTATTTGTCCCTCTCTTTTTCTCTGCGTTTCTCTTTAATGTATATAGGAGTTCATTTGGGTATATGCTCAGGTACATGTGTGAAACTATGTATACCAGTCAAAAGTCAATATGGAATGTCTTTCAGAATCACTATATATCTTATTTTTTGAGGCAGGTCTCTTCCTGGTCCTGGGGATCACTGATTGACTATGCTATCTGGATAATGATCTCCAGGGATCTGCCTGTCTCCATCTCTCACCTCTAGCCCCTGCAGTTAGAAATACATTCCACTGGACCTAGCTTTTGATTGAGTGAAGAGGGTATTTATGTGATCATATAAAAGTTTTACTAGTGGAGAAATAAACTTTAAAAAATCTTTGCCATTATTCTTAAAGATTTAAACCTTAGCTTTGATTCATACATAATTGTAAATATTGAGGAGTTATGTGATATTCTGAGTCACATGTAATAGGTAATGAACAAATTAAGATGATTAGCATATCTATCATGTTAAAGTCAAATTATGATGATTAACACATCTATCCTTATCAAAATTTTATCATTTGCTTCCAGTGAATAGATTAAGAAAACACCTCTAGCATACCTATATATTATTGTTAATTAAATTTATTCTGCTGTGTCATAGAATAGCAGAACTTCCTATTAAAGTACAGATTTCTACTCACATAAGTAAATATTGCTCTATTGTTTCATCATTATGGTTTAGCACATTTACTTCATGTATGATTTTGGTACATATGCCTTTGGAATACTCACAGATATAATAACCTAGGATATAATATATTATTATTTTAAGATAAATTTTCTTTGCAGTTTCCCTTAAATATTATATACTAAGATATTATGTTGTACATTCACATATATTACTCATTTAAGAAACAACTTGGTATTGTTTTTTTCAATACCAACATGTTGAACCAACATTTGAAGTCACCGTTTCATAAATTTATATAATAATAAGTTTAACTTTTTCATTAATTAGAACTTCAGGCATGAGGACGCATGCCTATTATCCCAGAGCTTGGAAGATGGATCCAGGAAGATCTGAGTTTGAAGGTCAATATCAGTTACATGGATATTCACAATCATTCTGTTCTGTGGTATGTATGATCTTGTGTCAAAACAAAAAGAATTGTGAACTTCTATATCCTCTGAGGCAAGATCTAGAAAGTTATTGTGGGAAACTGCCTTTATAAATCTAACTTGATTTTATTTTAAAAACATTGTATCAGTTATTTGGTTTCTCTGACCAATCTGAAGGAGTGTAGCTCCCTATAGCCCTATGAGGAGTAAGTTCTACTGCAAAATCCAAATTTGGGGCGTTGAATCAAAGTGTCATGTTTAAAAGTGCGAAGATGCTGTGATGTGGGTCAGTGGATCCGACGCTGGCTCATTGCCATGTTGCCCAACTGCGTTGCATACAGCCTTACTCCAACGTACTTGTTTCACTCTTGATTAACTCTGATAATTCCCACACGCCAGCCTCTAAGTGGGTCCTAGTGATCCCACGAGTTCGGGTTATCTCACCTCTTCACACAGACAGTACTTTCACTCTTGAAAACACTATGATTAAAAAGAGCAGTGCAAGGGTTCTACTTCCATTACTACTCACTTCTCATCCATTGTCTGCAAAGAAACACTAATGTTAGTATTTCAATGTCTTAATTAATTTTCTGTCACACTACGCTTAAATCCTACTGTAGATCCTAAGATTAAAAGTACATGATCTGTCCTTACTAACCCAGAGGGTTTGAGACAGGGTTTCCCTGTGTAGCCTTGCCTGTCCTTGACTCACTTTGTAGACTAGGCAGGCCTCGAACTCACAGAGATCCTCTTGCCTCTGCCTCTGCTGGGATAAAGGTGTGTGTCACCATGCCTGGCCAGAAATTCTCTTATATATTTTCTCCTCACCAATTACAGGTAAATTATCCTTTTTTTTTAACCTTTGATCACGCCCTACATTTTATTTTATTTTTTATTTATTTATTTATTTATTTTTATTTTTTATTAATTTATTCTTGTTACATCTCAATGGTTATCCCATCCCTTGTATCCTCCCATTCTTCCCTCCCTCCCATTTTCCCCTTATTCCCCTCCCCTATGAATGTTCCTGAGGTGGATTACCTCCCCCTGTATATGCTTTCATTGCAGTTTCCTAACCTTTTTAATTCTTCTTTGGAGTCTTTGTTACAGAGAAGTTCTGTTCCTGGAATTCTGTATCTCTTGGCCTTTGTTCTACATGGTAGGTTAGGACATGCAGACCTCAGCTTCCATGTCTCCTCTTATATCAGAAAAACAAATAACCCCTGACTGTGAGTCCCACACCCACCAAATGATTCCATAACATATCACTCACCTGTATATAGCTACATCTTCTGTACTGCCTTTAATATACTTTTTAGTGATTTATTTATCTTATCTATCCTCCGATCAGAACTGGTTTGTCTTCCACATCATTTTAGTTTCAAAATCTATACCCATGAATACATTAACAAAGAAAATCAAGAAATGCAGAACCCTTGAATGTTGTATCCATGTTGGTATTTTAAAGAACAGGTTGTGTAGTGTACATCAAATACAACATGAGAGCAGGATTATTTAGCGTGAAACCCTGGGCATAGTTTTTTTTAAAAATGCACCTCAGGTTTCAATAGCATATAGTAGAAGAAAGACTCGTTCTGTGACCCTGTGTTTCAGAATGTTAATATTATATATTATTTGCCTGAATATGTTAGCTAAGAGCCACCCACTCAGTTCTGAAGGAAAAAAAAATTCAGAATCACAGCACCTGTTAAAAAAAAAAAGAAAGAAAGAAAGAAAAGAAATGACTGCTGTTACTTATTACTTTAAGTCACAAAGTTTCTTTAAAGTTGTCCCACAGAGCAAAATGTGTATTTTAAACCACAAAAAGAAGTTTCAAAGCATCACTTTTTTTCATCTCTAATAGCAGCAACCTAGATTTAATTTCACTTAAAAAGTCACAGGGGCACTTCTAAGCTTAATAATAGTATTTAGGTTAAAAAGGCATGGGCTGGAATTAGAGGATTCTTAAAACACACCACAGAAGCCCTGTATCCATTAGCATTTCATCAATAACGTAAACCAGTCTCATAGCTGACAGGCCACACTATTACTCTACATCAGTGTGGTCATCTTGTCAGTGTAGTTAATAGGGCTCAGACACAGGACATTGTCCAAACAAGTGCTGTCTGCAGTATTTTTAGGCTGTTCCCCTCCTATAAGGAAATTCCCAATTGAATTGGGGCATTCAGACATGACAAAGTAAAAATCCAGGCAAATTATATGTTAGAGCTTCAGCTCATAGCACAGAACAAAGGGAAAGTAGCCCATGCTGACTATCCCCTTTCAGAGCTGCATTTGTTCCCAAGGAGTGCTAGGAGGAATGGGAGGTTTTTCCACATGACTGAAACAAGAATCTAGCGAGCCTCAGCAATAATGATCAGTGAGATTTTTATTCAATTTTTTACCAATAAGTTATATTTTGTGAAGGACTGGAAGAGTTGGTGGCTGAAGTTTGAGTTATTCCTGTGTGTCTTCACATAGCTTATGGGATGATGCCACGGCTGTGAGAGCCGAGGTCTATGAATAAAGGAGTCAGCCTGCTAATGGCTCATTTTATAAGTGATTTGGGATTCTGTTAAAAACCCTTCTATACATTTCAGGAGTTTGTAATGTTTTATTATGACTCTATCTCCCTGTGACACATCCGTTAGCTGCATGATTCCTCATACTCAGGATTCTTTCTCAGGATTCTTTTCCTACATTTCATATCAGTTCTATTTAGGGAAATAAAAAGTAACTCTCAAATGAGTGCCTGAATGAAACATTCCATCACTATACACTCCATCCTGTGCATGATGGATAGCCTGTTCAATAGATGCTTATTTAAACATAATTTAATAAATAATGTAATAACTGAAAGTGAAAAATTCAGAATTAGACATCAAAGCTGAACACATATGAGGACTTAGATTGTCACCAGTGTAGCTGTCCCTACAAAGTTCCTTCATCAAACCTAATAACTTCTTGTTTTCAATATATAATATAAAAAAGTCATAAATAAATTATGGCAGACATTAACAACATAGTTTCATAAGTATTTAATGAAAAAATTAAATTGCCAATTGGCACTTATGAAACACTAGGAAGAAAGAACATCTGGGTAAGCCTCACCACTACCCTCCCACATTGTGCCTAAGATGTTGAGACTGTCCACAATCCCAAAATTAACTAAGAAATGTCTGATGTTTTGGCACCAAATACTATAATTCACCCAGAAAATAAGAGAAATAGAGGGGGAATCACTTGTGTGCTTTCCTTTCATTACCACATTAGAAGTGATTAGGTCTCTTGATTTGTTATATTAGCACACTTACTACTTATTTCACAACTATTGTTTGCCTTTCTAGAAGCTAGTGATACAAAGGTTTATGCTATACAGAAATATCCATTTCTCACACTGAGATACAACCGTTTTGGTAAAGTACAAATCAGATTTTGACACCCAGAAAAGGGAGTGTCTTCCACAAGACTTTCAATTTTTCATAAAGCCTTACCCACAGTTCAGTTTGTGGAAAAAAATTCCATAGAAATGCATAGAAAAGATTATCAGAACCAACATTTGTATGCTTTTTTTCAAATAATTATGAGTCAACATGGTTTTTTTTTTTGTTAGCTAATAAAATTGAAATCTTTATGAAGTCTCAATTAAAATATTATAGATATTGCTACATTAGTTCTTTTAAGTCAGTATTTTTATATCTGAAATAGGATGTTAATCAAGCGTTATCATGTATGGCATATCATCTTTTTGTGCCCTGACATGGCAGAAGATTTTTTTGTTCTTATTTACATGATTGAAAGCAATAGATTCTTCTCCAGCCAGGAGAGCAGGTAAGCTGACTGCAGATCTTCATCTCTTCCTCCTCTCCTCCAAATGTATCCCTTAGCCTCACCCCTAGCTTTGTAGCTGACCACCTACTACAGCCTCACATCCACCCTGGCTCCATCCTATGGATCACATAGCTCTTCCTCCCCAAACTTTCTTCCTGACACTCATCTCTTGATCCCAGACACTAGCTCCATCAAACATTCCCCCAGAACCTGACAACCACTCCCTGAAGAAAAGCTGATATCCTACAGGCAATCTTCAGCTCTTCATCTTTCCTTCTACTTGCTGCCCTAAACCCAGTCCCCACATTCATCCCCAGCTCTGTAACACACCCCCGGTCTAACCTGGGCTACCCTGCCCTTCCTCTCTGAACCAACCTTCAGTGAATCACAGTGATCTTCCCCATCGAACTTCCTTTCTCCTATGCATCCATTATCCCAGCTCCCAGCTCCAACAGGTATTTCCTGGGTATCCTCCAGCCAGGCCTGCCAGAGATGCAACTAGATCAGCTTCAGACTTTCACTTTCTCTCCACGCCACCATGTGCATGCCCACTGTCTTATCTCAGCACTGTAGCTGACTAAAAGATGTGGCCTCTCTTCATTCTCCTACCCTGTTGCCAGGGAACTAAGCAAGTGCTAGGAGAATACCATGCCTTCCTCCCTCCAATATCCCCCATCTTTCTAGTTCATCCCCATTTTAAAAAATTTAATTGTTTTTTACATATACATTTATATTATTATACATATATATAATAAACTACCTATAACAAGAAGAACCATGACACAATTAGGAATTATATAATTCTTACATTCTTAGTGTTTTGGCTATTTATATTTGACAGCCTTGAAGAAAACATCTTTCTTATCTTGGTGTGTCCAAACTTCTGAATGTAAATCATGTCTTGTCATTATCAACTTAAAACATCTATCTAGACCTAACAATATTTGACCCCTAAACAACTAAGCTTCATTGTAAAACTAAGTTACCTGGTCTTCAACTCTATCAGAGGCTTGAGAAAGAATAAACTTGATTACTAGAGTATGCTGGGATTTCAGGTTAGTAGCTTTAAGTATCAACATGCAATACCTAAAAATTCACTTAACCTCAAACCTCCAGGGGTCACACCTAGAAGGATCCCAGAATAATTTCCTTCCAGCAAACACATGGTCAACATAATATCCTAAGTATCAGAGATGACAAAAAATATGCAATCAAAAACAAACAAACAAAAACACAAGGAGTAAAACACCTACCAAAAAAGGCAATATAAGATCAGCATCTAGAGTTCTTATACTCTCAAAACCAGATGACTGGATGCCAGAATAAAAATACAATCAATAACAACCAAGAGAGTGTGGCGCCACTAGCGTTCTATATTCCTATTACAGTAGACCCTGGGAATTATAGCCTAGTGGAGACACAAGACAAAGACCTTAAAATATTATTTATGGATACAATAGAGATCTTTAAAAGAAAATTAATAAATAACTTAAATAGATCTATAAAAACACAAACCAACAGAGGAAGAAAATCAATAAAAGAGCATACAAAATGGAAAAAGAATCAATAAAAAATCCCAAACTAAGAGAAACCTGGAACTAAACATTTTAGGATGTTAAAGGGAAATCACAGAGGCAAACACTGTCAAAAGAATATAAAAGATGGAATAGAGAAACTCAGGCAGTAGATAAGGATATATGTACAGGTAGAAGGGATAGGTATCTTAAAGGAATGTTACATCTAAAAAACATATCCAGGACATCTGAGATATTATTCAAAAACCAAATCTAAGAATGGTGGGAATAGAGTAAGGAGAACAAACTCTGGTCTAAGACACGGAAAATACTTTCCCCAAAATCAAAGAAGAAAATTTCCCTAACCTAAAGTAGGAGGTGCCCATCGTAATATAAGTAGCATAGAGAGCACCAAGTAGACTGAACCAGAAATAAAAGTCCCCTCAGTAAATAATCATCAAAACATTAAAAACTGGTGAGCTGGGCGTGGTGGCGCATGCCTTTAATCCCAGCACTCGGGAGGCAGAGGCAGGCGGATCATTGTGAGTTCAAGGCCAGCCTGGTCTACAAAGCGAGTCCAGGACAGCCAAGGCTACACAGAGAAACCCTGTCTAAAAAAAAAACAAAACAAAAAAAAAAAAAAACAAAAACAAAAACAAAGAAAAAAAATTAAAAACTAAACAAAAAAAGAATATTAAATGCTGCCAGAGAAAAAATACAAAGTAACATATAAAAGCAGAACTATTAGAATAAAAGCTGACTTTTCAAAAGGATCCCCAAAGACTAAAGAGGCTGGACAGCTGTGCTAGAGGCTAGCCAAAACTGCTGTCTCCAAAAAAATTGTCAGTCAAAATGGAAGTAGAAAATAAAACATTCCATGATAAAAATTAAATTGAAACAATAACTATCTGTAAATCTAGCCCCACAGAAGGTGCTAGAAGGAAAACTCCAAAATAAAGAGTTTAATCACACCCAAGCAAACACAAAGAATAAATATTTCCCAAATAGCAATCAATAGATGAGTAAGAGAGAGAGAGAGAGAGAGAGAGAGAGAGAGAGAGAGAGAGAGAGAGAGAGAGAGAGAGAGACCACCAAATGCAAAGTAACCCACCCCTATACATCAAGTTGAATCTGGACTGAATTCATCCCCATCCACTGAGGCCAGACAATAGAGTACATGTTATAGAAAGACTAGAGGGATGCCCATGAAAATCCTCTCTGGGGATGGATCAGTTGGTCCGACTATTCAAGGACAGGCTAACTGCACAAGTCTCCACCACCCATGGAGCCTCTGACCTCTCCTGGTCTATAAGCACTTTCGTGGCTTATTTCTTACTTACTAGGTTCACATGAAATCAATGTTTATTTTATATGCCTAACCTTACACTTCAGAAGATTGCAGGTAGAACAATATGTATGATTCATCCCTTACAAGCAATTAGATGCCCTTCAGCATGAGGGAACAAGAGATATTTGAAACATGTGTTATTCAAATCAAATGGCAAGTCACTGAATATGGTCTAGTACCTTCCTTAAGTGCAACTATGTTTATTTATCTAGGGTCAAATTCCATCAATACAGCTAAGATGCACTAATAAAAATGTCCCTGTTTTTACCTTATATTGTTTAATGTTACTGTAGATGATAATAAAAATAAAAGCAATAAAGAATATCTGGATTAATTTTTTATTTATTTTTATTATAATTTATTTACATGACATCTCCATTGTAATCCCTTGGCTCTTATCTTCCTGTTATCACCACCCTCCCTCTTCTTCCCTATTCCCCCCTCCTAGACCTCTGACCAGTGGGGTACTCCTCCTCCACTTTCTGGTCACAGCTTATCCGGTCTCATTTGGATAGCCTGCATCCTCTTCCTCTGTGTTCCCACAGGGCCTCTCCAACAAGGAGCAGAAATCAAATTGTAGGCACCAGAGTTCATATCATGGGCAGAAACCCTGCCTTCTCCATGTGGAGATTGAGATGTCCATCAGCTACATCTGAACAGGGGGACTATGTTCTCTGCTTACAATGCCCTTGGTTGGTACATCAGTTTGTGCAGGCCCCCTATGTCCAGATCCGGCAGCTTTGATTGTCTCCTTGTGGAGCTTCTGACAATCCCTCTCTGCCCCCTCCTTCCATTCCCCCATGTCTTCCATATAACTCACAGCTCTTGATCAAGAGTCTGGCTTTGAGTCTCAGTATCTGACCTAAAAACCTGTTGGGTGGAGTCTCTCAGAGGACATCTGTGTTGTCCTAATATCCACTTATAATGAGTCTGTACCATGCATGTCTTTCTGAATCTGGGTTATCTCACTTAAGATGCTTGTCTCTAGTTCCATCCGTTTGCCTGAAAATTTCAAGATATCCTTCTATTTGATGGATGAGTAGTACCATAGTTTCTTTATCCACTCTTTGGTTGAGGGTCATCTAGATTGTTTCCAGATTCTGGCTATTACAAATAAGGCGGCTACCAACATAGTTGAGTAAATATCCTTCTTGTATGGTGGATCATCTTCCAGGTATATGCTCACGAGTGGTATAGCTGTGTCTTGAGGTAGCACTATTCCCAATTTTGATTATCAACTTAAACTTACTAAATATTTACCTACCTAGAGTAGTGTCAAAACTTTGTCAAGATTGAGCTGTGAAATAGAATGACAATTGTAAGTTACTTTCAAGTAAAATGACCACAGTATTATTTGCTAATCCTAATGCCATGTCAGAAGAATCAAAGGGAATTGATATGTCTTTAAGAAGTAATTTTGAGAAAATTTGATATTCTATAAAAATTGACAACTTAAATTTGAGAGGATCACTGAAGCAAGGGTACCTCTGGCATAAACAAGATACATTTATGATGTCCTTGTTCCAGCCTCTTACAGGAGCATGCCATCTGCCAGCTCTGGAGAGCTGCAGTCCAACCCTCAACTGATGCGTTGTTTCCAAGCTTCTGCCAATTTCTACATTTGCTTTCGTTTCACTGTTATTTGTTCATGGAAAGTTTGGAATTAGAACCATAATTAACACTCAGAATCAAATATGCCCCTACCTTCATCACTTTCAATTTTTATGAGAATATCTTTAAGGATCCACATACAAATAAAGTGGTCAGTACTTATCTTTTTACATTTAGCTTAATGAGGACTAATATCATGCATGTTCTTGTGAATAATAGAATTCCATTTTTCTTTGGCAATAAGTAGGATTCCACTAAGTAAGTCTGTTGCCAAAGTTTTTCCTCCTGGCCCCAAATTTCCAGAATAATAATAATGATTTATGACACTCAAAAGATATTGACAAATATCTAGCCATATATTTAGGCTGTTCTATGACTGGCTCATAACTTAAAAATAGCCCTTTTATACTGATTTACATTCTGCTACATGGCTGGTTATCTCTGCTCAGGTATCATGTGTCTGTCCTCCTCACATCTTCCTAGATGAACTTTCCATGCCTAGGCCAATCCAAGAAACCTTTCTACCTAATGGATGTTCGATCTTCTATTCTACCCTTTCTATAGACCATAGTTTTTTTCTTTTTTCTTATTCTTTTTCTTTTTTTGCTGGGAGAGGGAAATCAGGTGATGTATATATACAATACACATAATATTCCTTCTAAATAATCCACTGTTTCTCTTGACTCTCCAGTTCATAAACAACTTTGTTTCTCAGCTACTGTGATAGATTAAATTTTGGAAGGCCAAGTATCCTGTCCACATGTTAATTTTATATCCTTTTCATATAATATATATATATATATATATATATATATATATATATATATATACACATACACACAAAAATGAATGCAATTTTTTTAAGCTAAATGCAAAGCAATTAATGACCCCATAGACAAAATGTTTTTTTTTTTCCTCTTTCTGAGGCACTTTAAACTCCTGCTCAATTCTGGTTCATCAATGAAGAAAGGTAAGTAGAGAAAGGGCTTTGGAGACTAGGAAAGTCAAATGCTAAAATGAGATTCTTCAGGATTTTTTTTGTCTGTTGTGTGGCACAGTACTTTCCCTCTAATTTGTTTCTTAGATTTTGTCCACTTTCCTTAATGTTCTCTATTCCCTTTCTCTTACTTCTTTTATGTCTTCACAATGAAAAGTCAATGCTAAAATTTTCACAGGAAGGACTATAGTGTAGAACAGTTAATCGTCAGTGAGTGTGACTTCCAAAACTTACTATTAACATAATAATGTCTCCACAATATACCTCAAAACTTTTAAAGAAAATAAAATTAATTCAATGTTCATAATCAAGAAGATTATCACTACACTTAAAAAATTAGACAACAAAACCATATTAAAAATAATGGAATGTACCCAGAAAATGTTCCAACACACAACAAAAACATATGATCAACCATGCTCATAGCAGCCTTATTCATAATAACCACAACCTGGAACCAACCTAAATGTTCTTCAGTTGAAGAATGGATAAAGAAACGGTAGTACATTTAACCTATGGAATACTACTCAGCTATTAAAACAAGGAAATACCAAAATTTGTGGACAAATTGATGGGACTAGAGATAGTCATACTGAGTAAGTCAACCCAGAAGCAGAAAGACTCACATGATATATACTCATTTATAATTGGGCACTAGCCCAAAAGGCCCATCCCACAAAAGTCTTCACTTACCAGGAGTTTGGAATAGATGTGAAGACATCCTACTGAGACTCTAGGTAAGAGACATATAGGAGATGGGTAAACAGAAGGACATAGAGGGTCCTAGAAACCTACAAGAAGGACATCATGATGGGTGCATCAGGGCCCAGGAGGTCTGCTCAAACTATTGCACTAACCAAGGACAATACAAGGAGTAAACATCGAACCCTACTCTGATGTACCCAATAGACAGGACATTCTCCACAGTTATATGGAGAGCAGGCACTGACTTTGACATGAGCTCCATATTTGCTCCATATTTGATGACCTCCCCTTGGTGGGGAGGCCTGGTGGTACTCAAAGAAAGAATAAGCAGACTACCAAGATGAGATTTGATAGCCTATGACCATATGGTGGGGGAGGAGGTCCCCCTTGGTCATAGACCTAGGGGAGAGGAATAGGATGAAAGCGGGAGGGAGAGAGGAATGAGAGGATACAAGTGATGGGATAACAACTGAGTTGTAATCTGAATAAATTAATAAAATTTAAGAAAAAACAAAAAATAATGCAACAAACAGTGTTTTTGCTGTGATAAATGGGCCTTTGATGCACATGGGTTATTGAATACCTTCCCAATATGCATGAATTTCAATTTCCATGGTTCAGTCCAATAAGATGTGTCTACCAACAATGTGAATCAAATCTCAACTTCCACACTACATAAACAGGAATTACATGACATTGAGTTTCACTGATTTTATTCAATATGACAGTTAACATATCATCAAACTTTCTGATCAATGCCCAGTTAACATCATTTCTATGAGGGGCCGCTGGTAGATGGTCATGGCACATAGTTATTTAGCTCACATCCAGGTAACAGATCAAAGAGATGCCTAGCTTCTTTAGGAGCCATGACCAACTCATGAAGCAGCCTTTGACAATGGATAAATGAGATTATCTGGAAAGCTCTACTGTGCCCAATGAAGCCTCTGTAGCCTTTGGCAATCATCTTGCTATAGTGTAGCGAAAGAATCAGTTGTTTTTCTATAATTTTTGTTCCTTATATCCTGTTCCTATGTAACAACATCTGGTATTTGTGTCCTGTTTTTGGGTCCTTTCACTTGTCATCATGTCCTCCAGATCCATCTACACCGTCACAAATGAAAGTGTCTTCCTTACTCAAAACTACATAGTATCCCTTTGTGTATATATACTGTATTTTTCTCTATTCATCTTTTGATTGATACTTCAGTTAAAAGGTAATTAAGCAACAAAATAAAATTACACAAAGAAAGATTAAGTGATAATGATGGAAACGAAAGTCATTAAAATGAACTAGTAAAAGTGCAAAATAGTTGCTGACTGTAGGAACAACCAAAAGTGTTGGCATTGGAGAGATTCTAAATGTGCAGATGCAGAGAAATTCAATATGGGATTATATAGTTGTAACACACACACACACACACACACACACAAACACACACGCACACACAGGAAACAAACAAAAACTTGAATTAAAATGTGCCAGGAAAACGGATGCTAGCAAAATTATTGGCCTTAGGAACTCTTGCTGTTTTTTAAGACATTGGAATTATACCATTTTCTTCTGGGTGTTGTTCAAGATTTAGAATGAGTTACAATAATTTATCAATGTTTCAAGAAAGCATTTTCTCCATATTTTATGTTGGCTGGGAAGAAATGAATGGTGCTCCAACCATCATGATACATTTAGTAAAAAGGAAACAGGATGCACTAGTACTCAGGAGTTCATGTGTTTTAAATGATACATTTTCTGTTTAGGCTTAGGTTCACGTCTTTAGTTTTATAAACAACAACAAAAAAATAAGTTTGAACATTGATGAATATTGGCATGTAACAATAACTTTCTTCCTATTGACAGGTAGAAATATTTTTAATGTAATTTTTGAAGTGCTTGCTACTGCACAAAGTGAGGACTTCCTAACTGCACACACACACACACACACACACACACACACACACACACACACACAC
>OU015752.1:8424599-8442957 GCA_907169655.1 Acomys percivali
ACACACACACACACACACACACACACACACACACACACACACACACATGTTTGTGTGTGTGATATTTAATATTTTAAATTTTAATATGTAAAATATAGTATATAGTAATATGTAAGTAATACAATATATTTGATAAATATATTATGTTTATATTAAATATTTAACTGTATAATTAATAAAATACATTTAATATATTTTAATATAACACTGCATTGCAAATATTAATGTATTTTGGTTATAAACACCTTATCTCACAAGGTAGAAGATAAATTAAAGAATAATTTCAAAATTTAAGATCACAATTCAAATGTGAGTTTTTACTAGATATCTCTAGTTAAGGCAGATATTGTAAATAAAAGAATTTGTTATAATAAGAGTTTGTGTTTCTGAAAGTTATGTTGTCTAAATCTAGAGTTTATGGTAAACTCTCTAGATTATTACACAAAACATTCCCTGTGTACTAACACTGCCAAATTCCTTAAACATTCACATGTACCAAAGTTTTTTTTTTTTTCTTGGCAGTAAAATGCTAAGGCATACAGGCTGATGTAGGACCCCATAAAATACAAAATGGTACTTTATGGAAATTCATCCACTCTGGGAGTCCAGATCTTCACTTTGAGTCATAGAAAAAGACACAACAACTATGATTATTAATTACAGAGAAAGATAATTCATTTTTCACCTCTCTCTTGACTGAAGGAAAATGTAAATACTGGGAAGAAAATCTTGTTTAGTAAATGCTGCTGAAATCTACTGAGTTACTCAGTAAGTGTGCTGATCTACAGGTGACCTAGGTCACAAAACACACTCCACACAAGCTGTATCCTCGGGAGCCTACTGTTTCCATCTTTGTCACTCCTCTCAGACCTGTGTTCCCCACTTCCCTGTCTTTATCATGGGCAAGAAGGCTTTAGTTCTATTTGTCTCTTGGTGTTGGGACCCAACACCTAGAATATGTAGGATAACTTTACCTCTGGTCTCCTTTGCCACATCTATCTGCAGTGAAGTCACCCCTCTGATTAGCACCTCAGTGATACTTAACCTGTGTTCTACTGTCACTGTCCCAGTGAGGCATTTCTCTTCTTGTCTATTGAGAACTAGCTCAGTTTTGTTTCCTGGTGATGCTCCTGTGCGCATGAAGATCTTTGCTTATGGTATCTCTCTTTACCAAAGCATCTTATAGAGCCCTCCTTTTTCTTATCAAGCTAATAAGAAAAGTGTAAAAAGGTACCTGGGAATCCAAAAAATGAATCTATTTGTTTTTGGATTTACAAACACACATAAATACACATATGTACACACATACACAAACAAGTTCCTTCAAGAGGTAAAACATGCCAACTTACAAAATAAAGCCTGCTTGTGCTCAGATCCTCTACACCTTTGATTTTCTCTTCACTGTCTATGACTGGGAGACCATCAATTTCTTTGAAAAAATGAGTGGGCGCATTGAGAGCAGGGAAACTCCTGATTAACAAATGTTTCCTGCTGGTCCTTTATAACGCTGTTCACTCTTTCTCTTGTAGTTCTCATGTCACCTGCCTGAGACTCCTAAGGCATTCTGTAGGGAAGGCTGGGCTGCCTACCCTTCAGTCCAGTAAGAAGAATTGTTTGTCAAGACAGCAACTGAACAGAGCCAAGTCTTCCCAAAGCAATTTACTGGTACAAGAGGACCAATTCTTCACACACACAGTAAGGGTTTGTCAACCAACCAAGAGGAAAATCAATGACTAAATGCTTCTATGCCATGAGGAAGACAAATGTGACTACACCAAGTGCGTTCTGAGCAAGCCTCATCTGAGGATACCAAGACATCTTTTGCAATCCTCTAAATACACACATAAAGGAATCCACCTTCTAAAACCTAGAGTAGACTTATGGTCCTAGGGATTTCCCCAACTTTCAGTTATAATGAATATTACTATACAGAACATGGCAAGCAAACTTATAACTAATAAACAAATCATAATTAATTAATAATTAATTAACCTTAATTAACTAAATAATGTGGAAGGTGAGACATAGTGATGTGACTTAAAAAAATCTACCAGTGCCTTCATATTCATCAAATCATTTTATTTACATTCAAATGTGAACTACAAAAAGCAGAGTTGAAATTTCTGCATATTTTACATTCTCTTTCTAGAATACTGTGGCAGAATCAAGACTAGCCACAAAACAAATACTCCAACAAGGTTTTAAAAAGCAAACTTAAGACAGAATTGCATTTTGTGACTGTCATCAGTTTAAAATATTTTTAAACTCTCTTTGAGCCTAAAGAAATTTCAAAATGTCCCAGAGATTTCTCTGCTTATTTTAACAATAAAAAGTACCATCATTAAAGTAATTTTAATGTCTTAGATTTAATATTCATATTTATTTATTTTTTAATTTATTTTATTAATTTATTGATATTACATCTAAATTGTTATCCCATCCCTTGTATCCTCCCATTCCTCTCTCCCTCCCATTTTCCCCTTACTCCCCTCCCCTATGACTGTGACTGAGAAGGACTTCCTCCCCCTGTATATGCTCATAGGGTATCAAGTCTCTTCTTGGTAGCCTGCTATCCTTCCTCTGAGTGCCACCAGGCCTCCCCATCAAGGAGATGTGGTTAAATATGGAGCACCAGAGTTCGTGTGAAAGTCAGTCCTCACTCTCCACTCAAATGTGGAGAATGTCCTGTCCATTGGCTAGGTCTGGGTAGAGGTTTGACGTTTACTGCCTATATTGTCCTTGGCTGGTGCCATAGTTTGAGCAGGACCCCTGGTTCTACTTGTAGGTTTCTAGGACCCTCTGGATCCTTCTATTTCCCCCATTCTCCCATGCTTCTCTCACCTAGAGTCCCAATTGGAAGTTTTCCTGTCTGTCCCACTTTGCTGGTAAGTGAAGACTTCCATGGGACATGCCCCTTGGGCTAGTGTCCAGATATTAGTGATTATATATCATTTGAGTCTTTCTGCTTCTGGGTTAACTCACTCATTATGATCATTTCTAGTTCAATCCATTTATCCACAAATTTCGGGAATTCCTTGTTTTTAATAGCTGAGTAGTATTCCATAGTGTAAATGTACCACAGTTTCTTTATTCATTCTTCTACTGAGGGACACTTAGGCTGTTTCCATGTTAGGGCTATTATGAATAAAGCTGCTATGAACATGGTTGAGCAAATGTTCTTGTTGTGTGCTGGAGCATCTTCTGGGTATATTCCAAGGAGTAGAATAGTTGAGTCTTGAAGAAGCCCTATTCCAAGTTTTCTGAGATAGCACCAGCTAGATTTCCAAAGTGATTGTACTAGTTTGCATTCCCACCAGCAATGAAGGAGTGTTCCTCTCTCTCCACATCCTCTCCAGCACGTGGTGTCACTTGAGTTTTTGATATTAGCCATTCTGATGGGTGTAAGATGGAATCTCAGAGTTGTTTTGATTTGCATTTTCCTGATGATTAAAGACATTGAGCATTTCTTTAAGTGTTTCTCAGCCATTCAATATTCTTCTGTTAAGAATTCTCTGTTTAGTTCTGAACCCCATTTCTCAATTAGGTTATTTGGTTTGATGATGTTTAATTTCTTGAGACTTTATATATTTTGGATATTAGACCTTTGTCTGATGTAGGGTTGGTGAAGACCATTTCCCAGTCTGTAGGTGGTCGCTTTGTTCTGCTGTCAGTGTCTCTTGCCTTACAGAAGCTTCTCAGCCTCATGAGGTCCCATTTATTAACTGTTGACCTTAAGGCATGAGCTGTTGGTGTTCTGTTCAGGAAGTTGTCTCTTGTGCCACTGTGTTCCAGGCTCTTCCCCACTTTTTCTTCTAACTGATTTAGTGTCTCTGGTTTTATGTTGAAGTCTTTGATCCACTTGGAGTTGAGTTTTGTGCATGGTGACAAATATGGGTCTAATTGCATTTTTACACGTAGTATTATTCATATTTATTATGTTTAACATTGATTGTAGAAATAAATGAAACAGAAAAGTGTTTTAAAGGTGATTTATCTTGATGGAGAAAACAAATTTTTGGAAGCAAATTCAAATTATATCAATAAGAAAAGAAATATAACATTTCTATATTGATGGAGCTTAACAATGAATTAATCATGGTATGGAAAATCATAAATACAAAATATAAACAATTACATCCTAATAATTTATAACTTCAATTTGAGAATCTATCATTTATATCTGACAGAGATGCTTCATTTTCAGCTACAAATTTCAACTATATTTCGAGACATAAATACATGTAAACACCTTTAAAGCTCCTGTGTTTATTTTGAAAGTACCTAAGCATACATGACAGATATATGAACTGTGAAAAATCACTGTACTTTTCCACTATGGTGCAAAGGACAGAGGCAAATGTCTACTTTATGTTCAGAATAAAATAGATTTTGAAAGTGCTTCAAAATATAGTTATTTTGCCACAAGAATTAGATACAAGAAGCTTTAAACCATTTTTCTCTTTCCAAAGACTTGTTTTAGATGATAAATATAAAATACCCTTTAAAATCACCTGAATCTTTGCTTTAGCAGTGCTAATATTATAAATCAATTACCTCACTCTGTGATTTTGAAATTCTTGTGAATCAATAATATTTACAGTGGTATTATTGTTTGTAAAGTATGAGGTGTAAATAAATTTAAATGAATAGAATGAAATAAACATACTATCAACTATATCTGTATCTATATCTATTACCTACATGTGTATGTCTCTTTTTATTTTATATTTCACATATATGTATATATATAATTTAGAGAGAGAGTCTCATTTTATTTCTGCTGCTGTGACAAATATCTGATAAACGGAATTTAAGGAACAAAGGGTTTATCTGGCTTGCAATTTTGCATTACAATCCATTATTGGAGGGTCAGAGAGACAAGGTAGGAACTTAAGGCATCACAACTATACTCAAGAGTAGATAGAGAATAAATAAATGGATCCTTGCTTCCCTCTTTTGTGGTGTGTGCGTGTGTGTGTGTGTGTGTGTGTGTGTGTGTGTGTGTGTTGTTTAGTTTAGTTTAGTATTTTCTAATTGCTTTCTTTGATATACAATTCCAAGTCTAGCCTAGGGAATGGTACCACCCACAATATGCTAGGTCAGTTAATAATCATGACAATGTTCCAAAGATATGCCAGGTAATCCTTCAAGACTCTCTTCCATCAAGACCATTCTATTCTATGAGAATTTGATTCATTTTGTATGTATGAAATTGGGTTTGTTGGAGTTTCTTACCGAAATATGGTTACTCAAAGGCAGCTGTATCATCAAAATGCCCATCTAGGATGTGGGCAATGACTCATGAAGGTCCGTTACCTGGAGCTCCCTGGATAACCTGCAGGAGGTTCCTATCAACTATTCAAGGATTATATAAATTTGGTGAAGAACCTGTGTACCTTAAAACGTCTTGTAGAATTCATTAGATTCCTGAGCCTAGTAAATATTTCACTAGTTCTCTGAACCTCCTGAACTTCCTCCCACCTTCAGGGGAGAATATTTCAGAGTGGAAAGAGATTGCTACACAACAGTTATTTTTTTCAGTATTGTGTCACAATAGCAGAAAACTTACATGCTCAGAGAAAGAATTTTAAAGTGTTATAGAACAATAATAGGGAAACTGATGGCTAGGAAGTTACTTACTGCACATGTATGGGGGCCAAGTTCAAATCCCCAGAAAACATGTAGCACTGGGTGCTGTTGTACATATCTGTAATCCAGTATTTCTAGGACCAAAGGAAAATTAAAGACAGGAGAATCTTTGGGTTCTTACAAGCCAGCTATTCTGGTTATGTGGTGATCAACAAAAAAGAAACCTTGTCTTAAATGAGGTGAAAGATGAGAACCAAGATCTGAATATATCCTCAGACCTCTACACATACACACACACACACACACACACACACACACACACACACACACGCACTCACACACATATACTACATCAGTGTGCACATAAATACACATAGTGTATCATTTACAATTCAATGTGCACATAAGCACACACACGCACATACACAGAATATAATAGTTGAATATAAACAAGGTGGTATATTTCAGAGGATATGATTATGCCTTTATCTGTTTTTAAGGATAATTAAACAAAATATAATAAAAAAATTTAAAAACCTAACACACCAAGTTGGATAAGGCAACAAACACAAGGGAAAGATCCTAACAGAAGACACAAGAATCTTAAAAACCCTAAGCTATAAGCTATAGTGTGTGTACACACACACACACACACACACACACATATATATACATGCCGACTACCTGGTAGAGACCTGTGAAGGCCTTGTGTATGCTGCTTCAGTTTGTATGAGTTCACAGAAGTTTTCACTACGCTGATTTAGGAGGTCTTAGTTTGTGGTGCCCTCCATCCACGCTAGCTTTGGCCCTCTTTCTGCTTCCTTTTCTAAGGGACTCCAGGAGCCTTAAGTTGAAATATTTGATGGAGACTTTCCATTTAGGGTTAAGTGTTCCAAGGTCACTTACTCTGCATAATGTCTGGCTATGTATCTCTTTATTTGTTTCGATATGCAGAAGGAGACAGTTTCTCTAATGGTGGGTAAACAAGGCATGGATATATGGTCCATGAGTGTAGGAGAATATCGTTAGTAATCATTTAAAGTTAAATTTTTGTATTCCTTTGTGTTGTTGTTGTTATTGTTGTTTTTCAACTGTAGTGTTTGGTTCAATCCTAGATTCCTGGGCTGTCTAATCTCTGGTTCTTGGTCACCAAAGCAATGTCAGTTATTGCTTCCTACTTGTGGAGGCAGCCTTAAGTCAAATAAGATATTGGCATGTTACTCCTGTAAGCATTGTGCCCCAGCACACCCTGCCTTCAGGGCATCATTGCAGGTCAATGGGGTTTTGGCTGAGTTGGTGTTTATGATTCTCTCTTGGGAGCTTCCAGAGAAGCTTTCTTTACCAAAACACTAGGATATAGGAGTGAATGCTCCATCCAGACAACAGCTCAACTTCTCTTTAGCAATGAGACCTTGCCGTCAGATAGTGAAAAACTATCTATGGTCTTGGCCACAGCCAGGGTTGTTTGGGGATTCTCATGGGACACACTTGGCAAATCGTTCATGTAGCCCATTCCCAGTACTGGAATCTTTATTTGGTGACAATGTATAACAAATTGGGACTTTCTCCTCATTATAAGATTTTGGTTAGATCACCTTTATGTATGTATGTATTTTAGAAAGGTTCTGCTGTTTTATATTTCCATACTACCTCTCAAATAGCATTTAATTTTAACTGCTTTTCCCAATATTCCCTTTCTTGGCCCCCTCATTTCCCTCTCTCTCTCTCTCTCTTGCTTGATCTTTCTGATCGAGTCCCCCCCCTCAAATCTGTACCTATTTACTCTATTTCCTTTTCTTAATGAGATGCACAGGCCCCATCTTATTCCCTTACTCTATATCTAACCTCTGTGGGTGTGCTAATTTTAGCTTGCTTATCATTGACTTACCAGCTAATATGCACGTATAAACAAAGTATACTTATTTGTCTTTCCATGTCTGTGATACCCCACTCAGCTATTTATGCACTAGACAAGTTCATTTTTAACAGCTAAGTACTACTCCATTATATAAACATGCCACAATTTCTTTGTTCATTATTCTATTGAGGAATATCAAGATTGTTCCCATTTATGACTCTTATGAATAAAAGTGGAATAAACAGAGTTGTTTGAATGTCTCTGTGGTAAGATCATACATCTTTTGGGTGTATACTCAGGACCAATACAGATGGATCCTGGGGTAGATCAATTCCATTTCCCAAGGAACCACCACACTGATTTTCATGATATCTATAAAAGTTTGTACTCCACCAGCAATGAGTGAGTGTTCACTTACCCTACATCCTTGACAGCATGAGGTATCACTAGTTTAATTGACCATAGCAAATCTGACAGGTATAATATAAAATCTAAAAGTATATCTGATTTGCATTTCCCTGGTTAATAAGAATGTTGAACATTTCTTTAAGTGTTCCTCAGCCACTCTGATTTCATCTTATGTGATTTTTCTCTTTAAATCTGGACTCCATTTTTAAATTGGGTTATTTATTTCCTTGATACCTAGTTCTACTTAGTTTTTTGGGTATTTTGGATGTTAATCCACTATCGGACATGTACTTGGTAAAAATCATTTTCCAATCTGTACACTGATACACTGTTAATGTAATGGTGGCCTTAGCTTAAGAGAAACATTATAGTTTCATGAACTCCCATTTATTAATTGTTGATCTTAGTTCCTGTGCTGTTGGTGCTCTGATCGGAACATCTCTTCCTGTGCCAGTGAGTTCAATTCTATTTGTGACTTTCTCTGCTATCAGGAGCAGTGTATGTTTTTTGTTTGTCTGTTTTTTTTTAATTTTATTAATTTATTCATATTACATCTAAATTGTTAGTCCATCCCTTATATCCTCCCATTCCTCCCTCTCTCCCATTTTCCCCTTACTCCCCTTCCCTATGACTGTGACTGAGGGAGACTTCCTCCCCCGTATCTGCTCTATATCTGGATATGCAAGTTTCAGGGAAAAGAGAAAGCCCATGGCCTTGCTAGGGGATTTGAAATCTCAAAGCCCACCTCTAGTAACACAAGTCCTCCAACAAGACCATGCCTCCTAATCCTTTCAGATAATACCACTTGCTAAACATTCAAATCTATGAGCCTATGAAGATTATTTTTATTTTAAACACTAAACAGTGATAAGTGTGAATAGATTTGGATTCTTCTACATACAGCAATCCAGTTTGACCAGACCAATTTGTTGACGGTGTCCTTTTTGCAGTGTGTATCTCTGGCTTCTTTATAAAAACCAGGTGCCCATAGATGTATGGATTCATGGCTGGGTCTTCAATTTTATTCCATTGATCAACAAGTCTATTTTCTACCCTGTGGCAGGTCTGTAATACAACTTGAAATCAGGTATGGTGATACCTGCAACCATTCTTTTATTGTTCAATATTGTTTTAGCTTTCCTAGAGTTTTTTTGTTTGTTTGTTTGTTTGTTTCTCCATATAAAGCTGAGAATTGTCCTTTCGAGGTTTGTAAAGAATAGTATTGTAATTTTGATGAGAATTGCATTTAATCCATAGATCAACTTTGGTAGGATGGCCATTTTTACTATGTTTACCCTACCAATGTATGAGCATGGGAGATCTCTCCATAGTCTGATATCTTCTCTAATTTATTTCTTTAAAAACTTGAGGTTTTTATCAAACAAGTTTTTTTTTTTTTTTACTTCTTTGGTTCAAGTTACTCCAGGATATTTTATATTATTTGAGGCTATTGTGAAAGATATTGTTTCCATGGTTTCTTTGTCATTCCCTTCATCATTTGAATATAGAAAGGCTATTGATTTGGGTGAGGTAATCTTGTATCCACCCACCCGGCTGAAAGTTTTTATTAGCTATATGAGTTCCCTGGTGAAATTTTCAGGGTCACTTATGTATACTATCATATCATCTGCAAATAACGATGCTTTCAATTTTTCCTTTCCAATTTTTATCCCTTTGATATCCTTCTTTGTCTTAAAGGTCTAGCAAAAATTTAAAGTACTATATTGATTAGATACAAAGACAGTACATAACCTTATCTTATTCCTGATTGTAGTGGAACTGTTTTGAGTTTCTTTCCATTTAATTTGATGTTTGCTGTGGGCTTCCTGTAATCTGCCTTTATTGCATATTCAGTTTGTTAATGTGGATATTCTCTATGTTTATTTTTTGTTAATTTGGATAAATATTTTTCAATCTTACTGATTGTCTTAAAGAACCATCTCACTCTTTCATTCTTGGTATTTTCCCTAATTTACTCATCTCAGCTATAAGCTTGATTATTTATTGCTATCTACTCTTTTGGGATGTGATTTCCTCTTTTTTTCCTAGAGCTTTTAGGTTTGCAGATACATTACTAGTAACAGATCTCTCCAATTTTTTTCTGTGCCCTCTTATGCTATGAAACTACTTCTTAGAATCTGATTTATTTTGCCACATAAATTTCCATGTCCATTTTCATTCAGTTCTAGAGAGTCTTTAATTCCATTCTTAATTTCTCTCTTGACCCATTTTTCATTTAGCAGTGAATTGTTCAATGTCCATGAGTTTGTAAACTTTATGTTGTTTCTTTTGCTGATATGTAGCTTCGGTCATGGTAGATAGGATGCAGGGTGTAATTTCAATTTTATAACATCTGTTGAGATTTTTGAGAAAGTTCAATGAGGTACAGAGAAGCTATATTCTTTAATTTTGGTGGAAATGTACTGTAAATATCTATTATGTTATTTTGTTTACGACATCAGCTAGCTCCAAGGTCTCTCTGGTTGGTTTTTCCTTGGTTGATCTGTCTATTGGCAGCAGTTGGGTATTTAATTATCCCACTATTAGTATGTGAGGATGTGTCCCCTTGTGCTTAATATATACATTCTTAAGAATTACAATATTCTTTTGGAGATTTTTTTATTTGATGATTATATGGTATTCTTCCCTATTTCTTCTGTCTACTTATGATTTGAAGTTTACTCTCTCTGATACTGAATGGCTATATCAGCTTTAATTTAAGGTGCATTTTCTTGAAACATATTTGCCCACCCTTTTACCCTGAGATCATGTCTATCCTTGATGTTAAAGTTCCTTACGGATGGAGCAGAAGGATGGATCTTATTTTTGCATCCATTCCTTTAGTCTGTGTCTTTTTATTGCGGAGTTGAGACCATTGATGTGGAGAGATGTTAAATATTAGTGTTTGTTGATTCATTTTATTTTGTTCTTATTGTTGCTGTTGATGCTGGTGGTGGTGGTGGTGGTAGTTGTGTGTGTGTGTGTGTGTGTTTTTGTGTGTGTGTGTTTCACATATTTTGATTTGATATAACAAGTCTATTGTTTTCTTGATGTGTTTAACTGCTTCATGTTAGAATTTTTCTTCTAACATCCTCTAGAAAGGTGGATTTATATAATTATATTGCCTAAATTTTGTTTCATCATGAAGTATCTTATTTTCTCTATCTGTTCTGATGGAAAGTTTTCCTGGGTTTAGTAGTTTTGGCTGGCATTTGTGGTCTCTGAGACCCTTTAAAATATCTGTCTAGGCTTTTAGGTCATTTAGTCTCCATTAAAAATCGAGACATCACTCTAATAGGTCTGCCTTTATATGTGACTTGTTCTTGAACCCTTGCAGATTTTAACTTTGGTCTGTATTTTTAGTGTTTTGATTATTATGTGAAGAGGAAACAAGTTTTTCTGGTCCAGTTTATTTCATGTTGTTTCTTGTATCTTCTTCTTTTGATTATTGAAATTTCCTTCAATACTTTTATTGTCCCTTTATCTGGACTCCTTTATTTATTTCTATTAGTCTTAGATTTGCTCTATTCATGGTGTCCCAATGTTCATACATATTTTGTGCCAGGATTTCTTTTTTAAGTTTAACTCTTTTTTTTAACTTAGCTATCATTTCTTCTATTGTGTCTTCAATGCCTAAGGTTCTCTCTTCTAGTCCTTGTGTTCTCTTGTTGAAGCTTGACTCTGAAGTTCCAATTCAAGGTCCTAAATTTGTTTGTTTGTTAGTTTTTCATTTGTTTGTTTGTTTTGTTTTATCTTGAGGTTTACAAGTTTGGGTTTTCTTTATTGATTCTATTTCTACTTTCAAGTCTGTAATTGTTTTATTCATTTTACTTCACTGTTGGTTTTTTTTTTTTCATAGATTTATTTAAGGGATTTATTTGTTTCCTGGGTTCTTAGAGTGTTGTTGCTGTTTGTTGCCTCCTATGAATTCTTCTGGGATTATGGTAGGTGTGGCCATTGGGAATTCCAGGTAAAATGTGTTTCCAGGTGTTGGAAGCTGGCATTTATAAATGAGTGTAGACTGAGGAGGTTCATGGGAGGGAGGAAAGCAGGATGTTACCCTAGAATCTGCTTAGGCCTCTAGAAATTTGGGCAAAGGGTGAAGAGTAACCACAGCAGAAGGTCGGCTACAGAGCTAGGGATGAGACTGGAGGGCGTGGAGGATTTGGAGGGATGGAGAGAGAAATGAAGACCTGTAGTTAGCCTACTTTGCTACCATGGTCAGAGTGTCCTGTGGGATTTCAGGGAGTGTCTGCTGGTATTGTGGCCTGAGACAATGCAACAAGTTGGAGGAGGAAAGTTAGAAGTGGAAGATCTGTGTGATCTACTGGAGATGGGAGCTGGGGGTAAAGGGAGTATACAGCAGGTATTCTGCTGTAGAGCTGTGCATAAGACAGGGGAGTTGCATTTGGAGGAGCAAAGAGAAAAGTGAAGATTTGCAATTACCCTACCAGTTTCCTTGGATGGACTGAACTGTACATAAATTGATATTTTCAAGCAAACTCACACACTATGTGTGAGTGGATGTGTCTGTGCATCCCTTCTATTACATGAAGAAATAAATACTACCCCCATGTTTACACTGACAGCAAGAGGATCTAGGGGCTAAATGATATTCATACATTCCTTCCTCCATTAACTGATTACCCTTTGATACCACATCTGGCATACTGCCATGGTTACTGCCCCAACATATTGGAAGCTGACCTCATAAAACTGGGACAGGGAAAGAAATTTCTGCAGTGTTATATCACTTCTACAATAACTTCTATTTTAAAAAGACAAGAGTAAAATAGCCAAGTACTGAGGTAATATTGGACAAAATTATTTGTGTTTTGAGATAGAAAATACAGGTATCCTCTACAGCATTTGGTATTCTGTGTGTGTCAAGGGTGGGGCATGTATGAAAAGTCAAGGAACTTGTGCCTCAGTGGAAAGACTTCAGGAAGTTTAGCACGTATTTCTGATCCACCTTAAGTCATTGTTATTTATGTCTATTTTTTCATAGATGTCCTTCAGTGTTCCCTGAGGAACAGTTAGGATAAGAATTCACATGAATAAGATATGAAGAGAACAAATTCTTGAGCGGCTAAAGAGATGACCCAGTAGGTAATAGCACTTATTGTTTTTAGAGAGGGCCCTGGGTAACGTCTCAGCATTCACATGATTGGTTTCAACCGCCTATAGCTTCCAAAGTATATGATGTTCTGCTTCTGCCTCAGAGGGCATTTTTAGGTGTGCAATACACATAGACTCATGTAAGCACACACACATACTTAAGTAAAAGTAAATAACTAAAAGATACCAAGTCATTAAAATTAATATACATAATGCAATTTCAAATGAAGCAGTTCACGACAATTAAAACACCTCACAATTTAATATTTGAAATTTTAGCAAAATGTAAACACCAAATCCTGTTGGCTCAGATCATTAATGTTTTGGAAGCCCTAGTTTAAAAAGCATATAAAGCCCTACCATGTCCTTTATTACAATATATATAACATATCATGGATACCTTAGAAGTGCGGCTCATTTGAACTGACCCCTTTATGAGGAATGACACTAGAGTCACACACCAAATCTCAGCTAATTAATGAAGCTTCATAGAAGCAGACCTAGAAGAAAATAGAACCATCAGTGCTGTGCCTATAAACATGGTGTGCGGTGACAGGGCTTTCAGAAGTGTTTATTAAATGAAAAAATTTTTTCACCTCAACTGCCATATTTCAGCAACAGCCCCCAGAACTCCCTGTCAATACCCTTTCACACATATAATTGTCATGGGGATGATACTCAGACCAGCAAAGGCACCTTCATTGCTATAAAGATTTATCCTTAAAACTTTGCAGGAAAGGATAAATCGATGACATATTTGTAGCAGGAGAATGGTTTTTACTCATAATGATCACTTTGATCTTTAGTGCTCAAGGGAGTAAAAAGGAAAGCAAAGGACACTCTTCAATTCCATGACCCATTCCATGAGATGCTCAACCCAGACTGATGGCCCAATTTATTCCCTCTCTTCCAAAGACAGTCAGCTTATTCTGACACTGCTTGAAGCTGCTGTTATTCTTTGAGTCTGTTTGCTGAAAGAGAACTATAGTGATTTTCACAAATTTAAAATGACCCCTATTTAAAGATTTTCGGTTAATGAAAACAAGATCATGACTCAAACCATCTAAAATGATTAGAGATGTATTAAGTGCAACTTTCTAAAAGTCCAAAGTAATGTACCAAATAATACAAATACAATATTATATTATATATATATGTCATCTATTGAAAGTACATCTCTCATATAATAAATCCCAAGCACAGTTTCCTATCCCTCTATTCCTCTAACCCCTCCCCACCTTTCCTCTCCCTCAGATAAAGTTCCCTTGTATTTCCCTTCAGAAAAGAGCAAGACTCCAAGATCAATGACCAAACAGGACAAAATAAGATACATTAAGAAAGGCAGAAGCTGTCATATCGAAGCTGAACAGGTAGCCTAACAGGAGGAAAGGAATCCAAAGACCAAATGATTCAGAGGCATCCCCTGTCACACTGTTAGGAGTCCCACAAAACCACCAACTAACAGTCATAATATATAGATATAACATATGGTGCAGACCTATGCGAGTCTCTTGTTTACTGCTTCCGTCTCTGTGAGCCCATGTGTAGCCTGTTTAGTTGATTCTGAGGCCCATTCTCCTGGTGTCTCTCATCCTCTCTGACTCTTACAATGTTTCCTCCCACTCTTCTGCATGGTTCTTGAATCTCTAAGGTGAAGGAGCCAATAGAAACCTCCAACTTAGACTCTTTAATGTCTGGTTGTGCATCTCTGCACCCATTCCCAAACTACCTTATGAAACAACCTTTCTTATGAAAACTGGACCAGGCCCTGAGCCATGAGTATAGCAGAATATCATTAGGAACCATTTCATTGATGGCTTTTTTTTTCTTTTTTGTCAGTTGTGTTTTGTTCTACCTGATTGAAAATTGACAAATGTTGAGTCATACATTATAATACAACTCCTTTCTGTCATATTTATATGGAAATAACAATTTGAACTTTATTTCAAAACAAAACTAAGATACAGTATATATTTTATAATACAAGTCTTTTATATTTATATGCAAATAACAGTTCAAACTTTACTTTAAAAACAGAACAACAAAAGCAAACAAACAGGCAAAACGCTAAAACATCTTTTAAGATGGCTTGATTGCTAAAATACTTGCCTTATAAGCATGAGGTACTGAGTTTAATACCCAGAACACAAGCATAAATCTTGGCATGGTGGCATACCTTTGTAGCTCCCCATTTCTAACATTTTGGAGGGTATAAATAGAGAGGGATACTTCGGGCTTGTTGTCCTTCCATCCTAGCCTACTCGATGAGACACCTAGTCTAAAACACAAAAGGTGATCAGTCTCTGTAGTTGTACATCCAAATAAGTATCTTCTGTCTTACATGCACACACACACACACACACACACACACACACACACACACACACACGGTGCTATGATGTTTTGGCATGGCTCTGAAATATTCTACCTAGCAACAATCAGTAATATTGTAGAATCATGAAGAGAGTTATTAGATCTGAGAAGTTTTAGGAATTTTATTTATTTCCTAGGACTTCCATAACAAAGCACCACAAATGGGCTATCTTGAAAACAATAGAAATGTATAGTCCCACAGTTGTGGTGGCCACAAGTCTGCAGTGTCATATTCTCTTTGCAAGCCAGAAAGTCCAATCAGTTAGTCCACTCTTCCTCCTATCTTCCACACACAAAAGTAAATCAGGTATTTAAGTGGTTCTATATTAGCTATGTTGTGTCACCTCAAAAATGCCTTAATTGCAGAGCAACAATCACAACTGCTCTCCACTGAAAGACTTGAAGTTTATAAAATCTGATACATGGTCACTTCACTATGCAGAGGGATTATTTACAGCCTTGCAAAATAAACTGGGAGTCTGTTCCTTAGGGTTATTACTGAGAAAAGTAATGGGTCTGGTCAAAGTTTTTCAGATTCAATCTGGATTTCTAAATAGAGATGAAATGGGATGCAGCAGTTAACACCCCATTTCTTGTAATAAAAGATGCAGGTGATGTGTACGAGGTAGAAGATGACTTTGTCCAAGCCTTGTATTCCAGTGCAGCCACAGCCACATAATACACACCTACTGCCTGCAGTGTACAACACCAACATTCAACAACTTGAAGTTCCAATGTTGACATTGAAGTACGTCCCAATATTATTATTGGGAGTACATAAAGCTCTGGAAGAATATAATAGAAAGCACTGAAAACTTGTTCAAAGTATATACCACAGTCATATAGGGCCATGTAGGTTTTTTGTTGCTTTATTGGGCAATAAGGGTTATTATCAATGAGGGTTCATTACAAGCTATTATTGGTCTTATTTAGAATGAAAACAAGGTTAGAGTCAGGGATGTCTCTCTTTTCCCTTATCTTACATCCTTAGGTTTGGAGATATGAGTTGAAAAATAGGAGGAGGAGGGAAATATAGAAATATATAGGGAAGATAGAACATAAAATAGATTAGTGAATCTCCTTCTCAACTTAATGACTCAATTGTCACTCACAAGGTTATTTTTAATTCACTGACATAGAATTTTGTATATGGATGCAAAATAAGTTTAATTCTAGGTACAGTGGTATAGAATTCAAATATAAGTTTATTCTTCACACACACACACACATACACACACACACACACACACACATATATATATATATACACACACTCTAATATGAGGTATTGTACCCATATAACTCAATTATAATACAAGGTTTACTTCCAATACTTTGAAAGTGCTATTGTAGGCTGTTTAGGATAAAAAAGTTATATAAGTTAGTTGTTAGCTGATCAAATCATGGTCATGTCAATCACTAGGCTACTTTTATCACAAGAATATATACATTCAAGGTGTGGCAGATAGATATGATTCTATTGAGAGATAAGGTAAGATAGTTAGGTAAGGTCTTCAAAAATCTCAGAGACATGAATATGACATTTAAAATGTTTTTATTATTTTAAAGATTCACGTACAGTTTAACTCCTGGCAACACTCAGTCTACCTCAAAGAGGATGATGAACATCAAAGAAACTCCTTATGGAGATGTCTTCAAATGTGGCAAACAAGCCACTGAGCCAAATGTCCTCACTTCTACCACAGACAGAATTCTGCCTAAAAAGGGGCAAGCTTGGATGTAGGTAGAGTCGACAGCCAAACTGCCAAAATAGGGTAAGCAATTCCTCAACATTTCCTGCCTCAAAAATATGTCTGCCAGATATATTAGTCCAGAAGGCTGAAGAAGATGCTCCAAAATTATGGAGTTGGGGACAATTCAGATAGAAAACTGTTTTGGTCATCTTCTCATTTTGAAAGCTACTAACCTACACTCCAGGCATACTCAGGTAATCAAGTTTATTCCTTCTCAAGTCTCTGGTGGAGTTGAAGACCAGTTAGCTTAGTTTTACAATGAAGCTTAGTTGTTTAATGATTAAGATGTTTTTAGGTCTAGATAGATGTTTTAAGTTGATAATGACAAGATGTGATCGAGATTGATTTATATTCAGAATTTTGGTTGCACCAAGATAGGAAAGATGTTTTCTTCAAGGCTGTCAAATACAAATAGCCAAAACATTAAGAATGTAATATTTATATAATTTCTGATTGTGTCATGGTTATTTTTGCTATAGGTAGTTTATTGTTCATATGTGTAATAATATAAATGTATATGGAAAAATTAAAATAAAAAATATTGCCTAGATGTTATACCTCTTAGAGGAACATAAGTTAGAATATGCATTTGGAGACAAAAATTTAAATAAAAAATATATGATATCTTGAGTTACAGTTTTCCATTCAGAATAAAATTCTTCCACAACATTCATTCTATACCCTTGAAATTATCCTACAACTGATATAAAACTTGGTAACTTGGAGTGTATACCTCATTCATAAGAGACTTTACAATCAAATATTGAGACATAAAGCACAAACACACGTGTGTGTGTATATATATGTGTGTGTTTGTGTATTTATTTGTGAGTTGATTTGAACATAATTAATCCCCTTTCTATCTCAGGCTTCCAATCTTTCTATCAGTTCTTTTATTTATTTGTCCTAGAATATTACACCACACTCACCAAGTCCAAGCTTTGACACATAATCATTGAATTTTCAGGGCACAATTCAGATCCTAAGCCAAGACAGTCTGTACCCTGGGGCCTCTTTTCTGGAGCAGCCAGTGCTTGACATGGTGTCCACTGGATGAATAATAGATTAATGCAGTCTGTAATACACAAGTGCTGCTTTCATTTGTGATCATGGAAGTTCATGATGGATCTTTTATTTCCATGTTTAAATTGTTATAACTAAGGCATTGAATATTTACTTACCTCCTCTTTAAAGGTTTTATAAAATGTAGGGTGTGTGTGTGTGTGTGTGTGTGTGTGTGTGTGTGTGTGTGTGTGTG
>OU015752.1:8452989-8466084 GCA_907169655.1 Acomys percivali
AACAGCCTAAGTGTCCCTCAGTAGAAGAATGGATAAAGAAACTGTGGTACATATACACTATGGAATACATTGCTATATTCATAGTGTCTTACAACAGGAACAGACAAGCAATAAAATAATAACCTTAAAAAAGTGACTCATGAAACTCTGGAGGACTGAAACCAACAATGTGCTTTAAAAAGCGTCATAGGGGAGGGGAATAAGGGGAAAATGGGAGGGAGGGGAGAATGGGAGGATACAAGGGATGGGATAACCATAGAGATGTAACAAGAATAAATTAATTAAAAATAAAATAAAATAAAATAAAAAATAAAAAAAGCAAGATCGTTCTTTTTTTAATTAAGTAATTTTCATTAAAGTGTTTCTTACAATATATTTGACTGTATTATTTTCCAGCCACTCACTGACTTCTCCCACATCTACCCACCTCCCAACTAATACAATTCTCCCTTTCTCTCTCTCTCTCTCCCTCTCTCTCTCTCTCTCTCTCTCTCTCTCTCTCTCTTTCTGTCTTAACCAAATGAAACTCAAAACAAACACATTAATAAAACAAAGACAAAAAGTTGCATGACAAAACAAAAACACACAAAACAAGATCTGAAATACTTCTCTGGAACATGTATCCAAGATATATCTAGAGACACTCATCCATGTTTACGGTTGCTTTATTTGTAATAGCTAGGTACTGGAATCAGCGTAGATGCCCAAAATATGATGAATGATCAGGAGAATATGGCACATTTATACAATGCAATACTATTCAACTGTTAAGAAAAATTAAATTGTGGAATTCACAGGTAAAAAATAGATGGAGGTAGAAACAAGCATCCTTGATGAGGTACCCTAGATCTCAAAAGATAAATATTGCATGTCTGTCATACTTGGATATTCTTTTCATCTTTAGCTATTCATGTTTAAATCCAAGTAAACACAGAAGTTAGGTAGATATTAAGGGTCTAAAGGAGAGGAAGGGATCTTTCATGGAAGGGTGAATAGAATCTGCTGTTGTAAAAGAGGAAGTGTGGAGAAAGACTACCAACAAGACCACTTTGATGTGCAATGATTTATAAATGACTTTTAGAAGTTTATATGCTGACACAATTATCTACCAGTGTCTTTTTATTTTCCACATGTTTACTTTCAAATGTTCATTGCTACGAGTCAAAGGTCTGGTTTGAGGCCTACACTATCATTAATGGATCCTCACTGGGACTGCTGTCAGATATCCCATTGTTGTCATGTTTCAGGGAGATTCATAATCTTTGAATCTGTAGGTCCAGCCCCTTCATGTGTTCCAGCAGGTCATACATGAGCTAGATGTTGTGGTGAGGTCTACTCAGAGCCCTGGATAGGGGCTTGCTCCCTTGTCATCATGGCAGGGAGAGCTGTTATCATTGCATGGCCAACTCTCTGGCTCCCATGTCCGCAGGCCTGGCTCACCTGCCCTCAAGTCCTCAGAGCCAGCTCTCCTGCTCCCATTAAATTCGCCATATTTTTGCTGGATGTCAAGGCCCAGGTGGCCTCCAACTCCTGTGGGTACTGGATCTTGTGAGCCATCAATCAAGTGGCAAGTGGAGGCTCCTGAAAGTCTTCGTTGAATTGCTCACAGAAACCATTAATCTTGGCCCAGCTCAGCGTCTTGTCCAGGGGAACCTGTGGCTCTCTTGATTCATGCCTCACCTCTGGTTCCATTGCATACACCATCCACCATGGCCCCCCTACCTCGGTGCTACCCCGAGTATTCACCTCTGCATGAAAGGAGGCCAGTGAGGCCTGTGGTGTGGGCGGTGCTGTCCTCACTCGGCTCAACTGGAACAGCACTCCTCCTTGAACGCCGTCTCCTTGGCCCGCACTGTGCTGGGCTGCAACCCGAAAAGCTCACCAGAGCATGGTCCAAGGGAGGCAATGGATGATCCACACGACAGGATTTCCTTCTTTCTGGGAAACACCGGCACTGTGTTTTGGAGCTCTCAGTATTGTCCTTTGGTGGCTGTGCAGTTAGTGCTGTTCTGAAGATCAGATACAGTGTGCTATAGATGCCATATTGGATGATCTCTGCTTGGGTATTTCTAATGCATTGTGCTGTTTCCTCCCAAACAGGCTGCTCTCAGGGGTGAACATTTCTGTGTAGCTCTGGAACACAGTCATTCTCCTCAGAATGTACTGAGGACCTCATCTTTCCACCTCAAGGCCCTAGTGCCAGCCACTGAGCCCTGGCACTCACTGCCTGTTTGATTTTTGAGCTGCCAATCTCTTAAATGAAGGTAGAAATGTCATCGATAGTGAGGTATCCCAGATCCTAAAAGATAAATATTGCATGTTTCCTGTTGTGTGAGGATATTCTTTTAAGTTTTAGATATATGTTAGAAAATATGTACATATATTGACTTTTCAGCTGACCTATGCAGATCTTGTCTGCTGGACCTGGGATCTGAGTATATGAGAGAATTTGGTAGACTACAGTCTAGTGCTGTAGATAGTTTTACTTCACTTTCAGTGTACTTGTTACACTAATATAATAAAGGAAGCAATGGTTTAAGGGTGGTTGTTCGAGTTCAGAAAAATATAGTCACAAAAACATGATAAGAAAAACATGTAAATAAACACCAGTAAGCACATTCTAAATATTAACAGAGAAACCCCTTTTTAGAATTTTCTCAGGACAGACCAATTTTAACATAATTGTCTGGCACATACCCTGGTTATATCAGGGAAACCATGAAAGCAAGCCAGAAGGCCATGTTCAGATTCAGGGTACACATACCAAATTGGGCTCTACAACTATGTTCTGACCTCCAATAAGAATAAACACGCCTTTTAAATTGAATGTGAATGTTTTTCATGGGAGGCATGAAATCACATCCAAGAACAATCCAGGGAACAGAACACACCTGCAGTAAAAGACCATCTCCTTTTTTCCTGGAGCCTCTCACACAGTTCCCCAAGGCAGTGGTCACCATGGGTCAGTCTCTTGACCATGTTCCAACATATTCCCATTTTAATTTTTTTAAATTTTAGAGTATTTACTCTTGTATGGAACCACCAAAAACCTAAGAATATTATGAGAAGACATATGATGAGTGCAATGCTAGGCGTAATAGCAGTATGCATGATACTTTACCAACAGGAACAAGGATACATGACCTGTAAAGCATCAGCCATTCCTTCTGCTACTCTTTGTCCTGGAATTCCAGGCAATTATTTAGACAAAGTCTGGAAGATTTCACCGGAGTAACTAGTGATCTAGTTCTTTATACCATGTGGACAGGACAATGACTGCATGTAGGGCTGAGCATCCTGAAAATGTGGGGAAACATGTAATAGGTTCACTTTGGGGCACATTTTTACAAACTGAATCAACTGTTACCTATGTTTAAGCAACTTTGATGCTCAGTGTTTTCCAAGTTCTCTGGTGCCCCATATATGACCACTTTCCCTTGGTAGGGAGGCCTGGTGGCACTCAGAGAAAAGATAAGCAGGCTACCATGATGAGACTTGGTAGGCTGTGACCATATGGTAGAGGAGGTCTCCTTCTGTCACAGACCTAGGGGAGGGGAATAGGGTGAAAGAGAGAGAAAGAGGGAGGGAGGGAGGAACGGGAAGATAAAAGTGAGGGAACAGCAATTGATATGTAATCTGAGTAAATTAATTAAAAAATAACCAAATAAAATTTCTGTGGAATTTGGATGATATGTCCCACACCCCCATTGCTCTCACATATTCAAATGTTTGATTCCTAGTTGGAGGCACTGTTTGGAGAAGACTATGAGATAGTACCCTGCTGGACCAAGTACGTCATGGGACATGGCCTTGAGGTTCCAAAATGCATGTGTCACTCCCAGTTGCTATCTCTGCTTGAGTACTAAGCTGCTGCAATGTCTGCTACCTGTTGTGACGACGTCATCATCATTTGGACTCTCTGGAACTTTAAGCCCCAAACGTACTCTTCCTTCTATAAATTACATTGATTATGGTGGATTAATAAAACAATAAAAAAGTAAATAAGATATATCCTAAAATAAAATTATTTTTATAGTAACAGCCTCATTGTAACATACAATATAGCCAAGTTTTCTTGTGCAGCCCCTTGTGAGGAAGGGACTATCCTATCACCTGTAAGCTTGGGGCATGGGAAGTCATTAATAATGTCATCTGATTTTTCTTTTGGGAATAAGATAAATCAAAAGTTAAAAATTCACTAAAATTATAATTGGCAACATTTTGTTTATGAGATCTAAATTTATGCATCTAACATTACAGTAACAGTGTATACAGGAATATATTAATCAAATCTATCAAATTTCTAAAACTATCCCCAGCATCTACTAGAGTATACTATAATCTTAATATTATATATTATAATATACAATATGTACTGACATTTAAAACTAAATTTCACATTTACTTATATTTTATATTGATTCTTCTTGAATATGATATCTGCTTATATGCTTATCTGACTATGATATGTTATTTTTAAATCAGTTTAATATTTTGTTACATCTTCTATATTTACGTTCTTTTTTAAAATTTTTTTATTAATTTATTCTTGTTACATCTCAATGGTTATCCCATTCCTTGTATCCTCCCATTCTTCCCTCCCTCCCATTTTTCCCTTATTCCCCTCCCCTATGACTGTTTCTGAGGGAGATTTCCTCCCCCTGTATATGCTCATAGGGTATCAAGTCTCTTCTTGGTAACCTGCTATCCTTCCTCTGAGTGCCAACAGGTCTCCCCCTCCAGGGGACATGGTCAAATATGAGGCACCAGAGTACATGTGAAAATCATACCCCACTCTCCACTCAACTGTGGAGAATGTGGATCTGGGTAAACTTTAAACCCTACCCAGATCTATATTTACATTCTTAAACATTTTTTGAAATCCAAATTTAGAACGTATGCTCCAATTTTACCTTTATAGAGGCAAAGCTATCAGCCTTAAGACAGGTCACAAATTCTTTCTTTGTCATAATCTTTCTGAAGTATTAAGTGAAATTTGTGTTTCATTTCACTAATTCCTTTCTACCTTTATGCTTCTAAGCATCATTTGCTTATTTCTAATCACTTACAGTGTGTTAACATGGTTGGAATTGACTTTATATTTTCCCATAAGCTCATAAGAGTCTTGATAGTGGTAGTAATACACTTAGTATTATTTGTCCCCTGTGAATCTACCAGAAAGTGACTTTTGCATGACTGACAATTAGTAGCATTTGTATTTATTTATTGCCAGTTTTGCGCCAAACTCAATTTGAAAGCTATTTCACCAAACTGTTTAGCTTAACTGAACAAAATTGAGAATAAATTATTGGACAGAATCTATTCTCTTGAGACAATTTTAATTGTTTTAAAGACACTCTAAAAATATAAATGATTATGAATTAAATTATGTTTATTAGAAGTAATTTAAATTCAGAACTTGATAATACCTTTTGTCATTTCAAATTTACAGAAATTTATTCCTTTTAGACAAAGACTTAGTTAAGACATATTAAATACTCTCTGGATAAATTTGCTATAAATATCCAAATCAGCTATGACACTCATATCAGTTAAACCCTATTGTCAAAATTCCAAAGCATGCAGAGGAAGAAAAACATCAGTGGGCCTGTCTACATGAGTATTATGAAAAATCATAAATATGAACAAAGCAGAGGAACTGACCATTGTGAAAATGGATCCAGAACAGAGAGTTAGCCAACATTGCTCAACCTTCATAATTACATCTTAAATGAAGATGTATCAGTTTAATAAAACCATGTAGGCTACTATATTTTAATAACCATTTCAAAGATCATTGTGTTTCTACAAAGATCATTTTTCTTCCCCGAGCAACATATGGAGTATATGATACATTGATTTCTTGAACTTTTTCTTATATATCTGGAATTAAAATTATAAAAATGATGTTGTCATTTTTGTCCAATTCCTTTTTATCATTTTGTTTTTCATTAGTGTGTTTATTTGTGTGTATGATGCATAAGGAGCACATGTGTTCATGACATCAACGTACAGGTCAGAGGGCAACTTTGTGGAGTCAGTCCTCTCTTTCTACATTAACATGGATTCTGAGGCTCAAGTGCAGGTAGCTGGCCTATTTGGAAATTGCCTTTACCTGCTCCTTCATCGCAACAGGCCTGCATCATATGATTTTATACCAACAAACTGACTCCAGACATTAACAGTAACTGTATTCATTATATAATTATATTCAATAATTGTATGCAGATGATGTAATTGCTGCTTATCTATATAAGTTAGTTAAAGAGCTATTTGCATGATTAAATAAAATGTTAATTTGTAATGAAATTTACGAGAACATTTGTTTTATCTAACACTGGGAGGAGAAATAGCAGCCTGATCTGCACATAAAGATCCAATCTGGTCTTTTGTGTACATCATCTTATAAATAATATATAGCTCTTATAGTTCAGAACACCGATAGTATCTATGGGTATATAAAAACCAAAATGATGTGGTAAATGTAATATAAACAAATGGTTTATAACATATTTTTAAATAATGTCTTTTGCACATCTTCAGTATGAAAGTAATCATAGTTTTTTAGTAAATTTTGTTTTATTTTGTGTTTTTCAAAGATTTTCTCAGTGCTATACTGTTTCCTGGACATGTATCTTTAGTGACATGAGAAGAACTGAAATCTGAACTCAGAAACAGCCTATAATTATCACACCATTACCTGAAAATAGCAAATTTCCTGCCAACTTCCAAATATTTCCTAAAGTCATTAAATTGGCCATGTACTCTGCATTAGAGAAGAAGTACAAATTGAATGTATTTGTTGGCATGTCAAGGTCCCCAATACCTTGGGCCCATGTGAATGACAGACAAAATTGTCTGTGGGTCAGGCTTGGGAAATTCGCAAAGTTTTCTTTTCCTTCAACTATAAGAAGTGCTTATGAATGACTGGCCAGTGTGTTCAAAGACTAGCAGGCAAAGTTTATTTCTTCCAATGACTGCAACCCAAGGCTTTTCCCATACAGAGACCCCATTGATGCTAGCCAACCCTTCCTTCTCACGCTGTGCAAGATGAATATGCTTAGTAACTTCCATTAGAGGGAGCACCTTCCACCTGGCCACAGATTTTCTGTATCTGTGTCTGTGTATATCTGTCTGTCCATGGTTCCTTCATTCTTGTATTGCCCCAGTGAAGCTTTCCAGATCAAGGTGTGCAAGACAAGGCAATATGTACTGCAAATGAAAGTACACTATACAAGACTCTCATGCTTGATTTTTCTTCTGAATAGCTTTCTCTGCATTTCTTTTCTTAGAACATTCAAAATGGCACCCATTAAACTCTCTATTCTAATACAAGTTCAGCCATTCAAACCACTGACAGTTCATCAGGGTTAGGGTTAGGGCAACCACATTGCCCGGATGTGTACTCCATCTCACTCTGGAATCTTCCTTCTTTGTGATACTTGGATACCTCCATTCCACACAGGCCCGGTACATTCTTTATAGACACTGCTTCATTTGATCTCAAGGGAATGTATCTATGCCTTATTAAATAACTTTTAAAATATTATTCCATGAACATACTTGAAAACTTTCTGGAAACAAAAGGCCTGGTGTACATATAAACTCAGAGACTGTGACCGCACACCTAAAACCTGTGCAAGTCCAGCAGAGAGAAGGATAGTCACGAATTCTCACATCTAACCAAGAAGCTACATGGCAATTTCTACCTGCTGGGAAAGAAAAAGTCAGCTTTCTCCCAGGCATAGTAATAACAGTAAGTACTGTTACTACATTCCAAAAAAAAAAAAAAAAAGGCCATTGTCGGGAGTAGTTGCCCAACACAAAATGTAGTACAAGATTTGTGTGTTGTTTTGTTTTTGGGGGGGAGTGACTATTGTTGTTTTGTCTTATTGGATTTTGTTTGTTTGTTTTAAATTTTTAAGAGAGAGATGAAGAACATGAAGTTGATTGGTAGAGTGGTAGAGAGTGTCTCAAGGAGTAGAAAGAATAAAATTAAAAGGTTGTTGTTGGAAAAAATAAATAATAGAATTGACAAAGTGCCATGTAGACTTTCTCTAAAAGTATGTTTCATTTTTTTATTAAATTATTAAAGGCTCCCATTTAGAAAACGTATTTGTATAACCGGGGTGTATGATAAAAAGTTGATTACCATTTTAGGAGACTGTTACTGATTTAGTGCAATTCTTAGATTCTTTCATAATGTGAGCACTGTTACGTAGGTCTTCCAGTATTTGCCACTCATATGCTTAGTTTAACAGGATAGGATGCAAACACAGTGGCTTGAGGCAGTCTGTCCTTCCCAAGATGAGCATGTGAAGTAACATGAAATGAAAACCCTACTAGAAGAAAGACCATTAAATCAAAATTCTATATAGATAAATGCAGCACATTGTAGTGATTTTTCATTAATGAAATCTTCTTTGTTGTTGTTTTTTTAAGGTTACAATGGCTTCTTTATTTTTCTGTAATTTATACAATATTACTTTTCATGTTTATATTTAATCTACTTAATAAATATTTATATATTATGAATAATGGATCAAAATTATTTTATAAATATATTTATTCAGTTGTTTCAGCACCATTGCCTAAGAGAAACTTCTTTCTCTTTGTGTGCTTTCCTAAATCAGTTTTTTTATTAATTTATTCGTATTACATCTCGATTGTTAGCCCTTCCCCTGTTTCCTCCCATTCTTCCCTCCCTCTCACTTCCCCCTTTCTCCCCTCCACTATGTCTGTGATTGAGGGAGACCTCCTCCCCCTATATATGCTATTAAATATCGAGTCTCTTCTTGGTAACTTGCAATCCCTCCTCTGAGTGCCGTCAGGCCTCCCCATCCAAGGGACATTGTCAAAAAAGGGGCACCAGAGTTCATGTGAGAGTCAGATCTCACTCTCTACTCAATGGTGGAGAATATCATGTTCGTCGGCTAGGTCTTGGTAGGGGTTCGAAGTTTACTGCCTATATTCTCCTTGGCTGGTGCCTTAGTTTGAGGAGGACCCCAGGCCCCAGATCTGCGTGTCATAAAGTTCTTCTTGTAGGTTTCCAGGACCCTGTGGGTCCTACTATTTCCCCATTCTTCCATGCTACTCTCGCCTAAAGTCTCAATAGGATGTCCTCTCCTCTGACCCACTTTCCTGGTAAGTAAAGTTTTTGATGGTACGTATCCCTTGGACTAGTGTTTTGATATAAGTGAGTATATACTGTTTGTCTCTTTTTGCCTCTGGGTGAACTCACTCATTATTATAATTTCTAGATCAATCCATTTGTCCACACATTTCGGGAATTCCTTGTTTTTAATAGCTGAGTAGTATTCCATAGTGTAAATGTACCACAGTTTCTTTTGTCCATTCTTCTACTGAGGGACACGTAGGCTGTTTCCATGTTCTGGCTATTATGTATAAAGCAGCTATGAACATAGTTGAGCATATGTCTCTGTTGTGTGGTAGAGCATTTTCTGGGTATATTCCAAGGAGTGGGATAGCTGGGTCTTGAGGAAGCTCTATTCCCATTTTCCTGAGAAAGCATCAGATGGCTTTCCAAAGTGGGTGTACTAGTTTGCATTCCCACCAGCAATGAAGGAGTGTTCCTCTCTTTCCACATCCTCGCCAACATGTGGTGTCATTTGAGTTTTTGATCTTAGCCATTCTAATGGGTGTAAGATGGAATCTCAGTGTCATTTTTATTTGCATGAAATCTTCTTTGTAATGAGAAGTAATCTCCACTGTTTCAAAATCAATATTACCACTAGCCTTCGAGTCATGACACTGCTTCAAGAAAGTCTCAGTGTGTGCTCCCATTGCAGCTCAGTGCACTAGCTGTGAATGAAGGGAGCATGTGCAGATGTTAACGACACATGTGTCATGAACACTTGCATAAGCTCATATCCTTAGCATAAGCTCAGTGTCATTGTGACAGGACTAATATAGATAAGGAGTGGAACGTACTGTTGAGCTCTTTTCAGACAGACTTGATTTCACAAGCACTATTTCATATTTGGGTTTCTTTCTGTTTTAACAGTCCCCTTGCTTTCCTTATTTGTTAGCTTCTTTTCCTCTCTTGGGAACTCAATTCACAAGGACTCACGGAACTGTTCAAATGATTATGTCTAAAGTTTTGAGAACTACAATACACTTCTCATGAAACAAATAATTGTACATTATATGGTACGGTGGGTAGATATCTGTCCATTTACTCCTAGGAAGAAAATCATTATTGAGGAACCTCCTTATTAACTTTAATAGTCTAACTCAAATAATGCTATTACAATATAGTATTTGGAAAGAAACACATTCTAGAGCCTAGGGATATAGTTTAGTGGATTAAAAATGCTGACTATGCAGGGATAAAGACTTGAATTGAAACTTGAGCAAACACATAGAAATCCAGTGTGTCCAATGTGCTTACAACCCCAGTGCTGTGGTGGGAAGGTAGACACAGAAGAAACCCTATTGCATTCTAGCTGCCAGAGGAACATACCAGCGCCAGTTTTAATGAAAGACGCTGTCTCAAAGAAATAAGACAGAGAGTGACAGAACAGAATGTCTAGCATTCTTCTCTGTTTTCTTCACACATATGTGTACATACTCTACACTTCATATGCACACACACACACACAAACATTTATGTATGCACATATGTACACAAAAATAGATTTCAGAAACACCTTCAAATTTCATGATCCTCTATATTACTACAATTCTGATAAAATAGTATAAAAGACACAAAACAAAATGATGCATTATCCATATAATGAATTAATGCCATCTAAACATATGAGTATCTTAATCTTAGGAAAATGTTCATGAATTTTATCTAATTGGTCTTAATTTTTGAAATGGATGAGATTGTATTAGTAATTTTTATTACTATTTATACTCTGTATAAGATGAGAAACTATTTAAGACATTTTATTGACACTGATGTTTTCATTTCATATTTATTTATGGTAGTAGCTCAACAAAACACACATAGATATAAACTGTATATGTAAAAATATGAACATTTTTAATGGGGGGGATCTAAATGCAAGCAATTCCTCGCTTTCTCAGGAGCATCCTGCAGACAGAGAAACCAAGCATGATGCATCACACATGATAACCAGCAGCATAAACAATAAAAATTTAAAAATAGAACTCCTTCATTTCCCGCTGCACTATTGTAACATCTCCTCTTTATTGGAGCTAACTCTATATCTTAAATTATGAATGTGTTATACAATCACCATAGCACTTTTCTATACTGGACAATGCCATTAATGTAATTTTCCAGAATTATGCAGCAAATTAGAGGCAGAATTACAAAATCTTGTGGCAATAAAGTTTATTCTTTTCATCCTGGCACATTGCCTCTGAGCTATCTTTGTCACCAAGGAGATAAAGATCGTTCCAGTGTTGCTATGAATTACATCCCTGACCTCTCATCAAGGCATTCTTGTAAACCACCTTTCAATAAAGTTATTACCAATACACTACTTTCTCTCCCAGATGTGATATTACATTTCTTAGAGCTCGTCTGACTGTTTTTGTAGAAAACCAAATGAACTTTTTTATTTTATTGAAAATTAATTTTCAGGGACATTCTAATTACAATTGGAAATTTAGGAAACTAGCAAAAATAAACATTTTTAACATAACAAGTAAGGAAAAGCAATACACTCACAATAATGCTGGACACGGGCCAGAAGAGTGACTTGAGCATCAATGCTTTCCCCCAGCAAACTGAGTTTAACCTATGTCTCCTGTTTATTTAAAGTAAGTACATGGATATATTTGTTTGTGATGTATTTTGTATTTGTTTATGAATACATATACACATGTGTGTGTCTTTGTATTTGGGTGTCTGTGTGTGATTCTCTGTGTCTATGTGTGTGTGTCTTTGTGTGTGTGTATGTGTCTTTGTGTGTGTGTGTGTATGTGTCTGTGTGTGTGTGTGTCTGTGTGTCTGTGTCTGTGTCTTAAATTAAGCATAGTTTGGAATGCTGATAAATTTTTTTGACAATCCAGAATGTGATTTTGTGGGATTGTCTAAAATGTTTAGTCAAAATAAAAATACACTAAATTCCATTTCACTTATGATGAATAAAGCAAAACAAATGAAATGATATTGCTTATATCAAAGTTCTATGCCAAAAATTCCTGGTTGCTCTAGACTACATAAATGAAGGTCATTTCCTAGTAAAAGTGATTCACAATACTGAGAATTACCAAGCCAATCTATCAAAAGAAAAAAAAACTTTTTGAGAGGTAAAGGGAACCCAGAGAAACTTTATGATTAATGGCAAAGCTTAGGACACTCCAGCACCGGGACTAGCATGAAACTGAGTGAGCAGAGACTGCTGGTGACCCCATGGAACTTCACATGGCACAGGGGGTGAGGAGAGAGATTATCTAACAGATAAGCCCCAAGGCCTTATGCAGGGAAAAGCCCAGAATGGCATAGGAGAAAAATTTCTGTTTGAGAGATGGACTCATGGTATAGTTAATAATCAAGCTATCAAAGATTGTCTAACGCTCATCCCTGGCCCACAGGGGCCACAGCAACTGCGAAACGTCCAGCACAAATATTCTTGGCTGCTGTGTTAATGCCCTGAGCAAAGGCACTGGTCTGTAACTCCCATCCGGCCACCTTGTGAGGGGAGCCGCTGCAAGAAAGTGCTTTAGATGGGGCCTCTGTTCTATTCAGGAAAGAGTCAGGCACAGGCACATTTAGAACTCTGGTAAAGAGGAAGGCCAGAACTAGAGAAGCAAGCAGAACCTTGGTGGTGTATATTTTTCAATCTGCACACTGGCTCTCCTGCAGCCTCTGCTTGGGCAACAAGCTCTCTGTGCTCAAGGTTACAGACTCACCTACCCCTTACATGTCCTTGCTAAGAAATAAAACAAGTTATTCCAGATGTGGTGCTATAAGCCATTATGCCCAGAACTTGAGAGGCAAAGGCAGAGGCAGGCAGGTTTCTGTTCAAAGGCCAGCTTGCTCTACATAACCAACTCTAGGCAAGCAGAGACATCCCATCTCAAAGCACGCACATGAGAAAGAGATAGGGAGAGAGAGAGAGAGAGAGAGAGAGAGAGAGAGAGAGAGAGAGAGAG
>OU015752.1:8466094-8488167 GCA_907169655.1 Acomys percivali
AGAGAGAGAGAGAGAGAGAGAGAGAGAGAGAGAGAGAGAGAGAGAGACAGACAGAGAGACAGAGACAGAGACAGAGACAGAGACAGATGATGAGACAGAGACAAAGGGACAGAGAAAGGAGAGACAGAGTGATAGGGACAGATAGAAACAGAGGACAGACAAGAAAGACACAGAGAGAAGGACAGAAACAGAGATGTCATGAGACAGAGACAAAATGAGAGACAGAGACAGAAAGACAGAAACAGAAAAAGACAAATACAGAGTTGTTTTCTTTTTAAGCTCATTTAACCTACCAGATGGACCAATGAAGAAGCATCAAGCTACTTTCTAAATATTTCTACTCTTATATCTGTTTTAACCTATCAGTTGTCTTCTTTGATGCCCGTGGGGGAATGTACACTGTCCTAGTGTCAGATCACATAATGTCACAGATGGCTATGTGCATTCCTTGGGTGGTTTTTGTATTACTGAGAAATTAAAGGAGCCCACATGAAAGAATTTGAAATGTGCAGTTCTCCCTTTCTGCACTTTCACAGCCTGAACCTGGAAATATAGAGTGGCATAAACCAGTGCATCTAAGACTTCGCTGTTTACCCATTCCAGGGGTATAAGTCACTGTTGATAAATAGGCCTATGAAAGGTGACAGACGAGAGAAGAGGGAGTTCAGCGAATGACAAGTTTAGAGAGAGTGGATGGATGACAGGAAAACGGGACCATGCTAACCTCCAGCCACCGACATTAATTACATATGTGCGTCCAGGCCCAAGGGACTTTGCCTTGTTTTGAGACTAAAACTGGGTAGATGGATATTTTATCTTTCCCACCTGGCTTTCGCATTAGGAATGGCCCAGAAGTGTTGTGTGTAGACAGCATCCATTACTGGTATTGAGAGTTGTCTGTTGTCTTTCTGCTTTCCGCACCAGTTGCCTGCAGAAAGCTTTCATGCTAGTAAAGGGCAGCGCTGCCAGAAAACTGACCATCCCCAACAAATGCATCCTCACCAATGGACCTTTCAGGTGTGAGGAAGGGGAACGATTAGTGCAACCTCTCCATCTGGTTTTGCCCACACGTCCCCTCACCTGGTCCACAAGCAGACAACTTGTCCACGAGTTTCTCTGGGTTTCCAGGGTACAGGGGTTCTGTCCTTAATCTATAAGACCAAAAGAAAGCCTCTGCCATTCCATGGACCATAGAAACCCATTTTCGAGAAGATCTGAATTCACCTCGAGGAAGCCTGTCTCTTAAACTTGTTTTGCCAGCCATGTAGCTCATAAACGCCTCCTCTTGTTGTTTGTACTGTTACTAATGATCTCCTTAAAAGGCAGAACCATGTTCATAGTGACACACCTTTTGACCAAACCCTTAGCTTGCTGAGGACCCTGATTTGGTTTCCAGCACCCACATGGTTGATCACAACAATTGGCCGCTCCACTTAGAGAATCTGACAGTGTCCTCTTCTGGATGCTGTGAACACTGCACATACATGTGACATGTATAAACACATGCAGACCAAGCACACATAAAAACAAAATAATGAGTCTTTTTTATTAATTCAAAAAACTGAGATAATTATTATGAACTTAAATTTTTTAATGACATAAAAAATAAAATGAAGAAAACATGGCCATTTCATGCCATCATCTATGATGCTAGCATATTTTTTAGCTGCTGTTTAGAAATTGTTCTTTTTTCCTTTTTTTCCCTTCTTCCCTCCCCTCTTTTATTGTCATGTTTTTTGGATTGAAATACTGACAAGTTGTTCTACTTCATTAAGTGCCTACCTCAAATCCTGGGACTGTAACTTTTGTGTTTTATTTTGTGCATTTTTACTCATTTTGCTTTCAAAAGTTTTTTATCTATAACTGCTGAGGGATAAAATCTCTTCCAACTTGGACATGTTTTCCTATGTTTTCTGTTCCAAGGGAAGAAACACTGAGAAGCTGGTCCAGAGGGATGATGAGTCCTGTAACAATCCTCACTATTGTGATCCCACACTTAAGGGACAGGGCTTCATTTTCCCTTTGTGATATGAACTGTATATCAGCACGGATATGTTCTGAAAGTCCTCACAGTATTGTCATGGTTTTGATTTGTTTTGTTGATGTCTATGATTTTTAATTCTACAGCATTACTAAATTTTATTAAATATTTGAGGCATTTAGCTCACCATATGGATTTCTCTATTACTCGTTCTTCAATGCACTGAAAATTTCCTTTTTTAAATATATATACCTTTTATTTTCATATATTATTGATACCAATGTACTAAATTTCTTTTTTTTCTAAATTTCTTTACATCACTGACAACATTTATTTATTGTTCTTTTTATGGCTGGTCATTTTACTGTCAAGATAATGCTAGTATTGTGGCAAAAGTATTTTTATTTAGTCTGACTTTTAAATTTTTTGTCATGAATTAATATTGTTTGATTTCGTATCTTGACCTTGGATATTCTTAACAATTTTTGAATTACTTAATAAAACATTTTGTGATGTAAGGTAAAATGGCAGAATATTACACAATAACTTGGGTCCAGAGGAGTATAAAAGGAAAGTGTCAAGAAAAACAACTACGTAGTAAACTATAAAGATAGTATTAATGCTTTAGGCTGTGTAAATTTCTCTACATGATTTGATATTCTGCAAAGAAATGATTATTAAATCTGCTTATTGCTTCATAATTTCAAATTGTACAACACTAATATAAGCTTTGAGAGGTAGAGTTGTAAGAGAGGAAACAGTTTGAATAGCATTGAAATGAAACAAGTGTTGAACTCAAGCAGATTGCTACAGAGTGTGATGTTTGTTTTAAACTCCGTAATCACTGAGACAATAATTCAAGATATGTAGTCAAATAACCAAGAAAAATGACATGGTTCCCTTGAAAATATCTATTACACAAAAGAAAGTAAGAATGGGAACTAGAAAAGAGAAACAAATTAAAATATAAAAATAAAGTTGGTATGGTAGAGTCAACTGTTGGATGTTGGCCTGGTATTAAGGTTTTTAACACTAATTGATGACTCCTAAGATCCAGTTGTAACCCTGAATCTTGTCTCCCTGATAGACTGAGTTAATGACCTACTCCTGACCAAGGCAGAAGGAGGGGCCAGTGGGAAGGTTGGAGGGCTTTGAGGAGAGAAAGGATGTTGGGAGGCAGAAGCAGACAGGTACCAGATGAGGAAGAATGAGGAGGAAGGCCATAGGATAAGAAAGCTACATGGGCCAGCAGGAGGAACTCTGAAGTTCCACATGGAAAGAAATGACCCAGATAAACAACATTAGCAAGTATTTTGGGATTATGAATGAGAGGTAGCGCAACAGAAATTATTAGAATCAGATGGCCTGGGGTGGGTTATGAAATATAATGGAACATAGCAAAGGAGTTAATGTCTGCCATACCCCAGGTGATAAGGCTATTCTAACTATATCATGTGCCTGTGTCTTTATTGACTGTGAAATTGGGTTAAATAATACTGCTGTAATAATTATAAACCTAATAATAAACATTACTTAGGCCATACCATGAAAGTAACAGCATCAATCAACCTTAATTTACTAGGGGTTACTCTGCACATGGATAGAAAGAGTATCCGGTTTTAAAGATACTCTGGTAGAAATAACTATAACAAGGACTGAAAGAGCCTCTCGTGAGGCTGTGGGACACAGAGGTCAAGGGTAGCAGTCTTAAGTGCTGCAAAGCAGAGAAATTAAGGCATTCATTCTAGATACAGCAAACTCTCATTACCTGCTGTCATTTCACTTCTTTCCTCTATCATTTTTAGGGAGAGCCATGCTATGTAGCTCAGGCTAGCTCTGACCTTGTTATCCCCCTGCTCCAGCCTCCCAAATGCTGGGATTACAGAAGTGCATAACCAGCCTAGCTCCATCAGTTACCAAGTAAAATGTCAATACACTTCAATAAGGAAAATTAGAATTCCACTATGGGTGCAGTTTAACAGGACTTCACAGATAAGGGAATGATGTTGAGACTGCATGCAGTTTTGCACATCTGTAATTTAAGCCCTGGGAAAGTTTAGGCAGTAAGAGCTCATGCTCAAAGTTTGCTGGGACTTCATAAGTATACACTATCTCAAAAGAAGAAGAGGAAAAGGAAGAGGAGAAAAACTCAGACAAATTTTAACTTTTTATGATGAGAAGATAATTCATCAAAGACAGAAATGAAAAAGATAAACTTATAAAATTATAGAAACACAAATATATATATATTCTCATGAACTTGGATTCAGCAATTATTTCTTAAATATGAACAAAACACAAAATAATAAAAGAAAACTGTAGGCTAATACAGATTCCATCAAATTGAATATTTGTTTCTTTTTTAATATCATAAAGAAGAAAATGAAATCTGGTTAACAGAATATTAGAAATGTTTACATGCCTGTGCCTAAAGAATAAATTATTTAAATATATTTTGATAATTGCATCCAGATCTGCTTGCGATCAACTTATATTTTTAAAATATAAAAATTATCAAAGAAAATGAAAAACCATGTCTCCAGTGAAGATATACAGTTTCAGACTCTCCCACATAGGATTTTTATTAAGCCTGGAAGTTCTCAACATTTAGAAACTGGACCACAAATGATATTCTTACCTTGTTTAACCATTTACCCCAATTTTATTTGGTTCCCTTCAAAGGTATTATTCATCCCAAATCAGCCAAAAGAAACCCTAAGAGAATGACATCCTATTTCCATTAAGGGGGTTGGGTAGGTTTTTGCATGCTTTCTTGGACATTAGGTGTTTATTTTCATTGGAAGTTGGTTACAAGTTACTCTTGGTCCTACCCAGAGAGAAAACAAGGTTGAACTCTGGGATGTCTCTCATTTCCTTTATCATTCCTTCTTGGGTTTGGTGATGGGGGCTGAAAAGAGAGAAGGAGAGTGTGGAGGTGTATGGGCAAGATACAACAAAAGTAGATTGTTCAGTTGACCCCTCAACTTAAGGCTTTAACTGTTCTCACAAAGTTATTTCTAATTCATTGGTATAGAAATTTATATATTGATGCAAAATAAGTTTAATTTCAAAATATTGGTTTAGAATTCAAGTTTAAGAATATTCTTCACACACATTGTATATATTTCTACTCTAATATGAAGTATTGTACCCATTCCACTCAAATAGAGGACACGATTTCCCTCTGGCTACTGCAGGCTGTTTAAGATAAGCAAGTTAGACAAGTTAATTGTCAATTTATCCAATCATGGTCATTTCAATTACTAGTCTATATATACCTAGATGTGACAGATAGATTGGATTAGATAAGGTCTTCAAAAACCTCATGGTCCTATAGAATATAGCATTTAAAGATGTTTATATTGTTTTAATGACTCTTTGACAAGACAGGTTAACTCCTGGCAGCACCCAGCCTACCTCAAAGATGAAGATGAGCATCAGTGAACCTCCTCATGGAGATGGCCGCAAATATGGCAAAAAAAAAAAGCCACTGGGCAAAATGTCCTCATTTCAACCACTGACAGAATTCTGCCTAAAACCTGACAAGCTTGGATTCAGGCAGAGTTAATGGACAAACTCTGCCAACACAGGGTAAGCAAATCTTCAATAGTTCCTGACTCACAAATATGTCTGTCAGATATACTGGCCCAGAAGCCTGAAGATGATGCTCCAAAGTTTTAGAGAGCTATGGGTGACTGTTCAGGCAGCAAACTGTCTCTGTCATTCTTTTTCTTAGTACTAAATTAAGAAGCTGCTAACCTGCATTTCCTGTTTACTCAGGTAATTAATTTTACTCCTTCTCAAGTCTCTGATGGTGCTGAACACCAAATACTTGAGTTTCACAACTAAGCCTAATTGTATAGGGATTAAGATGTCTTTACATCTAAATACATGTTTTAAATTGATAGGGATGAGATATGAAAATACTGAGATACATTCAGAATTTTAGACTCACCAAGATAGGATAATGTTTTCTTCAAGGTCACCAAATACAAACAGCCAAAACACTATGATATAACATGAATGTAATTCCTGAGTGTTCTGTGAGTCTTCTTGCTGTATGTAGTTTATTTTATATAGGTGTAAAAATATAAATTAATAATAAATTAGTTATAAAATTAATTAATAATTAATTAATAATAAAAAAGAGAAAATGCCACATTTATACTGACCAGAAGACTGAGACCATTTCACAGGTATAAAGGTATTCACATAAATGAGCCTCTTACCTAGTACAGCACTATGAGTAAGAACCTACCTGCTGAGTACTCAGCCCTAAGCAGGACATCTATATTATCTTCTCTATACCCAGGACCTATCATGGATGGATGGGGTGCTGGGCGAAAAAGAGGAATACCATAAAAGTGGAGCTCTGGCCATGATGTGACTGATGAAACTACAAATTCATGGCAGCAATGTTACCTGCCCAAGATCTGTATGAGGCTGGGCCTTTCAACATTCCATACGGAGTAGACCTGGGCTTGTAAGACTTTAATCTCATCTTTCCCTAAGGAGCAATTAATGGATGAGGGAGAGTCATATTCCTCACTAGAAGCCACCAGTAAATTGCCATTGCTCAAGTAGATAATCTCCATCAATGGGCTTGCTGATACTGCTTATTAAATCTATAGACAACAAAAATACGAGATAAAGAGAGGGAGATTAGAAGAGGAAAATTGGCAAGAATGAGAAATTGTGGATAGGTTTTCTTAAATCGTTTCATGAAAAGTTTGCATAGTCCAGGACCTGATACACTGATCCTAAGATGTACGTGATGGCAAGAGATTGACAAATGCCTCACAAGTGGCATGTAAAACTCACATTGAAACCAGAAGTTTTATTATTACACATATGCCAAGAAGTAAAAATATAGATTCCATGTGCAATCTTGTGACTAATGTTTATAACAGTCTCATGTTCTCCTGAAAATGGTAACAACCCAAAAATATTAACCAGTTGATAAAGAGCATGATGCATGACTTTTTGTGGAATAATTTTAGGAATAAAAGTAATCATTCAGGCCAAAAAAAATGAATCTTGAAAGAACTATGGTTAGTAGGAAAAGACTCAAAAGGTCACACATTTTAAAATCTTCTTTATATGAAATGTTTATATAGTCAAAGCTTCAGAGAAACGAAACAGATCTATGTTGTTGAGAGCTGGGGGAGGAGACAATGCATGGGGATGCAAATGTGTAGGATGTCATCTTTTCTTCTATTCTGCCTGCTTCCTTTTACCTTGTCCCTTCCACAGTATTTGTTTAGCATGTTCAATACATCAGAAACTGAATGTGCAAGTTTAAAAAGTGCATTGTCTCCAGGTTTCAAAAAGTTGAGATTTAAGAAAATGGAGCTTCTATTAACCTTGACCTTGGTAATTTATCATCAGCCTTAACCATCACCTTTATTTGAATCAGCTCAATACTACACTGCAGAATCTCCCTCCACTTTTAAATTGTTACAGCTACAAATATACATGAGCATTCTGCAAGGACTACATTTGTTTATATAACAGTTTACTGAAAATTATTGAGTTTATACTACAATGTAGATACTAGGCTTAGATGTGGGTGGAGAACGGTAACCTTTCTGCAATAGATAAAAGGTGAACACAAGCGTATTGTACACAAAGTAGTGTTTGTATAGAAATGTTACCAAGAAGAACATTGAACACTATAAAGTATATTCGTGAACTAGTGTTTAAGTGTAAAATTCTGCCTCAGTAGTTGGATGGTGTTTTTCTATTATCTAAGCCCATGTTACCACTGGGAAAGTGTAAAATTAATAAAAATGCTCAATGTATAAGAAACTCACCCAACCAATGTAAACAGGATGTAAAACAGATCAGCAATGAGCTCGTTATCCTACTTTCTTTTAATAAAACAGAGGAGGTGGGTGGGAGAATGACATTCTGGGAAGTGATGCAGTAGTCAGTATTTTCTTTTAGTTCTGAGGACTTACCACACATTTCTTTTCAAGGGCCAGGTATTAATACAGGCATGAGCATAGTGCCTGAGGAACATAAGCTAGGGCAAGAGCATTCATTTACTCAGGAGCACTGTTTCCCAAAGCACGCCCACATAACAAGTTTCTACATTTCTCATATGAAGAAATCACTTCTGTTTCTAAACTGACTCTTTCCTGGAAAAGAGTTGATTAAAGACAATCATGAATGTCTTTGATAAACTATGGTCTTTCTAATATTATCATAAATAGTTGACAAGCAATACAAAAGATATACTTGACATTTTCCATTAAAATATTTCTAAAATCATGATTTTTTTAAAAAAACCAAAATAACCCAGGTCAGCAAAAATAGTGCATTAAATAATTTGACAGAAAAAAAAGTGGTAGTAAACTTAGGATATTGGGACTGTCATGTGATTGTGATTATTTCCAAACTGTGTAAAACACCTTCTGTATAGCATTGCAAGTTTTGCTTTGCTTTGTTTGGACACCACTGAAAGGAAAAGTTCAGGAAAGCACAGAAGTTCATATCTTCTGTAGGTCCAATCAGAGTCAGGAATTCTCCCTACTCCATCTAACCCATCCAATGTACATAGTGGATTCTCTCTTAATGAAGTTAATGATGTCTAATAATCTAGTTTTGTGTGTGATACTGAACTTTTAAAATAAATCTAATTATAGAGGTTTCCATTTTCATAGTCAATGCAGAAATAAATTGAAAAATACTGAAAAACATATTTGCATTTAGTTGATTTCCTGACACACACACACACACACACACACACACACACACACACACACGCTTAGAAGGGGATGTAACAGTTGTTCCACTAATCTTAATATTTTGTTGCCATTGTTTTCTTTTTCAGACAGGATATCAAATAGCCCTAGTTAGCCTCAGACTCCTGATCTGCCTGTCTCATCCTCAACTGCTAAGTGTATAGGCAGACACTACTAACAGTAGAAGAAACCCTAAGGTTCAATGCACTTTTTACCGGAGTAATGTCCTTTAAAAACTAATGTGACTTAGCTTCTTTGGATCTGTGGATTGTCATATAGTTATCCTATACTATGTCGCGGATATCTGCTTACAAGTGAGCATGTGCCATGTGTGTCTTTGGTCCAGATTACCTCTCAGGATGATATTTTCTAGCTCCACTTAGTTCAAATTTCAGGATTTCCATTGCGTAAATGGACCACATTTTCTTTATCCATCCTTCACTTAAAGGACATCTGAGTAATTTCCAGTTTCTATCTATTAGGAATAAAGCTGCTGTGAACATAGTTGAGCAGGTATCCTTGAAGTATGGTAGAGCCTTTTTTGGGTATATGCTCAGGAGTGGTATAGCTGGGTCTTGAGGTAGAACTTTTCCAAAATTTCTGAGAATGTACCAGCTAAATTTCCTAAGTGGCTGTACAAGTTTGCACGCCCACCAGCAATGGAGAAGGGTTCCCTTTGCTCCACATCATAGCCTGCACATGCTGTCACTTGAGGTTTTTATCTCAGAGTTCTTTTGGTTTGCATTTCCCTGACACTGAGCATTTCTTTAAGTGCTTCTAGGCCATTTGAGATTCCTTTGTTGAGAATTCTCGGTTTAGCTCTGTACTCCATTTTTAATTTGAATTATTTGGTGTGCTGGTGTTTAATTTCTTGATTTCTTTTGGATATTAGCCATTGAAAGTGGAAAGAGAGGAAACTGGAGAAGGGGGATGAGAACGGGAATCAAGTGTCGGGGATGCTGAGGTGGGAGGTGAGAAGGCTGGATGGGCAGAGTGAAACTGATCTGGTGGGGACATCTCTGTGACAAGCTGGAGACTTGTGACAGAGTAGGCTCCTAGGAGGATATGAGGGTGACTCTAGATGAGACTCCTAGCAGTGGGTGATATAGTGGCCACCTCCTATAACCAGACAAGACTTCCAGTGGAGAGAGGGGGACACTATCCCACCCACAAAACCTTCAAACCAAAATTTATCCTTCCTATAAGATGTGAAGGCATAAATATGGAGCACATAGTCAGGGAATGGCCAACCAATGTCTGACCCTACTCGAGATTTACTGCATGGGTGAGACTATTATTGATACTTTTCTATGCTTGCAGACAGGAGGCTGGCACAACTCCTGTGATAGGCTCCACTCAGCAGTGAATAGAAAGAGATGCAAAGACGCACAGCCAAACCTTAGGAAGGGCTCAGGGAATCTTGTGGAAGAGTTGGAAGAAGGGTAGAGAGATATGGAGGAGATAAGAATTCATAAGACCAACAGATTCAACTAACATAGGCCTACGAAGGCTCACAGAGACTGAAGCACCAACCAAGGAGCATGCATGGACTGGACTTAGCAGGCCTACGCATATGTAGTAGATGGGTAGCTCCTAGCAATTGGAGCAGCGCTGTCTCTGACACGGATGCAGTTGTTTGCTTTTGGATCACTTTCCCTTAGTAAGGCTGCCTTGTGTAGCCTCAGTGGAAAAGAATGCACTTAGTCCTGATATGACATGATGTGTTGGGGAGGGTTGCTATGAGAGGAGCTCCCCATTTCTGAGAAGAAGGGAAGAGGGCAATGGGGGAATAGTGTGGGAGAGAGCTGCAATTGGCATGTGAAACAACTAAATAAATAAATGAGAATAAATAAATAAATATTTAAAAAACCAATGTACGTAGAAAAATAAAAATGGCCAAAAAATTTGTCTAAGACTGCCCTTGCAATTGGTTCAAATCCTAGTTTGTCAGAAGTGAAAAATTAAATTTACAGTGTCTAACTTTGACACTACTCAAACTGTCATCCAGTCGGATGCAGAATTTAATGGAAAGAATTACTTTGAAGATAAAATAAGATAATTCTAACTGTCCCAGTCATAGGGTGATGAGCATGTGACACAGTCAAAAAGAATGGTCAAGAACCTTGGGACCTGAGGTCACAGAAGTGGCAGGAATCAAGGCTAAAGCCTGAGAAGCTGTCAACCTTGTCAGACTCTCCTAAGATTTCAAGTGAACAGTGGCCTGTCCTTGGACTATGTGACTCTAAATCAACCGGGAATACAGCAAGAAGGTAAAAGAATATTCTCCATGGATTCTATTTTACTTTATTATACACTAAATATCATTCCTTCCCTTTGGAAGGATTTTTGGACTCAAGACTGATTTTCTAGTTTAACCACCCCTGAACTGTTCCACATTTTCACCCAGCTGCTTCCTGCCTTCCCACACGTTGTTATGAAATGGAGAGCAAGAGCTAGTGAGGCTTAGTTTTAACCTAACAGAAAAAGTGATGCGATAGTCTTGTGAGTGCCTTGCCTTTCTCTAGCCTCATTTTCTCTTTATTTCCTCTCAGCTGTGCGTTATTTATGGTCCATTCCGAGCATACTTCCTCAAAGACTTCCCAGGTGATACTCTTCTTTCTTTATAATTCTCCACTTCCTTTACATCTTTCTTGAAAGTTAATCTTCTCATGGATGCATTCCTTGGCCACCATACTTAACAGATTATACATTATGATGCAGGATAAACTCAATGTTCCCTATTTTCCTCCAATAATTTTCTGAATAAAAAATAATTTTCTGAGCCCTGTGATTCATTCAATGCCATACACATTTCAGCAGGAAGAGTATTTAGCTTAGTACTTTCTCAGTGACTGCTTCATAGTAAGAAATCACACATCCAAAGGAATTGTCTCCATCATGTTTGGTCCCAAGCCAGTTGTTATTCAGCATTTTCCACCCTGTTATGTGAACATTCAGAGGCTTTCCCCCATCTGTGTTAGTGCTGGGCCATACAAGTTCCTTCTTTTCCACTTTCCATGGAAATTTCAATGAGTCATAGCCTGTCAGCCTTAGATTACAATAGCTATCAATTCTTTACATAGAATTTTCAATAACTTTGTTTCTCCTGGCCCTGAACACAATATAGCATGTAATTACTTCTGGAACCCTGAGAGCAAAGTAGAATGAAGAAGAGGGCTGTATAGCTTTCCTCAGCACTTCTCCTTTGTGTTTAATGTTCGTCTTTAGCTTTTCCTCATTTGTCTTAGCACTCAAGAACATACAATCATCCAGCAGAAATTATTTGAAAGATTTCCTTAAATGCTTGTGCAAGATACATACATTCAGCATGTAATATTCTTTTCCAGCTTTAATTAATCCTTGGTTTCTTCTTATATTGTATTCCCCTGAAAAGCAGGCACAAAAACCTAATTTTTTTCCTTTAATTGGTTAATTGGGCATAAAGTTCAACAGAGACAATGAGGCAGTAGGACAAGGAGGAAGGATCAAAGAAGCAGCTCTCAATGAAAGAAGGAAATGGTTCATATTCCTTAGAACTGTTGCTCTGAAGAACAAGAGCGGAACTGAGATGTTGAATCCTGAGCATCCTGGCTGGACAACTGCCTTCAGGACAGAAACTCTGAGACAATTCCTGCAGAAGCCATCCTAGCAGGAAAACATAAGCCTGTTAGCACAGATGCACACAAACTCCAGAAGGCACTGGTGTGAGGCTGGTCATGACAAGGGCATTGGTCATAAATAATAGTACTGAAGTTTTATACTCATTTTTCTTTACTTTGGATGTAAAGTTTTAAAATATATTCTCTGATTCCTCTTGAAATTTTTAAAAAGAAAAAACAGCACTGTTTTCCTCTGTTCAGATTTTCTAAGAACCATTGTATGATCCATAACTGTTATCCTCTGTGCTATTGTATTCCTGTTCTATGGCTGTTTTAAAGATTGCTCCTCATTGAGTCTTAGTGGTTTAATGAAAGTACATCCAAGGGCATTTGTTTTTTTTTATCCCATGGTGATTCTTTGAGATTTTTTTAAATCTGGTTTTTTTTTTTACATTTTTACTTTTTCATTGCTTCTGTAAATAGTTTGTCCTTGATTCTTTACAGTCTTTCTCATTTAGGGAGATTACAATAGTATGCAGTTTGGAGTCTTCATCATCACAATGACTCACAAATTATCAAATCAAATCTTGTGTTTGGCTGTTCATTATTTTACCTTTATTAACATTGTTTGTTTGTTTCAGTATTGTTACATTTTGTTCTTAGCTTAATATTTTAGACCTTGTCCATATGCTCTGATTCTAATGTGCCAAAATTCCATACATGAAGTTGTAAAAAAACAAACTTACATCCACCATTATATTGTCTTTATAACATTTCTACTTGACTTTTGGAACTGAAGTTCCCTCTTGTCTACTTTTTCCTTTAGATTGTTTAAACTACTAATCAAGTCTGGTATAAAGCTGTGTTTGTCACTAGGGCTGGTTCTAATTATTGCCTTATTTATTGGCAACAGGTTAATCTGTTTTGTTTTTATTATTGTTTTGTTGCAGTTATTGATGCTTCTCCAAAGTCTCTCCAGAAAAATTTCATCAAATGCTAGTTTTTCTATTTGCGCAGAAGTTAATGATGCCTTGGCTTCCAAGCTCAGGGTGTTTAGTAAATGTGCTCTGACACATCAACAGGTACCAGCTAATTGACAAAAGCTCAACACAATTTCTATTTTTGTCATTATATAATTATCATATTTTTCCAGTCTATCTTTTTGCTAACTTCTCTGAAAATGGTATGTTTGATTACATACATCATTATTTTTGCTTTAAACATATGTGCATCTTAAACCTGGGCATCTTGCAACTCAAGAAAGTTCCTAAAAATTGTGTTCTCAGAAAGCCTTTAGAGGTTTTGCTGTATTACATTTCTTTTGAATGCATCAAACTTTGGAGCCATAAGTTCATTTATCCTATGACGCTTTGGTTGTTGGTGGGTATTTTCTTCCTCTATCTCTTTGTAAAAACTTCATTGCTGATACACTTATGTTTTGACTTCATATTAATATCAGTAAAATCAGAAAAGACTCATAGTTGCTAAGAATTTATATTTGGTTATCCTTTCCTGCCCACATGTTCTGGCAAGAACTTCTGGTGCTGTTCTGAGTGGAGGTTTCAAGTGTCATCATATGTATCTCTCTTTCTGATCTAAGCATTAGCAATGCTTTCAGGTGAGGTCATTCCACATGCAGAAACCCCTCCTGCCAAGCTGATGAGTTGAGTTTGGTCACTCTGCCCCACCCAACAGAAGGGGAGATCTAATATGTGAATTGTCCTCTGATCCTCATGCACACATTGTACCACTCCTCCCCTTTAAAAAGAGGAATTTCAGTAGACCCATGTAAAAATGCATACCATCTATGGCTAATCTGTTGAGTTTTTAAATGCAAGAACAAAAAATTGTGTCCAATATTTTCGATACTTGCTTATGCCTTATATAGTCATAAGTTTTCTCCTTCAGTACAGCAAATATGTGTTGGTCTCCCTAAGTTGAAAATACTTCCTTCCAGTGGACAAATGTTCGGATATTTTCATTTCACTGAATAATTGAAATTTCACTGAAGGAAATGACATTTCAATGAATGACCATTTCATTATATAATGTTTAATTCAGTTTACTCACTTTTCTCTGAAGCTTTATATATACATATATGAAGGACATTGACCTATACTTTATTTTTGTTGTAGTAATTATGTCTGCCATAGGCATTAGGATAATTTGGCCATTGTAATGTTAGTTTGGAAAGATAATTTACATATTTGGATGTATTTGAGAAAGACTTCTATTGGCTCTTTAAATGTTTGTTTGATGGAATTTAGTTGTGGAGCCTTCAGGCACTGCGCTTTTTGAGATTAGGAATTTTTAATTTCTGACTTAATATTGTTCATTATCAATCTATTCAGAAGTTTTATTTATTTGTGATCTATGTTTTATAAGTTGTGTTTTGTGGAGATTACACTTAATACATTTTTACCTCCAATTGTGACAGAATATGACTGACAAGTGCAGGAAAAGCAGCTAAACATCAGTAAACATCAGGGAAACAGAAATGAAAATTACTATGTATTAGCATGATTGCTAGCAACACAAGACATCCAACATGTTATGCTTATTATGATTTACTACAGAGAAGAGTACAGAAGTTGCTCATAAAATGAATATACAACTATTATGTGATTAGCAATTCAAGCAGTGAGCATTTGTACAAAAATAATTTGTAAAACTGATATCTATACTCCCAAATTCTTGCACCATCATTCACAATAGTTATAGTATCAAATTCATAAAATTGCCCAATATAGAGAACCCACACTACATGAAATTGGAACAAAAAAATATTGTGCTCAAATAGAGGGACATGTCCAGTTTTGTGACAACACAGATAAGCTTGTCAGGCAATGCTGAATAAAATAAGCAAAGCACGAAAAAGCACCAAACTTTGCATGATTTCATTTATATATAAACTAAAGCAGTCCAAGTCAAAGAAGAAGGGTTTCTTGGGGATATGCAGGAGGAGAAGTGAAGTTGTTGCTGAATGGAATTCAGTTTACAAGAGGAAATCTCTAGAGAACAAGGAAGCGAGTATAATTGATATTGCTGAACTGGACACTTAACAACGGTTAAATGGCACTTCTCTCAAGTATGCTGATGTTTTCTTTCTTTCTTTTTTTTAATTTATTAATTTATTCATATTACATCTCAATTGTTATCCCATCCCTTGTATCTACCCTCTCGCTTCCCCCCTACTCCCCTCCCCTATGTCTGTGACTGAGGGTGACCTCCTCCCCCTGTATATGCACATAGGGTATCAAGTTTCTTCTTGGTGACCTGTTATCCTTCCTCTGAGTGCCACCAGGTCTCCCCATCAAGGGGACATGGTCAGAAATGGGGCACCCAAGTTTGTATGAAAGTCAGGCCTCCCTCTCCACTCAACAGTGGAGAATGTCCTGCCCATCAGCTAGGTCTGGGTAGGCGTTCGAAGTTTACTGCCTATATTTTCCTTGGGTGGTGCCATAGTTTGAGCAGGAAGGACCCCAGGACCCAGATCCTCCCATTGTAACATTCTTCTTGCAGGTTTCCCGGGCTCTCTGGATCCTTCTATTTCCCCATTCTCCCATGCTTCTCTCACCTAAAGTCCCAATAGGATGTCCTCCCCTCTGATCCATTTTCCTGGTAAGTAAAGTCTTTCATGGGACATACCCCTTGGGCTAGTGTCTCGATATAAGTGAGTATATACCATTTGTCTATTTTTGCTTCTGGGTGAACTCACTCATTATGATAATTTCTAGTTCAATCCATTTGTCCACAAATTTTGGGAATTCCTTGTTTTTAATAGCTGAATAGTATTCCATAGTGTAATTGTACCACAAAGCGACAGCCTACAGACTGGGAAAAGATCTTCACCAACCCTTCATCTCACCGAGTTCTAATATCCAAAATATATAAAGAACTCAAGAAATTAAACACCACCAAACAAAATAACCCAATTGAGAAATGGGGTTCAGAACTAAACAGACAATTCTCAGCCGAGGAATATCAAATGGCTGAGAGACACTTAAAGAAATGTTCGGCCTCTTTAGTCATCAGAGAAATGCAAATCAAAACGACAGGGAGATTCCATCTCACACCCATCAGAATGGCTAAGATCAAAAACTCAAGTGACACCACATGTTGGTGAGGATGTGGAGAGAGAGGAACACTCCTTCATTGCTGGTGGGAATGCAAACTAGTACAACCACTTTGGAAATCTATCTGGCGCTTTCTCAGGAAACTGGGAATAGGGCTTCCTCAAGACCCAGCTATTCCACTCCTTGGAATATACACAGAAAAGGCTCTACCACACAACAGGCACATATGCTCAACCATGTTCACAGCAGCCTTATTCATAATAGCCAGAACATGGAATCAGCCTAAGTGTCCCTCAGTAGAAGAATGGCTAAAGATGTTTTGTTTCTTGCAGATCCTTCCTTCAGCTTTGCATTAGCTAGAATGAACTCTTTAGTCACTCCAACAGTTCTTAGATGGGGTCGATGTTGGAGTGGGCCCCTGGATCTGGGCCTGGGTGTGGAAGAACTAGCACATCAATTCCAGCAAGATGAGCTCTTGAAACCATGGCCCCTAGGAAGCTCACTCAATGCTGCAGCTGACAAGGGGCAGGGCTACCTCTCTAGCTCTTATGCCCTCTGGCCTGCTCACTGGCACCAGGCACCCACACCAGCAGGGCTAGCTCCAGTAAGATGCAGGGCCCACTCTCTTGAGTTCAGCAATCCCCCTTGAGTAGTGTAGCAGAAGCCAGAGGCCTCTAATCAGACAATCACTGCATGGAACATTTTCAAGCAAAGATGTGTAGACAAAAGATTATATTGTGGGCCACACTGTGACATACTATAGCAAGAACATATACAAAAGGATGGGACATGAGTGGGATTGGGGTACATGATGTGAAATTCACAAAGAATCAATAAAAAGTTAAACAAACAAACAAACAAACAAAAAACAATGGTAAAGTGTCAGATTCGTATGTATAAAGATAACTAAATCTTAATAGTGGTGTTTTGATCTAATGCTTTTTAATATTTAAACCATTCATTCAGACAGTTCATCAATTTAAAAAGGTAAAGATGAGTAAAACATGTTTTGATGGACAACTCATTCTCTGTGCAGGGCAGGGGAGGAGGAGCGGGAACTGCTTCTGACATGAACTCTGGTGTCCATGATTGATGACTTCCCCTCTACTGAGAGGCCTTGCAGGCACACAGAGGAAGGGGATGTAGACTATCCTGATGAGACCTGATAGGCTGGGATCAGATGGTGGATGGGGGGGGAGGAGGCACCCTCTCCCCGCAGAGGTCTAGAGGAAGGTAATAGGTTTGAGAGGGGGAGGGGGCAACAGGAAGATAAGAGATAGGGGATAACAATCGGGATTTATTATGATTAAATTATAATACATTAATTAATTAAACAAAAAATAGAGAGAGAACACTATGCAATCTGTAAAGAACTCTTTTGTGAACATGGCCTCACTTTTCAATAATGTACTGTACAGTGTTCCTAAGTATTAAAAGTCCTCTCTAAAGTTCCAAACACAGAGTAAAAGTCAGGTTAACTTCTAATTAAGCATGTACATACATAGAATGTGATTTTGTAAGGATGCAGTAAAGACAGATTCTTCCAAAAAAAAGTGCTGAATTGTGTTGTTATAATTCTTATAGAAGACACTAAACTTTTTTGCATATAGAGTACCTCGGGAAGCAAAGCACTTATGTGAAGCTATATGAGGAGGAAGAGAAAGAACTTTTTGGAGTATAACATATATCTATGCTTTTTTCTTTCAAGGAAGGATAAGCACTTAAAAGATGAGATCAGAAGAATCATGGTTTTGAGACCAATCATAATCACTTTCAAAGCAGCCACGGCTAAAGTAACACACAGCCCTGCCACCCCAAAACCAACAAGAACAACAACAAAGACACTGTGAAGAGCAGCAACACAGTCATACCTCTCCTGGACTTCATCTTTGCATCTTCTTTGTAGGAAAGAAAACTTAACATGTTAATCCTGTTTGGTTGTAAAATGGGGTGAATTTCTCAGTACCTTGGTAATTTCCCCATGGAACAGAATGGGATGCCCTTGGACAGGGAAACCTGAAAACTAAAGGAGAGCTCACATTGAATACATCAAAATTGTGAACTCCCTGCCGAAAAGACAGCTTGGCAGCGAGTCAGTGTAACGGTCCATGCTTAATCTCTATATCTATTAGCTTAGACCTGTTTTATTTATATAATGAAATGTGTGTGTGTGTGTGTGTGTGTGTGTGTGTAGAAAGAGAGAGAGGTATATATACTATAAAAAGTACATATATTTATACAGCTATATATATGCATATGCATGCATACACATATGCATATATATTCTAATTAATATTAATCATAAACATACAGCTTACTATGGAATTCATGAGAGGATGATGACCTGATGATCTCATAAAAGATATCTCTTAACAAAAATTTGTCATTTCCCTGTGTGTTTCTTTACTAAAATGGCAAGTATATTTTCTGATTTGGTTTTATGAAATAAGTAAGCCCATGAATGTTTCACATTCAAACCTCATAATCCATGCTTAACTTCTTATCATCCTATATTTTCTTATTCACTTCATAGTCTTTATTGCATGATAGGAACACAATCTCGGTTCCAAATTAAGGAGGTTCTGAAGGTAAGCTTTATAATTCAAGTAGTAAGATGTATTAATGGAATATTTTTAATTCTTTGTGTTTTAGAATGCTTTTGTACTTTATATGGCACTTGAATTATCTCTATTCTTTTTAATCATTAGTTCAACTATGTTAAGGTCAGATATATGCACACTGTGGGAAAAAATCTGAGCAGTATATCAGTCTAAATCCTACAGTGCTATGTAAATTTAGTGCTGCCTTGAAATGCTTTTAGTGACCTTAGATACAACCTTTGGTGTATTGTAAATAATGGTATAGACATTAATTTATAGCATCTTTTATGCTTCCATATTTTATAATTAATCCTGACATTTTTCTGATGAAAGTGAGCATAGAAGATCTTGTTCATAATTGCGTACTAAATGGTCATAGGATCTAATAAATAACTCTATCCTTTGATATACTTTTTATAACTCTTTCCATTTTTAAGGTTTTAATTTATTTTACTCTTGCTTATTTTTAGGAATAAATGAATAATTTCATTATGATGAAGCAATGAACACATCAGCAATCAGATTTATTGCCATCTTTTAGAAATATGTTGAATTTAATGTGGTGACCCTGATATCACAATGTGCATTGCATTGAATTGGTCACAGATATTCTCCTGTACTGTTTGTCAATGCATGTTTTATTAAGTAACTCTCATAGGTACATAGATGGATGGATGGATGGATGGATGGATGGATGGATAGATAGATAGATAGATAGATAGATAGATAGATGGATAGATAGATAGATAGAAATATTGATATAGGTATGTGTGGGTTTTAATGTGATTTCAGAAGGAATAAAAACAGCACATATGATTACAATTTTTTAAATAATCATTCTCAGTTTATATAATCTCTGTGTCTCTGTTTCTCTGTCTCTACCTCTCTGTCTCTGTCTCTCTCTCTCTCTGTATCTCTCTCTCTGACTCAAAGCTTCATGTAGTGCTAATTGGCTTCAAACTCTGTACACATCCAAGTGTTGCTGTACACTTCTGATCTCCTCTGCCTACACCCCTGAGAGCTGGTATTACAGAGTACATTAGCATAGATGGTTTGTGTTGTGCTCAGGATCACATGAAGAGCATCCTAAATACTAAGCAAGTACTCTACTAACTACACACCTTGCCAGTTACTGATTTTGTTCTATATGAAATATGACATTGAGAAAGATACTACATTGGAAAGACATGCTCTCATTTTTTTAAGTTCAAAGATTCTAGAAATATCATTACCCTTGCTAATAGATATGACTCTTCATTTCATTTTTAGATCAGTGGTCAGCCTTTTTTGGTTTGGTTTGGTTTGGTTTGGTTTGGTTTGGTTTGGTTTGGTTCTGTCAACAATATGCCTATATACATAAACATTTAGAAAAATAAACTTCTTGTAAACACATGACAGTCTTCAAAGTGACTGAAGGAAAAAATATATGACCAATAAAAGCTTAAGGTGCCTGAATGTGAATAACCATTGTAAGATGAAATCTGGCTGATTTAAGGTCAAAAAGTGTCTCTGAATTAGGGAGGTAGGATTTTCTTGATCCTCCTGGATTTTATGAATGGCTGGATTTAGAGATGATGAAATCATTTTGCTAAAAGCAAGCATTTTAAGAGGTGTGAAAACTCACTAGCATAAAGTCCTGTGGAAATACAAGAGGAGGTAGGATTGAAAACCAGTATCAGTTTAGACAGAAAAAAAATGGTAATTAGCAGGTTGCCACAGATAGTATCCTACAGAGTGTTCATCTGAGAACACTGCAGGAATGTCAGTGGGAAGTGGGGTTCTGATTAGGTGATGCTGAACCCGGTGGTGGGAACCTCTGCAGAAGTAATTAGTTAATGGGAGTATTGCCCTGATAAATAACTTTAAGGTGTTAAAATGAGAATAAGTTATTTATAAAAGGAAAGACTCGCTTTCCTTCCTCTTTCTCTCAAAAGATGCAATGCTGCCCATAACCACCTTTGGAAATAGCATGAAAAACCCTGACAAACATAGTCTACCAGTCTAAGACTTCTCCTCCTCCTCCTCCTCCTCCTCATCATCATCATCATCATCATCATCATCATCATAGCCATCATCATCATCCTCTTCCTCCTCCTTCTTTTGGTTTCTTGAGACAGAGCTTCTCTGTGTAGCCTTTGCTGACCTAGACTTATTTTGTAGACAAGGCTGGCCTAGAACTCACACCTATTCACCTCCCAAGTGCTGGGATTAAAGCTGTGCACCACCACTCCAGGCTTCAGACTAAGACTTCTTACCTTTAAAATATATGATCCTCCCATAGTGCCATGTTAAAAGGTAGTGGTATACAAAAGTGAAACATAGTCAGAGGTCCTTGGGTGACTAGGAATAAGCTCTTGAAAGTGACTCATACTCTCACTTCCTGGCTCTGAGGTGAACAACTCAGTTCTACTGTGTGTTCTTTGCCATAGATTAGATAACCCTGTTTAAAAAAAAATGTAAGAGCCAGAGGGGGTGGAGGACACCAGGAGAACAAGGCCCTCTGAATCAACTAAGGAAAATAAATATGAGCTCACAGAGACTAAAGTAGCAAGCACAGGTCCTACATAGGTGAACATCAGGTCCCTAGTACATGTATCACAGCTTTCAGCCTGCTTTTTTATGGGACTCATGACTGTGACAATGAATGGGCATCTGACTCTTGTTGCTGCCCTTGAGTCTTTTTTCCTTCTATTGGGTTGCTGTGTCCAACTTAAATATGATGTTTTTTTTTTATTTATTTTATTGTCATGCTTGGTGATTGCTCTTAGAAGCCTATCCTTTTCTAATGAGAGATGGAAGAGGAGGGGATCTTGAAGAAAATGGAGGAGCACAGAAAAGGGAAGCTATAACCAGGATATAATGTGTGAGAAAACTATTTTCAATAAAAGGGAAAGATGACAAAAGACATATGATCCTAAATACTATTGTTTAAAATTAGCCTAATCTATGATAGTCAAAGTGGCATATATGGCCTGCCACTACAATTCATATTTCTTGTTAAACAAATTTTCTGTTTCTGTATATTCTCTCTCTCTCTCTCTCTCTCTCTCTCTCTCTCTCTCTCTCTCTCT
>OU015752.1:8497906-8542159 GCA_907169655.1 Acomys percivali
AGAGAGAGAGAGAGAGAGAGGAAACTTGTTGAATCTTGTTTGTTGTTTGTATGTATAAGGTTTTAGGACTGACTACTTTACAGTGGCCATCCTGCATTGTGATTCATTACCCTTAGAGAAGCTAATTCTCTCAGCAGTCATTAGGTACCATTAGTTCTTTTTCTAGAGGTGAGACACCCGTGAAACTTTTCTTTCCCCTTCCATGTTAATGTGCCCATTCATATAGCCATTGTTCCAGTCTTGCTTGTGCAGCCATTTCTGAGAAATACTGCTTCATGGCAGACTTCCTGGTATTCTGACTCTTACATTCTTTCTGTGCTCCCTTTCCATGATGTTCCCTGAGATATAGATGTAAGAGCTACTAGGTCAATGTATCCATTAGGACTGGGCTCCCCCAGGATCTGTTGATATCTGCATTGCGTCCAGTTGTGGATTTCTGTGGTGGTATACATTTGATGTATAGAGACACCGCCTTGATGACAGACAGTAACATGGACCTGTAGGTATAAGCCTAAGATTTATAATTCAGCAAGGAATTATTCTGTTCTTGCAAAGTGATGTTAGTAGATTCTTTTCTAAGGTCCATGACCTCAACAGCCCCTGAAAGTTAGCTAGGTTTCAAGTACCAGATATGACTTCCCTCTTGTTGAGTGAGCCTTAGTTCCAATTAGATAATTGTTGGTTGAGAGCAGCATGTGAGTGCTTTTACTGTGCCTTATGTGTGTTTTGCCATGCAGGTCATTTATGGCTAATAAGTGTTGCTGCTGGGTAAGACTTTTTAACTGCTTCCCTCCTTTGGCTTCTTGCACTATATATTCTAGGACCGTGGAAGCCAGACCACTGGAAAGAGGCTTTTATGGACCTACAAGAACCATAACTGAACAAAATCCCCAGTATGAGGTACAAGAGTTCTCTCTTTGAATGGTTTGCCAGCGTAGTCCTAATGACCCCCCAAACAATATAGATTGCCGAAGTAGCCCTTGGCCACCACTTAGAGGTCTAGGATGGGCCTCATATTGCTGAACACAGCAGACACTCAGCACAAGGGATTGAATGATTTGAGCTCGAACTAACCAGAAGAAATATACTTAAATATACTTCCTTTACTATTCATTTCTATAACTGCTCTTGGTCTAACAGGTTTCTATTTATACCTCTGACAGTTAGCATAGCATTACCTGGTGAACTCTGACCCTTCAGTTCCCGGAAAGTGTTAACTCTTTCCTTCCCAGAAGCTTTACCTACTCTAAAGCCTTAAGCACATGTTCTGCTCATGTGTTTCCCTAACTCATTCATTAAGATAATATTATAAAAAAGTCTCATCTGATACAGAAGAAAATTGTTGTTTACATAATTTATTTTGACATAACAAAAAATATGTACATGTATAAAACTGTTTATAAACAAAAATGCATTCAAGTTGTTAAAAAATAAAGTTTTTGATATTTAGAGCTTCTAATTTTTTTAAAAGTCCCAAAGAATAGTTTTCCATTTTTGATAAAATGTACATTAAGGTAAAAACAAAAATTAATCTAAGAGGCTAATTTATAAAAAATGAAAATTGAATAACAACAACAAAACCTTTCTGAGATGCATTACTTCCAAATAGTATAAAAGACTACAGCAATACTAAATGAAGAAATTCAATACCATGGGGATTAAGAGGACAGCTGACTGTGGCACAAAAACTTTGGACAAGCAACTTTGTTTAGGCTGGTGGATCATTCCATTACCTCTTTTTAGAAATTGTGGCTAAGATGTATTATGAAATACAAAAATGTAGAATCTTCTATTGATCTGATATTTGTAAATAAGTGCTCCCAGGTATTAATTTTTATCCTCTCTTATTCACCATATGCCAATTGGATTGTTTTGTTTGGAGTCTTAAGACATAAAAATTATTGTAGAAAGAATCTGTGACTTGCTAATGAGATGAGTTCATTGCTGGAATCCATATAATAAAAGTAGAAATTTGTGTCCTAAAAGTTGTCCTCTGGTTTCCTCATGCATAACAACACTCACACACATAAACACACACACACACACACACACACACACACACACACACAAATACATGCATACACATATACATACATACATACATACATAAATACATATAACCATACATACATCATATGTGTGTGTGCTTTTTTCTACTGCCGTGTCCTTTTGTGTTGAGTGGACAAACACTCATTATTTTATGAAAGGAACAAAGAACATGTGCTGATAGCTGAACTAGGAAACACAATACATATTATAAAACAATGAAAGCTGGATAACTGACTAAATTAGAATGCACGAAATGTGGGCAATGACTCTCTGAATATTCATCTGTAGAATAGTGTAACTATTCTAGGAATAACAGTTTGGCAAGTTCAGGGTTTCCAAGTTTCCTTTGAACTGTGTAATTATATTCTACCTTAAGGAAAATGTATTTATACCTTCATGGGAAAATATCATTAAAAATGTATAATTGCATTGTTAAGTGAATAATGTTAACAGTCCAGCTTCCTAACCTAAGTGCATAGTCTTGCTGGCTGTGAATGTTTTGCTTGTGATTATTGCCCGGATAATTTATATGTCTGAAACTGTAATGATTTGTGGAAATCGCCATATCTAATACTTTTCTTCCAGTTACATCGCCAAACTAAACCTCCAGTGAGGCATATGAATAGGTAGCCAGGTCCGTAACAAAGCATTTATTGCTTCCTTCTCTATTTCAAACAATGCATTTTGAAGGTCTCTTGTGCCCATTCTAATTAGTGTTCATACCCTGATGAAAATCAACTGGGCCCAATGATTCCTAAGTAATAACTTAGTTTTCATGGAGGCAACAACTGAATGGAGTCATGAATCTCAGTTGTAGTCAACTTTCCTCTCACTGCATTCAAAGGAGATGAATTTTTAGAGAAGATATGTTTGTGTCGGCTGATACGTATGTGGGGGAGTATCTAGCATGGGTGTATGGATGGTGCCCTTTGCGCTTAAACAGTCTTAGCTATATTCAATAAGAAAATAAAACAGAAACACAGCTGTCTCATGCTTCCAGATACAATAGACACTAGCTATGAAAAACTTAGATTTAGCGATGTGTTACCTAGAAAAAGAACTAGTTTAAGGCTCATGTAGAGACCCATAAACCTTTTTAATTAATTTATTCAGATTATAACTAAATTGTTATCCTATCATTTGTATACTCCCATTCCTCCCTCCCTCCCACTTTCACCCTATTCCCCTCCCCTAGGTCTATGACCGAGGGGGACCTCCTCCCCCACTTTATGGTCATAGGCTCTAAAGTCTCATCTTGGTAGCCTGCTTATCCTTGCTGTGAGTGCCACCAGGCCTCCCCACCATGGGAAGGTCTTCAAATATGGGACACCAGAATCCATGTCAAAGTTAGTCCCTTCTCTACACCCAACTGTGGAGAATGTCCTGTCCATTGGCTAGATCAGAGTACGGGTTCAATGTCTACTACTTGTAATGTCCTTGGTTAGTGCAATAGTTTGAACAGACCTCGCTGGGCCCTGATCCACCTGTTATGATGTTCTTCTTGTAAGTTTCTAAGATCCTCTGGATACTTCTATTTCCCCATCTCTCATATTTCTCTTACCAAGATTCCCAGTGTGATGTCCTCACAACTATCCCAATCTCCTGGTAAGTGAAGATTTTCATTGGACATGCCTTTTGAGCATATGTCCTTGTTGTGTGGAGGACCATTCTCTGGATATATTCCAATGTACATTTTATCAAAAATGGAAAATTATTCTTTGGGACTTTAAGAAAAATTAGGAGCTCTAAATATCAAAGACTATTTTTTAACAAATTGAATGCATTTTCTTTTATAAACAGTTTTATACATGTACATATTTATTGTTATGTCAAAATAAATTATGTAACCAACTATTTTCTTCTGTATCAGACGATACTCACATAATATAACCTGATAAAGATTTCTCTTCCTACTTCCAGCTCACAAACACACACAAAGACACACACACACACACACACACACACAAACACACACACAAAATGTGGATACACACTCTTCCTCTTCTTCATTAGAAAACAAACAAGTATAATATAATATACTGCCAGGAACAGTGGCACACACCTGTAATTCCAACACTTCTAGGCAGAGGCAAGTGGATCTCTATGCATTTGAGGCCAGCCTGGTCTACAAAGTGAGTCAGGACAGTCAGGTCTACACAGGAAAACCCTGTCTTGAAAAACAAAAACAAACATACAAATAAATAAATAAAACAGAAATTAACACATTGGAGATGACAAAATATTTTGTATTTGTATATATATGTACATACATATATACCCATATACAAATGACTTTTACAGTAAATAAATAATAATAGTAATGATGATGGTGATAATAATAATAATATAAAATTTTAGAAAAAAAGCAAGAGCTGTGATACAATATTATGGAAAAAGAAAACAGGAACCTCCAAAATTACCACTGAACTTATTTACTGCTAGTCAGCCAGATTATCCTTAACATTTTTTTTTCAGTAGGACTCCCTTAGAGAACACTAAATTTTCATGTCCGTATGATAATCAATTGGTGATTGTTTCTGGGGTAGGGATGTGGGCATGTACTCATTTCTCTTTTCATCTCTAGGACCCCTACTGGCATAAACACCTGCAGGCCCTGTTCATTCGGCCTCAGTCTCTACAAATTCACAAATTCCTAGTAACTTAAAAAGCCTTGCTTTCTTGGCATCATCTGTCATCTCTAGATCTTATGCTTTTTCCATGTCCTCTTCCATGCAGTTCCCTGAACTTGAAGGAAGGGATTTGATGGTGACGTGCCATTTAGTTCTTCATGTTCCAAGGTCTCTGTTTTCCTGAATCTTGTCTGGCTGTGGCTCTCGGTATGTGATTCCCATCCCCTGCATGAGAAATCTCCTCTGATGATGTCTGAGCAAGACAGCAGTGCAGGCATAAAGGAGAATATCATTAGGAGTCCCTTTATTGCTGTGGGTTTTGGTGTGTCTGTTTGTTTGTTTGTTTGTTTTTAGAAGAGTATTTGATTTTACCCTAAGATTCTGAGAAACCTAGCCTTTGGTCTCCCAAGCAGTGTCAAGTATGAGTTCCATCTCACGGAATGGGCATTAAGTCAAATGAGTTATTGGGTGGCTACTTCCATAAGCACTGTGCCACTATAACCCTAGTATATTTTGTATGCAAGACAGCATTGTAGATCACAGAGATTGTGGCTGGGTTGCTGTTTTTGCTTATCTTGTGGGAAAGTGGAGAAATGTTCTGTACCAAAAACCCTAGGGATGATGGGTTTATGTACACACCATCATTACTTCCCCAATTACAATGAGTTGTGTAGGTTTTGTCTTCTGCAATGGGCTTTGTTGTCACTTTTTACAGAGCACTCAATAGTATTGGCAACAGCCATGGTTGCTGGGGTATTCTCATGGGACCCCTTTGACTAACAATTCAATTCATTTTAACCCAGTCCTGGTAATGGAAGCTCCATTTAGTGAAATTTGGGGCCTTGCTTCCTTTATTATTTGTCAATTTTAGTGATACTGTCTTTGCATATGTGTATATTTTACAAATTTCTACTGTATTAGGCTTCCATAACACCCCTCAAATGCCCCTTCATTTTAACTGTCTTTCTCAATATTCCTTCTCTCAGGCCCTGCCCTACTTGATCCTCCCATTCCAGTCCTCCACAATCCATCCATAGTTATATATTTTTATCTATATTTATCTATCCTTTCCTAGGGGGATCTATTTGGTTCCCCCACCACTCCCTTACTCTATACCTAACTTCTGTAGTTCTTCTGATTGTAGCTTTGTTATCTTTGATTTGACAGTTGATATCCACACGTAAGTGAATACATAATGCATTTTGTCTTTCTGGGTCTGGGTTGCATAACTCAAAATTTTTTTTCTCAGCCTTTCCATTCACAGGAGAATTTCATGATTTCATCATTTTTAATGGCTGAGCAGTACTCACTCTGTAAATGTAATACACTTTTGTCATGTGGTCCCATACTGGGGGGGCTTCTATCTTGTATCCAATTTCTGGCTATTATGAATACAGCTGCAGTGAGCATACTTGAGCAAGTGCCTCTGTAGCAGAATGAAGTGACCTTTGGGTATATGCCCAAGAGTGTTGTAGTGGGTCTTGAAGTGGATCTAACTCTATCCTCCTAAAGAACTGCCACACTAATTTCCGTTTCACCTATACGTGTTTGTACTCCCACCCACAATGGAGGAGTGCTGTTTCTCCTTGGGCCACATCCTTGTCAACATGAGCTGCTCTTGGTTTATTTATCTTAGGCATTCTGAAAAGTATAAGATGATATCTCAAAGTTGTTGGTTTACATTTCCCTAATAAGTAAGGATGCTGAACATTTTCTTTAAGTGTTTCTTAGCTATTAGGGATTCCTCATTTGAAAATTCTGTTTAGACCTGTCCCTCATTTTTAATTGGGTTATTTGATTTTTTAATATATAGTTCTTTATTTACATATTTCTATTTTCACCCTCCATTTAATATATAGTTGGTAAAAATATTATCTGATTCTTTACTGCTTTGTCCACAAGACAATGTCCCTTGCCTTACAGAAGCTTTTCAGTTTCATGATCTTAATGCCTGTGCTAAAGGTGTTCTGTTAAGAAACTATTCTTCTGTGTCAATGAGTTCAAGGTTTTTCCCTATTTTGTCTTTTATCAGATTCAATGTATCAGGTTTCATATTGAAGTCTTTGGTTCATTTGAATTTGAGTTTTGTGCAGTGTGATATGGAACTGTTTGTATTCTTGTACATGCAACCACCTAGTTTGGCCAGAAACATTTGTTGAAGATATTGTCTTTTTTCAAAGACCACTTATCAACACTTGTATGGATTTAGATCTTGGTCTTCAAGGTCTTCAATATGGTTCTATTGATTGATGTTTGGTTTCTTTGTGCTGACATCATGCTGTGTGTATTCTTTTAACACTATGGAACAACTTGAGGTTGGGGATGGAGATATATCCAACAACACTTTTATTATTGAGAATTGTTTTTAGCTAACCTGCATTTTTGTGTTTCCATATGACCATGAAGTTTGTCCTTTCAGGACCTGTGAAGAAGTGTTTTTGCAATTTTCATAGAGTTTGCATTGAACATCAAGATTGCCTTTGGTAGGATGGCCATTTTTACTATATTAATCCTCCCAATATATGAGCATGAGATTTTCTTTCATCTTCTGATAAATTCAACTTTTCTCTTCAGTGTCCTAAAGATTATATCATACCCTGCACTTGCTTAGTTAGAGTAACTCAAAGATATTTTATGTTATTTGAGGCTACTGTGAAATGTACTTTCCCTGATTGTATTCTTTATTCCATTTATCATTTGTACTAGGAAGACAACTAAGGTTTGTTAATGTTTGGATCCAGCTATTTTGATGAAAGTTTTTATCAGCAGGAAGTGTTTTCCAGTAGAATTTTTAGAGTCACTTATGTCAGCTATCATATAATCTCCAATTAAAGGTACTGTGAATTTTTCCTTTCCAATTAGTATCTCCTTGATCTCCTATAGTTCTTATTGCTCTAGCTAAATCTTAAACTAATACACAGAATAGCTACAAAGTGAGTAGACGACCATGTCTTCTTGCTCCTTACTTAAGTGGAATTGCGTTGACTTTCTCTCCATATAAATTGGTGTTGACTCTATGTCCTGGTTGTAAACTGCCTTTATAGAAATATGTCCCTTGTAGCCTTAATCACTGTAGGAATTTTATCATGAAAGAGTTTTGGATTGTGTCAAAGTCATTTAATGTGTCTAATGAAATGATATTGTTTCTTTTTCTTTCAGTTTTGTTATATAGTAGATGGCATTTATCCATTTACCTATGTTGAGACACTCCTGCATATCTAGTATGAAACCAATGTAATCATGGTGGATTATATTTTTGATACATTCTGGAATTCAGTTGGCATGTATTTTATTGAGGATTTTTGAATCTAAGTTCATAGGGGAAATTGGTCTGGAATTCTTTGGGGGGTCCTTATGCAGTTTAGATATTAGATAATTATGGCATCATAAAACTGGGCAATTTTTTTTAATTCTTATTTTGTGGAATAATTTGAAAAACATTAGCTCTTCTTTGAAGGTGTAGAATTCTGCATGAAACCATGTGGTCCTGGATTTTTCGATCTGGAAAAATTTTAAGTACTCCTTCTAATTCACTAGGAGTTGTAGGTTTTTTTAAAATTACTAATTTGATCTTGATTTAACTTTGGTAATTGATACATATCAATAAAATATACATTTTTCTTTTTCTTTAGTCTTATACAATACATTGCAACTACAGTTCCCCCCACACCTCCCATCTCCCCCTGATCCACTCTTTCTCCTTTACCTTTCAGAAAAGAACTGGCCTTCAAGGGAAATCAACCGAACGTGGCACCATAAGATGCAAGAAGGAGGCATGAGCTCTCATACCAAGGCTGGACAAGGCAACCAAGCTGGGGTCTCAGGGGCAGGGAGAAAATTTAGACACCCCCACTTCCACTGACAGGAGGCCATCAAAAACCCCAAGTTAAACAATGACCTCATGAATGCAGAGGGCCGAGCACATTCCTTTTAGAGTTTCCAGTTTGTTAGAGTACATGTTTTTAAAGAACGTCCTTACGATTCTCAGGGTTCCCTTGGTGTCTGCTGCTCTGCTTCTCCTTCATCTCAGCTGTGTTCATTTGGATAGTCTCTTTCTGCCTTTAGTTATTTTTGGGTAACAGTTTTTCAATTTCATTGATTTTTTCTTTTTTTATTAATTTATTCATATTACATCTCAATGGTTATCCCCTCCCTTGTATCCTCCCATTCCTCCCTCCCTCCCATTTTCCCCTTACTCCTCTCCCCTATGACTGTGACTGAGGGGAACTTCCTCCCCCTGTATATGCTCATAGGGTATCAAGTCTCTTCTTGGTAGTCTGCTATCCTTCCTCTGAGTGCCACCAGGCCTCCCCATCCAGGGGACGTGGTCAACTCTTTATTTCTTTAATTATATTTTGTATTGTTAGTGTTTTTTTTTTAATCGGGTTTGACCCCAGGTTTGGTTATGCCTTGCCACATACTCTTTTTGATTGTGAGTTCTACTCTTTGCTTTAGAGCTTTCAAGTGTCCCTGAATTATTAGTCTCTGAATTATAACGATGATGTCTCACCAATATTTTTATGTAGGCGCTTAGTGCTATGAATTGACTTTTTAGCGCTGCCTTCAGTGTATCCCATCCATTCGTGTATTCATCTAGGAAGTCTTTAAAGTTTTTCTTAATTTTTGTCTTAATCCATTTTTCATTTGGTGGCAAGCTCTTCAGTTAAGTTAAAGGAATGCATCAGTAACTGGGCAGAGTAAAATAACTTACATTTTAAAATTCAGAATGCACTCTCTTCATTGTACAAAATAAAAGAAAATGTTAAAGCTATGGTCTGTTTGAAATGTATACTCAGAAAAAAATCAACAAAACCTGGTGTGTTCTGCTAAGATGATGAAATTCCTTGTGAAAAACAAACCCTGAAAAGCAGCTTGGGATTTTTTTTAAATGCAGACAGTAGGAAGCTGAAAGATCCTGTGCTGCTTTCAGGATCAAGATACTAGCAACATGGAGAAAGCAGTAAGGACATTTTATCACTAAAGGGTCGTGAAAGAACTCAGACTTTATGCCCTCCCCACACTCACATTCGCACAATGAAACTTCCCATGTAATTGACATATCTGTGGAAATTATAATGAACGGTGGCGATACTGCCAGATGATATCTAATTTAAGCTAGTTTCGGATGTGGTATAAAAATTGAGTGTTTCATAACACCCTGTGCAAGATTCTGTGGCATAGAAACAAAATTTAAGAATAGATGGGGTCTAATTCCTTGAGTTCTTTATATATTTTGGAAATTAGACCTTTGTTAGATGTAGGGTTGGTGAAGATCTTTTCCCAGTCTATAGGCTGTCGCTTTGTTCTGTTGAGTGTCTCCTGCCTTAGAGAAGCTTCTCAGCCTCATGAGGTCCCATTTATTAATTGTTGACCTTAAGGCCTGGGCTGTTGGTGTTCTGTTCAGGAAGTTGTCTCCTGTGCCAATGTGTTCCAGGTTCTTCCCCCAATTTTTCCTCTAACCAATTCAATGTCTTTGATTATATGTTGAGGTCTTTAATCTACTTGGACTTCAGTTTTGTGCATGGTGACTACTATGGGTCTAATAGCATTTTTCTACATGTAGACATTCAGTTAGACCAGCACCATTTGTTGAAAATGCTATGATTTTTCCATTGAATAGATTTGGTTTCTTTGTCAAAAATCAAGTAACTGTATTTGTGAGGATTCATTTTTGGGTCTTTGTTTTGATTCCATTGATCAACTAGCCTACTGCTGTGCCAGTACCATGCTGTTTTAATTACTGTTGCAAAAAAAATAACCCTATTAAGAAATGGAGCTCAGACCTGATGGCATGCAGAGGAAGGATAGCTGGTTACCAAGAAGAGACTTGATACCCTATGAGCATATACAGGGGAGGTAATCCCCCTCAAGAACAGACATAGAGGAGGGAAATAAGGGGAAAATGGGAGGGAGGGAAGAATGGGAGGATACAAGGGATGGTATAACCATTGAGATGTAACAAGAATAAATTAATAAAAAAAGAAAGAAATGGAGCTTAGACAGAGGACTACCAAATGGCTGAGAAACACTTAAATGCTCAACGTTGTTAGTCATCAGAGAAATGCAAATCAAAATGACTCTGAGATTCCATCTTACACCCATTAGAATGGCTAAGATCAAAAATTCAAGTGATACCACATGCTGGCTAGGATGTGGAGAAAGAGGAACACTCCTTCATTGCTGGTAGGAATGCAAACTGGTTAACCACTTTGAAAATCTATCTGCCACTTTCTCAGAAAAGTGGGAATAGGGCTTCCTCAAGACCCAGCTATTCCACTCCTTGGAATATACCAAGAAAATGTTCCACCACACAACAGGGACATATGTTCAACCATGTTCATAGTAGCCTTATACATAATAGCCAGAATCTGGAAACAGCCTAAAAGTCCCTCAATTGAAGAATGATAAAGAAACTATGGTATATATACACTGTGGAATACTACTCCACTATACAAAAACAAGGAAATCCAGAAACTTGTGGACAAATGGAGGAAATTAGAAATGATCATACTGAGTGAGTTAACCCAGAAACAGAAAGACTCACATGGTATATACTCACTTATAATTGGACACTAGCTCAAAAGGCATGTCCTATGAATGTCTTCACTTACCAGGAGATTGGCACAGATGTGAGGGCATCCTACTGGGACTCTAGGTAAGAGAAATATGAGGGATGGGTAAATAGAAGGATCCAGAGGATCTTAGAAACCTACAAGAAGAACATCATAATGGGTGCATCAGGGCCCAGGGTTGTCTGCTCAAACTATTGCACTAACCAAGAACAATACAAGCAGTAAACACCGAACCCCTGCTCTGATCTAGCCAATGGACAGGACATCCTCCACAGTTATGTGGAGACCAAGGAATAACTCTGACATGAGCTCTTGTGTCCCAAATTTGATGGCCTCCCCTTGGTGGGGAGCCCTGGAGGCACTCAAAGAACAAGATGAGACTTGTTAGTCTGTGACCATAAAGTAGGGGAGGAGATACCCCTCGGACATGGAACTAAGTGAGGGTAATAGGGTAAGGGCGGGAGGGTAGGAAAAATGGGAGGATACGAGTGATGGGAGAACAAATTAGTTGTAATCTGAATAAATTAATAAAAAACAAAAACAAAAAGAATAGATGGTGTCAGAGAAAGGAAAATTAAAATAATTGCAATGGTTTGGGACACCAAATTTAAGATATAGGGAAAGTGCAGAAAGTATACTGTAGGAAGTACATTGAATATGTGCTTTCAGTGGAAACAGGAGTAAAGTAACACTGATATGGACCGACCACACTGAATTCATTTGGAGATAATTCACACTCAGTTCATTAATGCACTCAAATACAACAGGTGATAGGACAATAGCAGTTATCATTTACATGTTTAGAGCATACACTGAGACCACAAAGTATTTCTTCACAAAAACATGAGCTGCCACAAATGGCATAAACGAACTTTAGTACTGCGGATGCTAATTATATACCTTAGCCCTACAGTATGTAATAAAATATATGAGCTGTATTGATTTAGTAACAATGTTTTCCACAGTCTATATGATAGTTCACTAAGACTTAAGGTGAATGAAGTGATCTTGAAATGATCCTAGAAGAAATTAATTTCAAAGAACACATCTTTTCCTTACTCTGCTCTTGCATTCTGTACAAAGATCTTTTAGGTCTTTATTCTAACCACAATCATCCTCATAAACTAGTTTATGTTAAATTACAGAAGCAAGGATCTCCTTTCTGTTTGCCAATAATCTTGATAAATACTCTGCCTTTTGAAGATGCTTTCTCTTCTGCTGACATTGGGAAGAACTTGGAAACATAGGCATATCTTTGCCAAGTGTGGATTATCAACATCAAATAAGTTAATTATTCACCCAAGAAGTATAATTCTTAACATCTTCCTCTCTCTGAAAGACTAGAGTTTTAACCTTCCTAAACAACCATGATGCCTCTAAACTGACAGAAAACAAACACTGGAAACAGAGAATGTGGCTTATTAAAAAGAAATTCATATTTACATTCTGGCCTCTCCTTAGATCAATTTTCAGGTCATATTTTGTTCTAGGATATTAAGTTCTCATTGGATTACAAAGCTCCTCCTTATAAGTTTGAAGTGAATATAAATGTAAAAGTTTTATTTTTGTTCACAAAACAGCCCCAAAAATTCAACAATGAATTATCATACAGATTAAAATAATGCCATAAGATCCAGAGACCTCTGGATTTCCATTATTCAGATACAATTCATTTGAATATTTACAAGATAAAAACAGGTGATTATCTGGATAATTTTAAGATTCTAAATTCCATCTGATCTTTCAAGCAAAAGGAACTCAATTGCTTTATTTTTTACGAGAGATAATTACCCTAATTATGTTCCTGTCATGTGTGGAAATTACCAGAAAAGACAATACTTAGTGGTAAAATCTTCAATATAATTTCATAAAATTGTGATTGCCCTAGGTTCTGTGTATGCTTTCAGGAACATGACACATCATCAGGATGGGAAATTGTTGCATCTAGCTTTGGAAAGCTGTGATAAATGAATCTATTAACATATAATGTGCCCATTTATTCTAGAATTATCATGAGATAATGTTATAAGCTAAAGTGTTTCTCAATAACCCTCCAAAAACAGCTTATAAAATGATATTGCTCATCATAACATTAATTATTAGAAATATCAGTTATCAAGATGTGCATCTACTCAGTTGTGGGGTGGGTACATTTTATAAACAATAATGATATGCACTTATGAACGCTCAGCATATAGGCTCTCTCTGGCAAATCAGTCAACTCTGTGTTATGTGCTTTTTTTTCTATTCTTTTTTCCCTTTTCTTTTTTAATTCTTTCTTTGGTGCTAATATTGATTATTGGTTAATGTACCTAAAATGTTCACTTACCAAAGATTTTCTAATGTGTGCACCATATCTTGGCACAGCAATAGTTTAAAGCAATACTTATATTACACTTTGTATTTTGATTACTCTTCAATAGCAAACTAATAAAATAGAGCCGTTGAGACACAAGAAAGTACTAAAATGTGAACTTTTCCAATTACTTAGCCTCACCTTCCTTCAATTATCTCTCAGGTAGAATTGAAGTAATAATGGTGTTGGGACTCACGTATTGTTTTCAGAGTTATAAAGTGTACATAATAATATTAGAACAATGAATCTCATGCAAAGAAAGATTTGATGAAAGACTTAAATTATTTTGTATGCCATATTGGTTTTAATAAATATAGCCTTAGAATAATAGCGGTATTTTCCCACGTGTCTCAGCTAGGTTTCCAGTGCTGTAATAAAAGACCATGACTTAAGAAACTTATAGAATGAAGAACTTATTAGGGAATTGAATTTTTAGAGTGTTATAGTACATGACTAATGAGCCAGGAAGGATGAGAGTAGGTAGGAAAGTATGGCCCTGGAGCTGTGGCTGAGAGTTCCCATATTGAGCCACAAATATGAGACAGAGGGAGCTAACTGGGAGCGACATGGGCTTTTGAAACATCAAAGCCTGCCATCAGTGAAACGTCTCCTTCAATATGGCAATGCCTACTAACCTTTCCCAAATAGTTCAACTACGGATGACCAAGTATTCAAGCATATGAGCTTATGCCGGCGATTATCACTACCCAGCATAGGTCAGGTTTATAATTCTGGAAGTGCGCACTACGTTTAGTACTACATGATGCTATGTTCACTGACTGTCTAAATAGCATGTGTTCTCTGCTGTGTGGAGACACAGAGATAGGCAGGGCATATCCTAAATGATCACAGCTTACTCCTATTGAAACAGGATAGCACAGGAGAGGGTCAGCTTCTAAGTTAGGACCCAGTCTAATAGTTACTGATAGCTCTCTTACATGGGAACATGCTAATGTTCTTTATAGTAGAAATATCAGGCTTAGAATCACCTAGAATTATTCATTCACATGGGAACTCTCAGCAAAGCTCTGATAAAGATTTCTGCTATCCTGCCTCATTTGGAGTGCCTAAAGCTTTGTGTCTCAGAGCAGTAAATACATTTTTGTTTCTCATGCTCATTGCAAAAAGTATAGAGCTCCCATGCTGAGATCACAAGTTTGTCAACTTGACTGTTTTTAAAATACCTAGAGGTATAGCGACACACATGCCTGGGTGTCTGTGAGACCTTTTCCAGAAACATTTCCATTTAAGTGTTTTCCTACAATAGATACTGTGTAGACTGGGAAAAGAGGAGAAAATAAAAATGAGTGATAAACTTCTGTGTGTGTGTGTGTGTGTGTGTGTGTGTGTGTGTGTGTGTGTGTGAGAGAGAGAGAGAGAGAGAGAGAGAGAGAGAGAGAGAGAGAGAGAGAACAATCCTCAGAGTATTAACATGTATGTCTGAATCCCATCTCTATAACTGAAAGGAAAAGCAGCTGTCTTTCAAATCACTTTTACAATGGCTGAGGGTAAAACAGTTTCACAGTAAAGTGTGAAATCCCAAAATTTGTTTAGGCAAGATACGCAGCTAGGTTTCTGTGAGCCAAATGTTTCCCTTGGCCCTTATGAGAGAGAAATGCCTGGAGTTGTCTGTGCACCTGCTCATAAAAATAGTAGCAAAGAAATCCCAACAAAGGAAAGATGAGATAATCTCCTGATTCCTGGAGGCCAAACAGAAGGATAACCTCCAGGAAATAATTGTCAACTAAAGAAATCATTCTGAGGTGTCTAAGCTATCTGAGGTCTCGAGAGACTCACAGATGATTGCAAGAAACTGCTCAAAAATCTCTCTAGCATAAAACCATGATTGTTAAAACAGCAAAAATCAAATAAGAACTCTACAGTAACTCTACATCATTTTTGGGGGAGGGGTGCTGTTGTTGTCTTCTTACAGTGTACCTGAAAGGTAAACTGATGAATAAGAACTCTAGTGATGATCTCATCAAACATGGCAATTTGCTAGGTAATCTGGCAAGTTCATCTGTATGGCTAATCCACATTTTTGTTCATGTTCAAACAGTTTATTTTGTAGACCTTAAAAGGCAAAAGTTAATAAGAAGAAACGTAATGTTAATCAAGCACTATTCACCTATTGTAGTTCAAAGCTGATAGATATCAATTTACATTCATAATTTTAGAAGTACCAAGATAGGAATGATGTTTTCTTCAAGATGTGAAGAGTGGGAACTGCTTTGACATGAACTCTGGTGCCTCATATTTGACCACCTGTCCTTGATGGGGAGGCCTGGTGGCACTCAAAGAAAGAATAAGCAGGCTACCAAGATGAGACTTGATAGCCTATGACCATATAGTGTGGGAGGAGGTCTCCCTCAGTCATAGGCCTGGGGGGGGGGGGGAATAGGGTGAAAGTGGGAGAGAGGGAGGAATGGGAGGATACAAGTGATAGGGTAACAATTGAGTTGTAATCTGAATAAATTAATAAAATTAAAATAAAAAATTAATCAAAAATAGCTAAAACACTATGAATGTAACATTTATATAATTCCTAATTGTTTCATAGTTCTTCTTGCCGTAGGTAGTTTATTGTATATATGTGTAATAATATAAATGTATTTGTAAAAAAAATAAAAAATATTTAATAATAATAAAAAAGTTAGTTGAGGCAGTAAAATTAATGTGTGTGTGTGTGTGTGTGTGTGTGTGTGAGAGAGAGAGAGAGAGAGAGAGAGAGAGAGATAGAGAGAGAGAGAGAGAGAGAGAGAGAGAGAGAGAGAGAGAGAGAGAGAGAGAGAGAAAGAGACAGAGAGAGAGAGACAGAGTCTGCATGTGTCAGACAGGTAACCTAATCCAAGATTGTCCTCAGAACAGAAGAGGTAATATTTATGTTTACGCATGTCACCTTCTACTTAAAACTATGTGACAATTATCATATATCTTTCTTCTTTCCTTCCCTTCTTTGTATGAATGTGACTACATACACACCCCGCATGCATACTGCTCCATTATCAGCACTGAACGAAACTCAGGCATTGACATTCCTTAATTACCAAGAGCTAGGAGTGCAAATGCTAATCTCTTGCAAGATTTCATCTTGGCCATATCAACTAATGCCATAATTTGAATGCAAAATGTCCCTATCAGGCTTATGTGGTCCTAACACCTGATCCATCTTCAGAGGCCCTGTTTTGTAAGGACACAGAACTTTTGGAAGGTGAGGCCCACTGAGAGACAGGCTTACTTGTAGGAGAACTGTGTGCTTTGTGGTTTGGCGTGCTTCTGCTCAACCTCTCTGCTGCCTGGTCTGATGAGATATGAGCAAGTCTTTCACCACTTGCTGGCCACTCTGACTTCCTGATTAAGGGAATCCTCCATGACTGAGCTACAGTACATCTGACCTGCAAATAAGCCAATGCGAAAACAATTGACAAAAGCATGGAATTTTTAAATAACAAGTTATTAGACATAAAGGAGAATAAAAAATAATAATACATATAACCAAGGCAACTGAAAAGTCAGTTCATGTTTTGAGCTGCCTCATAAAACAACTTTTATTTTCTTAGGTAGATTTAGAATTTGTTGTAAAATATTTTTTAAATGAACACTGTCATCTCAGTATTTCAGTGCTACAAGGCTAATCCTTGCACTGTACTACCAAGAAAAAAAGAGGACTGAGTTAGCTACGTTCCTCATCCCTGTGGTAGAAGTCCATGACCAAAGCAACTAAAGGAAAGGAGGCTTGGAGGGGGGCCATCTGTCATGCAAGGAATGTCATGACAGCAGGCAGCTGATCACCTTGCATCCAGTCAGGAGTCAAAAGTCAGGAGTCCATTTTTATTCTGTCTAGGCCACGGACTGAAAATGTTGTTATCCACACTTAAGAAGATTCTAAAATTATCCTAATAAAGAAAACCACACAGGCAGGTCTAGAGGCTAATCTAAGCTACACAAGCTCTCACTGGACTATCCAGAGGTTCCACTCCTAGTGTAGGTCTTTCCACTGACAACCAATAAAAGCCACCACAAATGTCTAACGTAAATCATGTCCCATAAACATTGTTTAGAAGAATTTACTACTCTGCCCAATAAAACAGTATATACTATAAAATATCTAAAAAATTTGAATAACTTAACAGAGAAACATTTAACTTTTGACAATAGTAGCTGGTAACTAGCACAGAGACCCACAAATGGACAGAGTAAGTGGCAAGTAAGAGACTTTGGTACACAGTTCTGAAAGGGTTGTCATCATCAAACCCATCCCATCAGTGCTCAGCTATGTAGAAGAGGAAGAGTGAAAACTGTGAGAGCCAGAGACGATGGATAACACCAAGGAGACACTGTTTTCTAGACAAAACAGGACTGATCCTCATATGATCTCACAGAGATTGTAGCGGCATGCACAGAGCCTGCACATGTCCATGCAAGATGGAGTGCCAGAGCTAAAAGAGGGAAGTGAACATGAGCACTCATCTGTACACAAGAAACTATCTCCAATTCACATCAACTTGCAAAGGAAAAATTCATTTTCTCCAACAGAGTCCCACTGGGTACATCAACAACACTTAAGGGCCAGACCCTTGACCACAAATAGATGGGTAACTCAGAATAAACTCAGTGGTATTTTTGAAGATTTTTAATCTCATATTGATTGTCTGGGCATTTTTTTTACACACTGGACTTTTGCTTTTATATTATAATTTTTAATTTTGTGTGGTGTGTATGGGGTATGTCTTGTTCTTTTGAACTGTTTTTGCTTTTCAAAGAAGTTTTTGTTCTGGTTTGTATGTTTTTGTTTGCCTACTTATTTGTTTTTAAAAGAGAGACAGAAGTCTTGGAGTTGGTAGAGAGAGTTCTTGCAGGAGATAAAAGGATATCATAGTCAGAGTATATTGTATGGGGAAATATTATATAGGCATGTACATGTGTGTATACAGACAGGCAGATATATAGGTAGATACATCGATACATAGATAGATTTTTGATAATGAGAGCTGGAGAGATGGCTCAGCAGTTGAGAGCACTAGCTGCTCTTCCAGAGGAAGGTTACCAGCAGCCACAGAATAGCTCACAGCCATCTGTAACTTCAGATCCAGGGAATCTGAAACCTTCCTCTGGCCTCAGTGGTCACTGTTCACATGTAGTGATTAGGTGTAAATGCAGGCAAAACATCCACACACATGAAATAAATAAATCGTTGGAGAACTTTTAAATTTTAACAATATAATTTAGTAGAGGATGTGGGTAGTCAGCTTCAAATTGAAAACATATCACTTAATTCTGACATTACAAACTATCTACTCTGGCAAATAAGAGCTTGCATAGGAGAATTCACATATTTTTGTCAGATAATAAAAAGATAAGAGAAGCAACAATTAAAGAAACAGAGGCTAGGAGTTTGACAGAGATCAAGGGGGAAGGTATACAGACAACATGTGTGGAGCAACAAAAAGGAAGAGGGAAAACAAGTTATCATTTTTAAATTAAGAAATAAAAGATCAGGTGTGGTGAGAAATGGCTTTAATCCCAGAATTTGGAAAGCAGAGGGAGGTGGATTGCTGTATGTTCAAAGCCAGCCTGGTCTACAAAGCAAGTCCAGGATAGCCAACGTAACACGGAGAAACTCTGTCTCAAAAAACTGGGAAAAGAAGAAATAAATGAAAATTTAGGTTTAAATGTGCAGTGTGTAATGAGAGAACAACAGTCCGTTTTACATATAAGATGCCTGTATGCTATATAGGCTAATCTCCTACAAGTAAAAAGGGAAAGATCAAAAAGTAATGAGATAATTCTTTGACAATATTTCACAACTCTGGGCAAAAAAAAACAATAAAATAATAGGGCATGATGAAAAATTAAATAAGCATACTAACATGGTATTTAGTGATAATTTGATTCACTGATTTTTTTTGATCAAGAAACATTTAAAGAATTTCTTAAACAAACCAGGGATCTGGTGGGAAATAAAACATTAAGAATCTCAGTCTCAGTTGAATCTATAACATATTTGAAAGTCAGCATCCACTGGCAGAAGAGGAAGCAAAATGCTTATTTAAAATATTGTTAAGAGAAATGTATAAACACTTCAATGGGGTACAAGGTCAGAGATATATTGGAAAGCTACTGTCTGAAATGAAGTCACTAAGTGGCACTTTGCTGGAAAAGCCAAGTGTGTCTATAAGGTGTGTCCAGGTAAAATGGCTATTAGGTAGAAAGGCTTTTGCGTAGAAGTATGTCTAAAGTGCTTTAGTACAGCCAGGGTGGAAAATCAGTCAGAAAGATGGTGTTGGGGATGGGCTATATGGCCAATGTTCTTCCATCTTGTCAGAGCCTAGGTTCCTATTTCTCTAGCAGTCTGTCATTTACCAGAAACCAGCTGACCCTGTCATGGTTCGGTAGTTAGATACCTGTTGTGGTTTATTGTGGGGGACAGTCATTCTAAGACCCCCGAGCTCATAGTAAGAGTTACTCCTTTCTGGCTATAAACTAGCTTTTCCAGTAAGACTACTGGTAAAATCAGATTAAAGGCCAGCCTCTGGCGAGCAGCAGTTCCGGGAACTTTTTCCTGACTAACCAGATCTTTTACAATTTCCCTTTCTGGAATATCTTCCTCTTCTGCAATTATAGCAGCTGTAAAGGTAGAAACCTGCTGGAGCATTCCAGAGTTAAGTATCTATAGCAACCCTCGCTTACATAAATACCCATGCCCCCCCCCCCACCGAGTCTATAAAACCTTCTTCTACCTGAAAAATAAAATTTGAGAGCTTGATCGAAGACTTGCTCTTCTTCTTTGTGTCTTGTGTTCTGTCCCTATACAGGAGAATTCTCTCCCGAGTGTTAGTCAAACCCCAGCAGGCCGGGTCAAGATGGTGGAATCCAAACGAGTATATTTCATCAGGATTAAGCCACTATGAGTCATTTAAGATTTAAGTCATCTTTTTTTTTCCCACACATAAAGTGACATGTACAAATGAAACACTTCATTGCTTAAACCATTAGTGCTTGTATTTTCAGTGTGTGTGTCTGTGTCTGTGTCTGTGTGTGTCTATGTGTGTGTGTGTTTGTGCAAGCATATGCATGCAGCACATTACACCAAGGATTTTAATCAGGGTTTTTGTGTATGCTAAGCAAGCACTCTAAAGCTGAACTACACCTCCACCCCTGATTGTGCATTTTTAGACACTTATTACAGAACTTCAAGTACATAACAATTAGAAGCATACACAATTAACCCCCGTCTACTTATTACAACAATCAGCCAAGTTTATTCTTGCTTCCTTTAAGTGGCAATCTAATCTCCATTGGTTGTTTCCAAACAAACCTCAAAGGTGACAAAATCCTATCAATAGATATTTCAGCATACATCTCTAAAACATAAGGGTAATTTGGGGACAGATCTTATAACTTCAAATTGTAAAAAGCAAAACCTCCCATAGTATGAACTATCTAACAATACTAAATCACTGAGATGTCTGTTTTTATCTTGTTTGTTGGATAAGGACCCAAACATGCTTCCTTGTGACAGGTGCTAAACTGACAGGAATTTCTGACCCTGCTCACCCTACTGGATTAAATGGCAGGCCAGCCATATAGCCAGACTCACAGCAGTTCTATTTCAAGATAAGAAATTAAATAATTAAAGGGCCCTAGTACTTAAGTGTTTAACAGAATCATTCAGAGTGTCTGTCTTATGGAGGTCTCAGGAAACATGTCAGACCATGGGAAAGTTTAATAAAATAACTAAAATACAATTGGTAATAGGATAAAACTTAGTGCTCAGCATGCAGGGCATTACAGACATCACCAGAGTGCTCGACCCTGAGTAGGATACCTGGGTCACATGCACTTCCCCAGTGCTCAGGAGTCATGTCAGAATAAGAGGAGGTATGTGGTTTCATATCATTATTCTTTAAAAAAAAAACATATCAGGTAAGTTGCTCACATGAACTCATAGCAGGTGGGAAAGCTTGCATGAGATCAAGCACACAGAAGCCCAGCACTGATTTGGGGAGATGGCGTAAACTCAAAGTCCCACCCATATCTGAGGCGTTACTAGAACTGCCTACACTGGAAGCTGGAGAGTACATTTTCTTTAAGACTTGTGTCCAAGGTAGATAAAGCATGCCAAAAGAGGCTGGGAGGTGGTAAGGGGGTTCAGGTGCACCTGAAGGAGTTAGAGACAAGAATTGGGGACGTACATGATCAAAATACATTGTATATCTTTCTAAAAGAATGATTGCAATATTTTTTTAAAAAAAACTCTAAACACTGATGTCTTTTATTGAAATATAAACGAATAAAAATTTTGGTACACAAGCATTCTAAAATGTTACCCCTATCCTTACATTTTCACCAGCTCCAGTGGGTTTTTTCCCAGCTGTTCATTTCTAAGTTCTTCTTTGTAAAGAAGGTAAAAATTTTAAAAATTAAGCTCAAATATCAGAATAATATATGGACAATTAAAGAGCAGCATGCTTTGGCAGTAGCAGGTTCTATTGGGGGTACTGAGTTTGTGTCATATTATATTTCAGGGATTTCTGATCTGGTAAGAGTTGGGGTGGAATAAAAATAATAAAGGGATGCTTCATATAAATGGTAAACACGCACACATATGTTCAATTACCCGGTAAAAACTTTATAGATGTTTTAGGATGCTGATAAGACCATAACATAAAGAAGAAAAACTTTAACAAAGGCATAGTTGAAGATTTTCCACATGTGTGTGGGGGCTGGGGGGCTGGGATGGGGAATCTGTTGCACAGAAAGGAAAGAGAAAGGAGCTGAGGGCTGCGCGTAGGTTTGTTACCTCCTCCCCTGCCCTCCCCTCCCCTCCCCTCCTCTTACTCCTGCATTGGTGGGATTCACCCCTGCAGGGGTGGGGTCATCCCTCATTCAAACACAGTCAGGCAGTGTGAGAGACTTCTTTCTCAGAGGAGCCTTTAGAAGAGTGTGTGCCTACTTGCAGGAGTGGTGAATCTGTCCTCCTGTCAGAAGGGAGTGTATCCTTCCCCACATCAGTCATTCTGTCATCAAAATTTTATCTGCAGTGCACTAATGTCAACTTTGAGTGAGAATGAATTGAGGATGATAAGTATATTTTCAGCATAGGGGAGAAACTGGAAAATAGGAGATGCTGTAGTTTTGAAGCACCCTTCAGTGTTTATGCATACTTGCATTACTGTTGTTTGAGAAGTAAACATTCTCTTTGTTCATAAATGCTTTCTAGCACCAACCATACAAATACTAAGTGTAAGCAAAACAATTCGTCAACATTTTTAATGGCTACTTAGTGTTGTTTTTACCAGAATTTCGAGGGAAGCACTTGACATCTGCTTAATAAAAATATGGTGATTTTCGAAAAACTGGATGAAGTGTGGACACAAATCTGTCACAAGTGCAACCTTTGTCAAAATATTTCATTTTTCTTTCCTGTGTATTAGAGAAATGAACTGCTACTGTAGAGGTGGCTTCCACAGTGTGCTTTGTTTTACAAGGCTTTTTTGTTTGTTTGTTTGTTTACTTAACGGAGATGAAAATGGAGAACAAGTACATGGTCACTCCACCTGATTTCCATGTCTGATGTTTACTGGTTTTGTGTTTTAGACAGTCTTGCTCTGGCTCCTAGGCTAGGTTATAATCCCTGCCTTTTCTGCCTTAGCCACAGGAGGAGGCCTTGTGATTTCTGCCACTGCTGATTACTCACTTAGGTTTTAAGATTGTGTCTTGATGTTTGTTTATATTTTCCTCTACTGTGAATGGAACCCCATATGGTTTGTAAGTCTTTGTAAGCATAAATGTGGATAAATTTTAAACTTACATACTGTATTTCCGTACATTTATGGCAATAGCTGGTAAAAAATAGTTATCTCCATATATTTTATGCTTTCACGACATACATTATTTCTTCTGAACTTTTAAAAACAATTCTAGGCTACGTGGTTTGTAAGTTCTTTGAAACATCTCAAAAGGCCAAAAAGAAATATTAAAGAAATGCACTGATTAATGAGCCTACAATTCAACATAGTGTGGATCACACATCAGTTTTAAGTATGACAGCAATGCCACTCTCTAGTCTTGACACCCCCATCTCCAGGTGGTGTGAGGCAGTAGACTGTCAGCTGGAATTTCATCAGTTGGGATTTTAGCATCAGATTAGTTTCCTGGCATGCCCTATTTTCTATGTAAAGCTTGTCTTCCTGTAAAAGTGTCAGTTTATGGCCTCAGTGTCATATGTGATGGATTTGATGATCAGAAACTTCTCTATCTAAAGAGTTACATACAATATTTTTAAATGTGTTGATTCTTCTTAAATGACTAAGTAGTTCAAACTGGAGATGAGAATGCATAGTACTTCCTAGAGTCACAATGATACTTTCCTAAACTACAGTCATATATGCACCAACAAGACGATGTGGTTCACACTTTCTTGTCAATAAAAGAATGGCTTTGTTTTACTCCCAAGGATTTATCTTAGAAATTTGCTTTCTATAAATACTTAGAGTTACCTAATATGTATTCAATAAATTTACATCATATTTTACTTTTTTCATTTATTATGTATTTTTTGAGATTGTTGTACATGAGTCCTATATCTACACTCTTTCCACTCTTCTCTTAAGTCTTTCTACATCTTCCTCTGTTGCTTCTATGTCAGCTTCCTTCACTGCTATTGCTACCTATATATGTAAGCATATTTATTTTATGGATCTTATACCTATCTTTATACTTACATAGATGATAGATAGATAGATAGATAGATAGATAGATAGATAGACAGACAGATAGATACAGCTCACTAGAACCATTCAGTGTCACTCATGTATGTATGTTTAGGCTGACAAATTGGGATCATTAACCTATCAGAAAGATGGGATTTTTTCAAAGACTAAATGTATGACAGCATTTTACTTCCATCATAGAATGTATGTTTCTGACAGTGCTCAAAACTAAGTCTAGTTCTCCAACAATTAAGTTACATCTATTGATGTATTTGTGAAGAGACCCTGGAAAATGTTATTTTCTATTATTAAAGTAAATATTTCAAGTCTCTCACCCTTTCCCCTTGTTAGTCCATTACTGATACATAGGAATTGTATGCACATTGAAACTATATGATGAGGGATTGTTTTATTTCTTTATTCTATTTCTTTTATCAGAGAAGCATCACCTCTTGTTCATAAAGATTCCTGAGCAGGTGTCTAAAAGCATTAGAATTTCTGGTTAGACTTACCAAATACTGAGATTATTGTAAAGTTTGCTTCAAATACATGTCTGTTCATGATAAACTCTTGGCACGATGCCCTCACAGAAATAAAATCAAAATTCATTGGCAGGCACAGAGTCCACAGGGTTCAAAAGATGAGCTCTTCAATGCATTCTAAGGAGGATGATTATGTTCCAGAGGTACACAGAAATGTTCTCCTGAGAGAGCGGCCTGATTGGGAGGAAACACGTAGCGCAATGTACTAGAAATACCCAAGCTGAGATCATCCAAGATGGCGTCGATGGCACAGCACACTGTGTCTCATCCGCAGAACATCAGTGACTGCACAGCCACCAGAGGACCATACTGAGAGCTCCAAAATATACTGAGCTGTTTCCCAGAAAGAAGGAAATCCTGTCATGTGGATCATCTGGAACCATGCTCCGGTGAATTCCGAGGGACCCAAGCCACCACTGCTGCTTTTTGGCATGCAGCCAGGTGCAATGTGGGCCAAGAAGATGGCATTTGAGGAGGGGGTGCTGTTTTCGTCAAGTCCCAGCAAGGACTGCACTGCCCACACAACAAGCCTCATGGAACTCCTCTTACAGGCTGTGGGGTCATGCTCAGTGCAGAGAGCTAGATCATGCAGAGGTGGATACTAGGGGCAAAATTGAGGTGGGAGCCTATGGTGGATGGAGCATACCATGGAACCAGAGACTCACTAGGGAGGTGTGAATCAACAGAGCCACAAGTTCCTCAGGACAAGAAGCTGAGCTGGGCCAACATCAGTGGTTTCTGTGAGTTACTTTACAAAGACTTTGAGGGCCTCTGCTTGCCACTTGCTTGATGACCCACAAGATCCAGTACCCATAGGAGTAGGAGGCCATTCAGCCCTTGACAGACATCAACAATCTGGCAAATTGAACAGGGAGCAGAAGACCTAGCTCCGAAGACATGGAAGCAGAAGAGCTGACCCTGAGGACACAAGAACAGGAAAGCTGGCCCTGAGGATGTGAGACCAAGTGAGCCAGCCCTGGGGACATGGGAGCCTGATAGCTGACCCTGCCTTGAGGACACAGGAGCTGGAGAGCTGGCCCTGCCCTGATGACATGGAAGCAGGTGAGTCACCCCTCCCTGATGATATGGGAGCAGGAGAGTGGGACCTGCCTTCATGACACAGGAGCAGGAGAGTGAGACCTACCCTGAGTACAAGAGAGTAGGTGAGCCATCCCTGCCAAGATGACACTGGAGCAGGAGAGCAGGCCCTGCCCTGAGGACACAGGAGTGAGAGTGCCAGCCTTGCCCTGATTACATGGGAGCAGGAGAGCAAGTCCTGTCCTGAGGACATGGAAGTGGGTGAGGTGACCCTGCCAAGATGACACTGGAGCGAGAGAGCAGACCCTGCCCTGATGACATGGGAGCAGGAGAGCCATCCCTGCCCAGTGGACACAGGAGCAGGAGAGTGGGATCTACCCTGAGTCCGAGGGAGCGGGAGAGCAGACCCTTCCAAGATGACACTGGAGCGGGAGAGCTGGTTCTGCCCTGAGGACGAGGGAGCGGGCTATGATCCAGGCCTCTGAGTGAACCTCACCCTAACATCTATGCCATGTATGAGCTGCTGGAATACATGAAGGGGCCGGACATGTAGATTCAAAGACTAAGAAACTCCTTGACACAGGGCAACAATGGGATATCTGACAGCAGTCCCAGTGAGGCTCCAATAACGATAGTGTAGAACTCAAATCAGACCCATGACTTATAGCAATGAACATTTGAAAGTAAACATATATGGACAACAGGCTATACTGCATGATACATTAAAGCTTCTGTGACAAAAAATTTTGTTTGTTTTATTTTACTGGGGGGAGGATAAGGATTTTGGTGCATGATGTGTAAATCATAGACATTCAATAAAAGTTAAAAAAGAAAAGAATTTGAGCCACCAAAAAATCAAAATTCATTTATCATCCTTATTTCTATCAATTTCTATTACTCAAACACAATACAAACACACATGCATGCACACACACACACACACACACACACACACACACACACAAAACACAAGTATATTGCCAATTACACTTCTTTTAATGTTTTTGTCTTTCTACTCCATGAATGTTACAATTTAGAGCCTTCGTTCCCAGCTGGTGGCACTATATTAAAAGTTTGTGAAAACATAAGGGTGTGTAGTTAAGAAGAATTAGGTGTATTATTCTTATAAATCAGCCCTATTTCCAGTCCATATGCTAATTGCTCCAGATATAACCAAGCAACCTCTGTACACCATAGCTGCTGCTTCTCCTATCTCTATGCCTCCTCTACCAGGATGGATTCTATTCCCTTAAGACATGAGCCCCAATGAACCTTTCCCTTGAGCTGTCTTTGCAGGAACTGTATCACAGAAACAGTAATTAATGCAAGGGGGATCATTTATAAATTACCTTTATTCAGCTTTAAATCTGGTCAATACTTCCAGTCATGCCCTCTGTCTTTGGCACTTGTGTCTAAGGAGAAAACCTAAATCCTCATGACACAGTCATTTCTCTTGGTCTCTTCATGAATATTATTCTTAGACATTTTTCACTCCTCAGGACATCTGCAGGTTGTCTAAAGGCAATTTCTTTACAATTGATTTCTATTTCTGTGTCATTGTTTGTAAGATGACTGATCCAAGTTATGTAATTAATAATTTTCCAAAGCCAAGGTCACCAATGTCCTTTGGAGAGAGATTTCTCTACCATATTTGGTAAATGTTAATGAGGAGACATTTTAAATTCGTTTTACATACCACATTTTAACTTGTAACTTCATAATATTATAAAGCACATTCTATTGTTACTAAAAGTCTGTAAAACAAAAGCCATTACCTTTTAGTTTTTAGCTACTTCAAATGCAGACATTAGACTTTTTTTTATTGTGAATTAGTTTTTGTGTCGCAAAATCAAAGAACGTGTATCGAGTTAGCACCTTTTATAAAGCTGTAGGTGGGGAAGCTAATGCTGATGATGCTGATGCAGCAACCTGGGGTGTCTTTTTCCACTGGTGCAATTGCTAATTTGTTGCAAAGACAGAAATAATTAAAAGGAACTTCACATGATAAAGGAATAAATGAAATGCTAAATTAAGGGAAACTCTGAGTTGTTTAAATGTCAACATCTGCTGTGGGGCTCAGAGCCCTTCTACTTATTTTACTCTCATAGAACTGAACTTGGTGAAATTATCTTCATATTTGTGGAACACTTCAAAATAAGAGTTCATATTTTAATGCATTGGTTCAAAATTCTAGGAATACCATCCTGTCAACAGAGACATTCATATCATAGATGAAAATTTTCTCAATGGAAGATCCTATTTTAATTATTGAATTTCAGACCCAAAGCTTTGTTTTTTTAATTTATTAATGCTTTTCATGAAAAAAAAATGACACATGGGATACAAAATCTGCCTTCTATGTCTCAAATCTGCTTGCTGCTCCAGTGGTAGTACCAGTTGGCTTCTAGCTCTATAATTAATTTTTTTTAAATGGTCTCTTCATGGTTCAGAATATATAACCATCGTTCAAAATATATAAATATAGTTCAAAGTATATAATAATGTTTCTATGTATCTCTCAGTCGTGCAGCAGATAGAATCTACAGGGAAACTCTACATTTAGGAAGGTTAGAAACTATACTCTTTACTTTATTCAAAATCTGGTCCAAGAAGTAAAACCCTGTGCAATACTGTGGCTATAAAACAATTTGAGATTGCAGAAATCCGTACATAACAGCCATTTTAGAAGTAAGTGGTGATCAAGTGCTTAGAGACATTTATTTATGTAGAAAAAATTTACTAAACTAATAGAGGTATTAAAATTCACAATCCGAAGGAAGGAATTATTGAGAGTACATACTTGGATATAAATACAGCCATTATCCAAGTGGGAAAAGCAATTTATTTACTCAAAAAAATGTTGGAGGAAGAGCTATGAAATGTCATTCTTCTTGTGTCTTCTACACCAGAATTTACTAGATTGATCCAGGAATGTCAATGTTATGGGAATGTGGTCTTCTACTGTCTTTTACATATGTGAATGAACAACCTTTAGGACATTATCAGTCCAAAACACTTTCTTCTACCCACCTCATTCCCTCTTCCCATCACTCTTCGTGGATTCTATCAGTCAACACATCATTGGAATTCAACATTTACTGCTCAAAAACTACCAAAGTACCAGGAGGCAGAAATTGATGGAAGGAAGTGTTCTTACTTTGTATTGGCAGGAACTGTAGAGACGTTGTCAGCCCCTCTCCACCTTGACTTACAATATAAGGATTTACAGGACAACTAACAGAAATGAGAAATAGACACATATGTAGATTAAGTTGTGAGGTCACGATATGTGAACTAGCAGCTGTGTCCTGTCTGCTGGATGACCAATTTCTCCTCTGATGTCAAGGCTTCTGTGACTATTCCTTTTTTTTTTCCTTTTTTAAAATATTTTGTTTTATTAATTTATTTGTATTACATCTCGATTGTTAGCCCTTCCCCTGTTTCTTCCCATTCTTCCCTCCCTCCCACTTTCCCCCTTCTCCCCTCCCCTATGTCTGTGATTGAGGGAGACCTCCTCCCCCTATATATGCTCTTAGAATATCGAGTCTCTTCTTGATAACTTGCTATCCCTCCTCTGAGTGCCGTCAGGCCTCCCCATCCAGGGGACATTGTCAGAAAAGGGGCACCAGAGTTCGTGTGAGAGTCAGATCTCACTCTCTACTCAATGGTGGAGAATATCATGTTCATTGGCTAGGTCTTGGTAGGGGTTCGAAGTTTACTGCCTATATTCTCCTCAGCTGGTGCCTTAGTTTGAGGAGGACCCCAGGACCCAGATCTGCCTGTCATAAAGTTCTGTGGCTATTCTAATCCTCAAACTTAGCATGGAATTTCCTGGAAAATTATTATCATTGTTATTTTATTGTTGTCATTATTATTCATTGTAGATATTTTTACACAATCCAATGAGTTTAATAACAAACCTTAATTATATATATATCATGTGCTTTTACTCTATTCACACTTCATTACCCTCTCATGATCAGTGCCCTTCCTGGCATTGGCCTTTCTTCTTTTCAAATAGTATATTTTCATTTTCAGTGTGTGTGTGTGTGTGTGTGTGTGTGTGTGTGTGTGTGTGTGTGTGTATGTGTGTGTGTGTGTGTGTGTGTGTAACATCTAGGCTTTGCCTATGAAAGCAAACTGATATATATTCTTCTGGATCTAGATTGTTTAGATTAATGTGATATTTTAGGCTTCAATGGCATACCATGATTTTGTGGTTTGTATTTTTTTGGTCAAGCAGGAAAACCCACTGATTAAGGACTTTCTGAAAATGGAACTAAAAGTAGTAGTGTGAGGTCAGGTTCTGTTATTCCTGCTATGTAAGTCCTCAGTTACCTTGAGCGTCACAAAAGATGTTGGCTATTTGATTGAATTTTTGAGCGAAGGGTACTCATACTAAAGGAAGACACAGGAAAGCAGGCCAAGTATTCTAGGGCACTTAAAATTCTCTTCAGCTGAAATGAGCCAAAATAAAAATTTGAGTGGGACAAGTGGTAAATCCCACTATCTTTGTATAATAATTCAAAGGGACAAGAGAAAAATTGAATTGTAATCCCCTTATATCTTGAATTGAAAAGTGCGTGAATATTGCCTATATGTGCCTATGTCTGTAAAAATATTAGGAGAACATCTAGGTAAATGAGCACCAGATACTCTATTATTAAGTCTTTATTATTAGAACAGATTAACAACATTTTCTGCAAAACCTGTAGTAGATTATGTGCTGTGGTGAGGCTGCTGATACCTTGAGGTTAGAATTGCATTAGAAAATGATTTCTTCTGCAATCCAGAGCTTTTAAGGTCCAACATCAGATTTCCAGTAGCCTGTTATAGTCTCCTCTCCATATTTATGACTCTATTATAGCTTTCTTTACTTTAAATCTTGATGCTACTAGTATTAGAGAAGCAATTTTTAAAGAAATCTTACCTCAACCCAAAATATCTATTTTCAAAGATATTACAGAGGACAAGGGGAGGAAGGGTAAGGGGAAGAGGGTGGGAGAGAGAGACTGGGAGGGAAGGAGGAAGGGGGTTATACTCAGGATGTAAAGTGAGTATATAAATTTAAAATAAAAATTTAAAGTTATTACAGAAAGAAAGGTCTTATTAGTGAGAAAATATTAATGTATGTCATGGGCTTTCTGCTAAGAGAGGGCCTGAAAGACAGAAAATAGGACACATCACACATAATTTCCAAAATGAAAGATAACTAACTAGGCCTCCAGTGAGGCATCTCGGCAGCACCATCACATTGCCCAGCCTAGCCCCATCCTGATTCAGAGAAGACCATCTAGGTTAGCCAACTGCCTTCAGCCAGGGGAGCAGTAAAAGAACAAAGGCCCCAACTCTGATGACAGGAGCTTGAGGCATGGTCCTCACTGAACCCAGGCTCTTTCCCTCCCATAGAAACTGGCAGACAAAGGAACTGTCTTTGCTGAAACTGAATTGGAAAAGAAAGATACAGCTGGTTCACAAAGCTGGCAAAGGGCTCGGCTACTCTTTGAAAGAGCTTATATTCATACATGCATCTTTAAAGATGAAAAAATTACTTACTAATATAAATTTTGTATATTAATGCTCTGAGAAAAAGAGGGAAGGAAACATCTCAATCTCTCATTTTCAATAGAGAGAATTAAACTTCTTTTTAATGTGTGCTTACTCAGTTTTGAATTTTAAGCTTTATGTATTTTGTGTATATAAGTTTTACCTATATATATGAAGGTGCTCCACACACATGACTGATACCCAGGGAAGACAGGAAAGGGCACTGACTCTTCTAGAACTGGAATTATGGATGACTGGGAACTGAAATTGTCTTCTGAAAGAGCAATAAGCGTTCTCAAGGCCTGAGCCATCACCCCAGAAACCTGTATATTCATTCTTATACTAGTCTCTCTATTCTACATAATACTATTCTTCAATTCTCAAACAATTGTTTCCTTATAGACTGACAACATGTGGTGACAGGGACAACCTCAAATTCATGTTCATGGATGTTTTAATCTAAGAATTTGACTACTATAAGGGTGTGATTTGACTATAGGGGTGTGTTGGGTTTGTGCTAACCACTGTCCCCTGTGTGAATAGGCCTGTTTCTCTATTAGGGTTTCTATTGTTCCAAAAGACATACCAGGACCAAAAAGCAAATTTGGGCGGAAAGGGTTTATTCACGTTAAACTTCCACATTTCTGGTCATTACCAAAGGAAGTCAGGACAGAAACTCAAACAGGGCAGGATCTTGGAGGCAGAAGCTGATAGAGAGGTTATGGAAGGGTGCTACTTATTGGTTTGCTTCCCCTGGCTTGCTCAGTATACATTCTTATAGAACTCAGGACCACTTGCCCAAGGATGGTACCACCCATCATGGACTGGGCCCTCACACTAATTGAGAAAATGCTTTATAGCTGGGTCTCACAGAAGCATTTTCTCAACTGAGGTTCCTTCCTCTCTGATGATTCTAGCTTGCATCAAGTTGACACAAAACCAGGCAGTACAGCCTATAGTCTCTGTGGCTGTGCAGAAGGTGTACCTGACACACATGAAATATGCAGTACTTGGTATGGATGACCAATGTCAAGATGGTCCTAAAATAGGGCTGAGAATATGAGGGCCTCTACAGGCGCAGGTGTGGCCTTATTCACACTTACTCAGAATTTAGCATTGAATCTCAACACATTAAGAGGGTGACGAGAGGGGAAGAAGATGATTTGCCAAAGCTGGACTGGTATCACAACACCTGTATTTCCAGTGTGACAGGAGAGTGGAGACTCTGGAAGCAGCTTCAAAATTAACATATTGAAAAAGGACAGTTGGCAGAGATGCTTGGAAGCCATTCCTACCTTGGCTGGGTAAAACAAACTGAGCATACCTGAGAAAAAACTCACCGTAATGAACAAGGAAGAAGCTGGTGCCATGCAGTGAAGAGCCATGAGGCTGGTGGCGCAGAGGTTTTAAGGATGGGTCTTTTCCTGAGCTCAGCATCCAACTCCACTTCTCCAGAGTGCCTTTCTTTTCTTAATAAATTGTCTCTGTTTCTAGTCACTGGTTTCTGATCCAATCCTTGGCCTGTAAATGCTGTGTGCCCAGGGACTCAGATTCCTACCTGTAACATTTGGTGAGCCAACCAGGAGGTATAAAATACATCACCCTATCTCTAGTTTTCCTTTCATCCTTCTTTCTGCATGGTTTCTGATGCCCCACACTGCAGCAGCCCAGAAACCCATTCATGCCAGGGCAAGGGCATACATGCATTAGTGGTAGCTGCCAAGCTTCTGAGAGGCAATTGCTCAGGAGAGTCCACATTGACTGGGAGGCCCACAAGAATCTACACTGACCTGCCACTACTCTGGGAGAGGTGTGGATCACACCCAGGCACCCTGCAGTAAGCATACATGCCCTTGAGCCAGAAGTACCTTCATGAAGTCACGAGGTATAAGAGCAGTGGTGCATGAAAAAGAACAAAGCGATAAGCCAAGATGACAGGACCCATATGGCTGCTCAGGTTCCGCAAGGCGCGACCACCATTCCTCAGACTCTCCCCTGCCTCTGGAATTCCTCTGTGCACCCAGCCTTCCTACCGCCTTCCCAGAAGCCCACCTAAATGACAAGAATAGAGGACTCAGAGGTGGCTCCACTACTGCAGTTCCTGAAAATGCTGAGTCTACTGACTGCAGGGCCTTAATGTGGGTCCCAGTGATCCCTTCTTCACTTAGCACCACAGGTTTCTAGTACTGTGATCTGTCTGCTTTTATTTCTCTGCTCTGTGGCCACTGTTTCTTTCCTATAGGCAGCACTGTCCTAGACACTGAGTAGATAATACCCTACAAAAGATGTTTCTTTGAATATTAGATCCAATAGGAAGACAAACATATTCCACTTCAACTTACAAGCCGCCTCATGAATTAAAGCCAAAAGCCCAGATCAATTGATATGAGAAAGCATCTTTTGAACTTAGCAGCCTAATAGCTCAAGGTTTATTTTTATTTATTTATTTCATTTTTAGAACTTTTATGATAATCTTGTTACATTTAAATTGAAGCAATAACCTTGAAGTTGCTTGCAGCAAGGACTTAGTCTGGGAGAAAGACAATGCGGGCATAAGTGGGGCAATTAAAACCGTGGCCAGGGAAAGGGCATGCGCAGAAGAGTAGGATACAAGCCAGAGTCTCGAGGTCTCCCAGGACTGCACCCAGAAACAGCTGGGTGTGACGATAAAGACAGCACCACCATTCAGCTCTTCAGGAATCTAGAGTGAATGAGAAGGATGGTTCCCTCCACTCCAGAGGTTTTGTCCTCCAGCCCCTCACTTCCTCTCCCTTGGATAACGCACTACAGTGAAGGCTCAAAGGTTAAAATAATGTAGTCATTTAGAGTCCAAATGTAAAAAGAGGCCTGTGCTTTACATTAACACCATCTGACCTGAATACAAACGGTTACTGGGAAAACTTGTCCAGAAGATGAAAGCAAAAGTTTTAACACCCTCTTATACCTGGACCTGTATCACCAGTCTGAAAGAAGTGGTCTAATATGTTTGTGTACAGGCTCTCTACCAAGATCGGAGCTAAGGAAAGAAAGTTACAAAAGGAGACAACTAAGCCCTAGGGGCCATATTAGGAGTGGTGCCACATCTGAAAGCTCTGTCTATCTTTCTGTCTGCAGTGCATCTCCCAGCAATGAAGGGAAGTGCCCAGAGTCTGAGGGACAATTAACATCTATTTTACTTTTACAGTTGTACAACTTCTGCAATGTAATAATAACAAGAACAATAATGAAATAAACCAGAACCCTTTAGGAAGTGCTCCTCAACCTACCCAAAACCACCGAACATTACAGCACAACCAGTTCACAGTGGCTGTTCCTAAATCTGTCTGTCGATTTTCTTCTGTCTCACAGGAACTGCAAAGCCCTCAGTTCTCCTCTCTCATATTCCAACATGCTCTGGACATCCTGCTCCCTCCCTATATGAGGAAAGTTTATTCTTCACGCCAAGACGCTACTCTGTTTTTCTTCATTCACATTTTTATGTCTCTTACACTCTCCAGTAGTGACAAGAAAATAATGAATTTCATGTTGTATTTTAAAGAATATTATCTCAAAATGACAGGGATCACAGTTCACAGACCTTAGAAAGGCATGTGAAAGCTCCCAGAGTGCATCAAAACAAGAAAGCACTGTCCTAAATTGGGCCTCTGAGAAGTTGGAATTGTTGACAAGGGAAAACAAATAGATGGAGAAGAAAGAAAGCAAAGTGTGGTTAAGGTGAACTTTGAGTGGGGAAGCAGGCTTTACTTTGGAAGCCCTATTTTAGAAAAGTAATGATACCTGTTTTTAGAAGATACATTTGGCTTAGCTGTGCGAACAGACAAGAAGGAGGCAGAAACTCAATCAGAAAGACTAGTCAGAAGCTTACGGCAAATACAATTTAGAAAGATGCTACTGATGACAGGAAAAAATGAGAAGAGCAGGATAGCTTCCTCTCCTGAAGGGCAAGCAGTTTCACGATTCCTTGTTTGAGAGCTGGGAATGAACGGGAGATGCCCCATCTCCTTCAGGTCACCCTACAACTATTAATTGGGTAGACAATTTGAACGTAGATGGGATCTGTATACATTAATCAAAAATTCAGAATCATTTTGTCTATAAGAAATTTATTCATTCTTTCAGAATTTCATATAATCAGGAGTTGTGGGGTTAGTGGGGTCACAATACCTTTTGAAGGCCAGTGTGGCATGTGGGGAGGTCTTGAGTCTATAGGAGCATTGCCTATAGACTCTTGGGTGTGCAGCCATCCCCTAGAGTGTGGCCTACCTACCACAGGCCACACCCTGGGAGAAAACTGACTCTGCCCAGAAGCAAGCCACTGTCAATAGAACTAAGAGCAATAACTGCTCCTCGGTTATAGGTGAGGATCATGAGCCCCTTTCCTTCCATGATAGGATGTGGACTGGCCTGATCCTGTATAGGTCTTCAATGAACTCTTTAGTGCACATGTCTGTAATGTTGAGAAAACATCGTTTCACTCCAGTCCTACATACCCTCTGGTTCTTATCATCATCCCACCTCCTCTTGCAGCTGGTTTCACAGGCTTGGGGAAGGGAGGTGTCGCTGACTGAATATTCTACTGACACTCCCTGTGCTTTAACAAGTTTTACCTTTCTGTGTTAGCCATCCTCTGCTGCTTAAAACAAGCAAACAAAACCTCTCTGGGAAAGTCCGAGGGCTGCTCTAATCTAGGCAAACAGAAATATGACTTAAGAGTGCAGTTTGACACTATTTCCATTTGGCTTAATAATAATATTAGATCTGTCCCTGGAACCTATAAGCTCCCCAGTCAAATGTGTTCCACCAGATTTATAGAACCATACATGTGCTCTTTCCCATAGAACTGATCTTAAATTTAATCAGAAAGTGATTGGTTACCTCTATAACATCTGTGCTACTATGGCACCCAAGGAAATATCTTGTCTTGCAGCAAGTATTGTAGCTTGTAGGGTTCACATATGGGTAAAACTATTGATGCTCTGTTGTCTTTTCTTAATTTAAGCATCCTACATAACATCTTTTGATATTTTGAAAGCTAGTCCCAGAAGGTAGGAAGTTTCCTGGTCTGTAAGGTCTTGATTTGTCCATGTCCTATGACCAAAGCGTATGGTGTGTTCAGGAATTGGGTCTTACCATCAATTTCTGTGAGCCAACAAGAACAGTGGCAATAGCCAATATTGTTTTGTGAATTAGACACTTTTAATATGAGTTACCTGTGAGATATATAAGAGGCCATAACAAGTAAGCAGGTCTAAAGGAGTACTTAGAAAATAAATCTGGGGAACATAAAGAAACCTGGTAGTGATCCCAGACTCTTTGTTCAGATCTAGTCGATGGACAGCTCATTCTCCATAGTTGTGGGGAGTGCAGCAACTGACTCTGACATGAATGCTGGTGTCCCAATTTGATCACTTCCTCTTGGTGGGGAGCCCAGACAGAACACAGAGGAAGGCAAAGCAGGCTATCTGAATGAGACTTGATATGCTGTGGCCATAAGATGGAGGAGGAGGTCCCCTTCTGTCTGAAGTCTAGGAGAGGGGAATAGGGTGGAAGGAGGGAGGGTAGTCAGGGAAGGATACAAGAGAGAGGATAACATTCAGGATGTAATCTGATTATATCATTCTTTTTTCAAAAAAAGAAAATTAGGAGTTGTTTGCTTAAAGGGGGCATCCTATTTCATAAATAAAAATAAATTCTTGTTAAGAGAAATAACACAGAGAAAGGTAAAAGCCAAAAAGAAGTTTGAAAATCCAACACGAAAAGGAAATTTTAACAAATATGGTACAGAAAAGACAACTATGAAACAACAATCCAAGAAAGTAGGTTGGAACATAGACAATACTACTTCCAACTTTTCACCTTTCTTGTCTTACTTTAGAAGTTTCATCTAACCCAAGGGCAGAAATTTGACCAATGATTTAGGGAAAGTCTATGCTGCAATTTGAATCATGCATGTCCCTCTAAAATCCATACTGAAACTTGAAACCCAAATGTTCAGATTCAAAGGAAGAATTGCAGGTCTGCTTTTAGAGACCTTCCGCAACAGCTGAAGGGACTGTCTAGGCACACAGGCTCTTTCATCCCTTCTCTCGTGAGCAGAAAGTACCACGAGGTCACATTAACACTAGCCCTGCCACAGCCTTGATCTTGGACTTTCTAGCCTCCAGATCTATGTAAAAAAATTTTTGTTTTGGTTTTAATTATAAATATTATAATCTCAGGTATTTTGTTGTAATAACAGAACAAGCAATTTGGGCAGGTGATGTTTCTTATATCTGTTTTGTGGTTATTTACATCTACTTATATCTAGAAGGTGCTGAATATATTCGTTTGCTAGTAATGGAAGGTGCAGACAAGCTAAACAGAGTAGAAGGTACGAATGTCAGGGGATTTTTCCACTTATTTCTCCCTTGTCTATTCACACATACACGAATAATAACATATTATTCAGAGTTAGATTGTTATATTTGTTCATCTTCTATATGTGGTAGCTGAAATGGAAGGGTTAACATATACAATACTGTGTTGTCTCAGAGCTTAGGTATAACATTAAGAGGAAGGCATGAAATGTTAAATCCTTCATGATTTGATGTCATGCTTGGTGAGATAGTAAAAGAAGGATAGTGGCTAAGAGTTATATTTGAATTTCTATAAAAATGGTCATGGTGTGGAATAAAAAGTACATAAGTTATTATTGAGTTTATTTTGATGTAAAGCTAAAACTATGCCTAGAAGAGGGGTATTATTTATTACTCTCTCTTCCAGACTCACAATGAGAAGAGATGAAATTTAATTTAATGTCACCAGCAGAAAGCTGGCTGTGGATCAATATCTGGTGACAGCCTTGTGTTCCTCATATTTTATAGGCTTTATTAATTCCTTTCATAAAAATAGAGCAATGCAGCAAGAGTGCATAGGCACTAACAGCTGGGGTTATATTAGTAAGTCGGCCTTGGAAACCAGAGTGCCAATGCCCACAAAGTAGGAAAGGCTAATCCTTTATGTAATCACAGACTACGTATCTACAGTCAGGTCCTGGCCTTTACCATAAAGGCACATTTAGTGCCCAGGCAATTACAAGGGGAAAAGTGAAATGAAAGATTTTCAATTTAGTTCTACAACAAATGCCTTGAATTTATTCTGGACCAGAGGATCAAGTTGCTAGTTTATGTGTGGGCTTGGATTTATCAAAATTAGATTGCTCATTTGATCATGGTGCTATAGTCTGTACTTGAACACTGCTTGTTATTTGTTGGTATTAAATAGGTCAGCACATTTCTCAGGGGAGAACACATTCTGAACTTTGCTTATGCTGCAGTAGGTAAGGAAAGAGCACTATTTCCTTCATAACATTTTAAAGACTCATCAAACTTGTATTCTCTATCCTCTAGTGTCCTCATAGGACTCTTCCCTTCACAAATTAATGTCCTCAAGAGTGTATCAATACTAAATTTGTTTGATTTGTGAGTATTTTTAATAAGTTGAGAAATAGAACATTTAGGTAGCTGTGCCAGTACCAGGGTGACAGCAGAAATACTCATTTCTTTTAAATATTTCTAATGGGGTTTGATAAATATGTCTGAAGATTTTACTTTGGTGCTCACCTTATGGCTCCTAACTCCACACCAACACCTGTATTCCAAAATATAAAGAGGGAGATCAAGAATCAAACTCTATGGGCTTCTGTGCAGTTCTTTACAATGTTTCCTAGTGGCGAATTTCAGAAATAGTTCAAAGAATTTAAAACACAGCTATTGCCAGCAGCAAGAAATGAGTGCAACATTAAAAACATTGCTTGAAAAAGATGAATAACTAAGGAACATAAAGATAAAGATATATGAGGATAAAAAAGAGGAGGGGATTGGTTCGAAGTGTCACCTTTACACAAAGGTGTACATCATTAAAGGGGTTGTGAAGCCCACCAGAGACTTGACAAGCTCATGACACTATATTGACAGGTATTCTAGCTCAGGGCTCATGGAAAGCAGAACCTCAAAATGCTCCTAGATTCAGGGTTGTCATTCAAAGTGGGTATTCTTTGACAATGAGAAAAAAATTGGAAAAGATAACTTAAGTAGAAACTTAAATTTGAGTTTTGCAACATCTCAATTCCAAATTAGATAAAATAGTGCACGTCTACCTTTCACAAGCATTTAAGCTGTGTTGGGTGTGCAATACTCATTTACCAGAGAAAGGTAAGTAAGAATGATAATATGTATATATTCTTCAAGGAGAAGTTTGCATAGTCAGGAAAAGTGTCTTCCTGCATATTTTAATTCTATGGCACCAGCAATAATTCAAATTGTGGGTATGTATCCAGACAAACCCAAGAGACGTAAAGCCCCTTGCAAAACCACAAAGCATAAATAAATATTATGCCACTAGTATCTGTCTAGTATGTGCAAAATCCTAGCTCAATACCCAGGAACAAAAAAAAAAATCCCAGAAGCCACTGAAGCAACTTCTTATCTAATATTTCATTGACCACCCATCATCAGAACAATAACAGAAAATGTTTTGTTTTTCAGTACTATAGGAGAGTCAAAGCATATCATAGCTGTAACACAAGGCAAATTAGTAAAAGGCCAAGTGTATACTTTTATGTAAAGAAAGCTGTAGATGGAGTTAGAGAAGAGACTTGTTAGAAATGTGGAAAACCATAACAAACAAGAAGAAGAAGAAGCAGGAGGAGGAGGAGGAGGAGGAGGAGACAAAGGTCATAAAGAAGCATTTTCATTTAAAATTTGTAAAAGCTATGTTAAAAAAAAAAAACTCTTTTTCTCCTACTAATTAATTAGCAAGATATAAAATATACAACTGCAGTAGAGTTTCATGTTTTGCCTTAGTTCTTGGAAAAATACTTAGAAAAAGATAGGCAGTCATAGATATAATCAGTAGAAGTTGAAAATGTCACACATAGAAAGCAGGCTTACATTATCAACCAAAATTAAGAAGCATTTATGCATTTTCTCCCAATCTCACTTCTGGGAGTCTAACCAGCAGAGATAACTGAATACCTGCAAAGTAATGCATCTAAAATTTCATGTACACATGACCATAATAGCTCAAGATGAAAACACTGCATATGGACGCGACTAAATGACTGATGCATATTCTTTTGTCTCTGATCAGTTATGATCTAGAAGTCGCTTGACACATTTCGCCAGGTATGTCTTCTATTACCTCCTTCCTTTTAGGTGTGATTCATTGCAAACTCTTTCATGTATCTCTACTGCTGACATGTCTTATATTCTGCTCAATAGTTCAGGTCTGTCTATTGAATTCAGTTTTCTACGTTCAAGTATCCATTAAGCATCTTCAGTGAAATGACAAGTCCCATCTCAGGCTGATTTCCAGAACTGGGTACTATCTACTGTTGTGTACAGAATCTGTCTTTCCTCCTTTGCTCAAATCTTTGAATTTGCAGGAAACATTCTTAACTTCCTACTTTTTTCACAACTCTGCTAGCTCATTTTACTCATCACCACTTAATCAATCCATTTTCCAAAATTAGCATGTTCCAGGACCTAGTGACTCTGTCTTTTTTTTTTTTAACTGCCCCAAATGTTCTTAAATCAGGTGTGAAGTCACATAGATGAAATTCCTGCATTTGAGAAGCTGAGGAAGGAGGATTGTGAGTTCAGGACCAGCCTTGCCTACCCACTGAGAACCTGCGTAAAGCAAACTGCATGCAACTGCTCCTGAATATTCCATTTTACTACTATTTTGATTTCTTGTCATTCATTTTAAAGTGATTACTAAAATATACATACTTAAGAATGCATAGTCTATAGAGTGCAACACATCACAAATTTAATGCATTGCAGATATATAGCATTAGACAGGACAAGCATCACTATATAATCTGAAGACAGGTGGTTATAATTTGTCTGAATAAAACCTCTCATGTCTCCCAGAGTTCTTAAAACTCCAAAATGGTGTACTTTGTGATATAAGTCTACAGTTTTATCTCTTATCGTTGTAGCACTATCTTGTTTTTTCTATGTTGGTCTTTCTCACATTTCCCACAATTTTTCAAATATCTCATACTCCATCCCCACTTGCTGTCCTTATGAAAGACAATTTTAGTCCTTGAAATATGCCATCCCCTACTTGTGCCAGTTTCTTTTCTTCTGAGATGGACTGAGCAGTTCACATTACCCAAATTCTCATTATTGGCTGCCACTGGTATTTTCTTTTCTTCTTTTTAATTTTATTTATTCCAGTACTACGTAGCCCAATCCCAGCCTCTGCCATCTTCTCTTCCCAGGTCCAGCCTCACACACCCTTCCCCATTCACCTTTCTCCATCTCAGGGGCAGGGAGGCACCCAAGGGACATCAATCCATACTGGCACCTCAAGTCACAGCAAGACCAAATGTCTTCCTCTCCCACATAGGCCAGACAAAGTAACCCAGTTAGGGGAAAGGGATCCAAAGGTAGGTAGCAGAGTCAGAGACAGGCCATAATACCATGTTAAGGGACCCAGATGATGACCATGCTGCACATCTGCTACCTATGTGCAAGGGTAAAGCTCCCTGGTTGGTAGCTCCTTGGTTGGTAGTTCAAACTCCACATGGACCCAGGTCAGCTCACTCTGTAGGTTTTCCTTGAACCCCCTTGACTCCCTCAATCCTTCTTTCCACTCTTCCACAAAACTCCCTGAGCCCATTTTTGGCTGTGTGTCTCTGCATCTGTTTCCATCAGCTGTGGGATGAAGCCTCTCAGAAGACAGTTTTTGCTAGGCTTCTGTCTGCAAACATAGCAGAACATCATTAGCAGTGTCAGTGGCTGCCTGTCTCCCATGCAGTGTGTTTCAAGTTGGGCCAGTCGTTGGTTTGCCATTCCTTCAATCTCAGCTTCATCTTTACCCGTACATTTCTTGTAGGCAAGATACATTTTGGGTCCAATATTTTATAGGTGGTTTGGTGTCCTCAGTGAGGTACCCAGACCCAGAAAGATACGCTTGAGATGTACTTACTTATATGTGGACATTAGCCATAATGTACAGGATAACCATACTACAATTCATAGACTCAATAAAGTCAAGGTCCAAGAGAGGATCTTGGGCTTGAATCTCATGTAGAAAAGGAAATAAAATGAAAATCTGAAGTAGATGGAGGTAGGAAGCTGTGTGGGAAAGGGAATGGGGAGGGTAACGGAAATGAGGCATCAGGTATGGGGAGGGAGGGACAAGGGCCTGAAAAGAGACTGCAAATTAGTGAGGGAACATTTCTGGGACAGGAGAGGCCCACAAGAGTCTATGGGAGGAATCCTAGTAGCTGGGGATATGGTTTGAGGTTGCCACCTCCTGCAGCCAGGTGGGACTTCCACTGGAGGGAAGACAATGCCACTGGTATTTTTATTTAGTCCATCCTATGGCTCTTACAAATAAGGCCAGTTATTTACTCATGGGTGTGTGCTTTTATGGGCATAGTTTTCCTTGTTCATTAGCAATTTCCAAGTAGAATGAACTGAACAAGTACTGGCTTCATTAATATATATAGGTATAGATATGGATAGATGATAAATAAATAGATAGGTAGATAGATAGGTAGATAGATAGATATAGATATAGATATAGATATAGATATAGATATAGATATAGATATAGATATAGATAGACAATAGATAGATATCTGATTTGCAGGGTTTTTGGCCATCTAAAAATATCTAATAGTTGTGCACAATGACAATCATCTGCAATCTCAGGTTTGCTGGGCCCTTGTCATGTAACCTTCCTTTGTTCTCTGGTCCTTGCTATCTCTATCAAAATAATTAAGATTATACACAAAGAAGAGCTAGTTGGAATTTATTATAATGTAATATATGAACACTCTCAGGAATGAGCATGAACAGTTGTAAAAGAGACCATTACAGAAGAAAAGGCTGTCAGAATTTGAGTGAACAGTGGCATGAAAGATCATTATGTAGGATGCCATGGGGATTTTGAGAGTAGACAAAAGCTAGTGGACAATTGTGTGAGGTATATTCTCAAAAGAAGAGAGTCAGAAATGGCAAGAGGGATCATTGTATCAACCTACATATTATGTGTGGCCTAGACTGTTTCTAAAATGTTCCAATATTACACAGTTTTCATGAGGGGAGTTTCCTATCTAGGTAATTGGAATATCCATCTGGGTTATCTCTTAAAGAAGTGGGCAACAGTATTCCTTTGTTCTTTACAAAAGAAAAGCCTATGCTAAATCACAACATTGTGAACTCTGGGGCAGTTTAAAGCATTGGATCTACACAGAGGGACAAAGATATGACTCACGGATCCCACGCTTCGACCAGTAATGAAAGTCCTGTTGTATCTCTTCTCAGCTTTATAAGCTTCCAATAATGAGGCAGGTCTTATTCTCAATGGCCTTCAAGTCTGCTAATCTGTTCTTTGCTACAGAACACAGTACTTGAGAGCCCTGCAGCAGGAGGATGCTGAGTTCATAGTCAGACTCTAAGCCTGGATACGTAACACCTTGTCTAAAAGCAAATGTGAATACATTTTAATTAATATCCTCCTTCTCTCACATGCTTAATAGCAGGTTGTAGGAACCAGGCCCGACTGGACTGCCTGCCTGTCTTGCTGTTTCATGTCCTGTTTCTAGCAGCTTCCACGTCTGTGTTTATCTTGGTTAGCTAGTCATGTTTACTGCTCTGAGAACGCGCCCCTCCCTTCCTTGAGACTTTTCCTCCTGTGTGCAATCACCTCTTAAGGGATTTCACCTGGGAGTGGGGGGGAATTCCTGTTTGGCTGCCTATAAGAAGGCTCTTTGGAACTCTGGAAGGGAGGAATAAACCACTGCCG
>OU015752.1:8542169-8562659 GCA_907169655.1 Acomys percivali
GAGGGAGGGAGAGAGATTAGCCTTTTGAGATTTCATCATTTTACATTCTTTTTCAATTAGGAAAAAAAATCAAATGACCAGTTTTTCCTTCCAAATACTCTGTGCCTATTCTTGGGAACTCAAATAACTTCACAGCCTAAGATAACTTACCCATCGTCTTTTATTAATTTATTCTTAAATAGGTAGACCCAAATACTCTACTTTAAATTTGCTGATGTGCTGCTTTCAATAACTAAGAACTACTAATCGCATTCCAATTACTAATGTACATTCATTGTCCCAAATATTTTTTATGATATCCCTGTACATATATGCCATGTACTTTGTTATTACTCACCTTCCCATTACTTTTTCCTTCCTCACACCTTTCCACTCCAATTTTTCCAGAATATCTGCCTAAATTCTAGATGAGAAAAAAATAGATGTGATATTTTTCTTGTTTTACCTGTGATATCTCTCCTTTCCTTTAAACTCTTTTTCAGTTAACATGATGATCTCCAGTTCCAAGCATTTCCTTGAAAATGACATACTTTTGTTCTTTTTGTTTTGTTTCCTCTCCCTCAAATCCCCTGCACCTGGCATCCTGCCCAGAACAACCTCCTTTCTGCTGCTCATTAGAATTACTACTGCTCTATTGTGCACATCATACACAAATTTTCATCCATTGATGAACAAGTAAGCTGGCTCCATAGCTAGCTGTTGGGGAAAGGACTGCAGTATACAATGTGCATGAATGTGCAGACATCGTTGCTGTTTGCTTACTTGAATTTCCTTGTGTATACACATACGAATGATGTAGCTGTGTTGTAAGCCAATCCTATTTTGATTTCTTTGTGAAATTTCATACTTATTTCTATAGTGTCTGCAATAATTTACATCCCATCGATTGTAAAAAGGATCCTTGCTCTCATATACTGTTTGATCTTTTGATGATAACTATTCTGATTAGAATGAGATGGGCTCTCCAGGTATTTTTTATTTAAACTCCACAGATGGATTAAGATGTGGAATATTTTCATACTTTCATTGGTTGTTCCTATTTATTCTTTTGAGAGCTGCCTTTTTTATTCATTTCTCTACTTATTGAATGGATTGGTTTTGTGTTTGTGTTTGTGTGTGTGTGTGTTTAATTTTTTGAGTTCTTTCAGTTTTTTACATCACATTTAATTCACAGCAGTTCAACCTTGGTTTTTTGTGAGACATTCTATGTCTTCACTCTTGAATACATAAAGGTATTCACAATGACTTAATTCCATTCTCTGCCCATCCCAGTACAGCACCAACGCTGTGGTGGGGTGGATGCACAGGGCCAATTATTATGAGTTAAACTTGCGCCCTCATCTGTACAGCAATTCTCACACAAAGCATTTTTACCCAGTGTGTCGCTAGCCATTTTTCTTCCACTCTAAAATTTTCTTATTCTGTGGCACAGTTGAGCTCCTATGAAACGCATTGGTCTTTTTGTATAGCTGTTAATATTTCTTAGGCAAGACCAATCTTGTGCTTTTACTATATGATTATTTTTCTCTTACTTTTGAATCAAAGAGTATTCTGAATACTTTACCAAGAATTTGATGAATAAAGATTTTTCCAGCTTAACTGGTACCATTAAGCACTAGTCCTGGCTCTGTGTAAATATTTCATCTTGTTCTTCTTAATATTTTCCTGTACTTCTTTTTCTATTCTTATATATGATATCATATATATTGTATATATATATCAACATATGATAAATGTTATGATGTGTGTGTGTGTGTGTGTGTGTGTGTGTGTGTGTGTGTGTTGACAGGTGTGGTGCTAAAGATATGATGGAGCCATGCCAGTGGTTTGTGGTACTCTGATGCCTAACTCTCTTTGTCCTCCTTCTGTAGTTTCTACCTTAGCAACTTGATTGTGTCTAAACATCCCAGACCATAGGTCATACTGAGTTCCATACCTTGTAAATACCTACCTCAAGAGCCTCCAATGCTACAGCCTCCTACTTGTTTCCTATCACTGGGGATGAAGTCCAGAAATATTGAGAAATTTCATACCAAATATGTTATATGCTCCTTTGTTTTCTTTCCCCTCCATTCCCTCTTTTCTTCCTTCATTAGAGTTTCCTTCTATTTATTTTGTATAGAAGATAAATGGGAAGTTCTGATATCAGAAAATTCAGCCAAATTATTTTATTCATAGTTAATTTATTTAAAAGTTGTCACCATTCCTAGGATTAAGTCGTGGGACAAATATGACTAAGTCATAAACCATGACACAAAAAGTGGCATTACATTAGTACAGTATCCTCTAATGTGCACTAGTGATTAGATTTCCATTTTTTTAATCACACACAATTCCTAAAAGATTTTTTATCAATTTAACCTCTACATGGAAAAAGAGATGTTAAGGAGGATAAGAACTTTAGTTTAATATAAAAATCTAGCTGTATTTAACATATTTCATTACATTATGAATTTCTGAAAAGTGGCAATTACAGAACTTAATACAAACTTTGTACGAGAAATCAAAATGTGACGCTAATCTTTATTCCAAAGAAATGCATTACTATATATATTAGGCTTTGTCCTAGTAATAAAACATCCTATCATAAATAGAAATTGCCATAAGATCTTTTTCATAACTTTTTCTTGAGTTCCTTCAAGTCTCTTTCTAGTTCACAGTGATGGGGGAAATTTCTACTCGTTTATTGGCATCTCTAAAGCAGCTTTTATTCTCACTGGTAATTTATCTTTTATTCTGATATAGCAATGCTTTTTTGTCTCGGTGTAAAAGCAGAAATTATTGTATATATTTTTCTCCTGTATGTCATAATTTCAAATACTTGCATTACATCTTGCAAGGAACAATACATACAAAAGAACAACACAATCAATATGAAAAATGGCTTTTGAGATTAAAAGCAAAGTCATGGTAGCCAGGAAAAAAACAAAGAAATAGTGCTATGTATTTAAAGGTGCCAGGAAATTGAGGATTGGGGTTAATAGATTTTAGGAAACAAATTACTATGAATCATAGGTTTTAAGTGCTCTATGATAAGAAAGGTTTTTTAGGCCCTCTTAGGTCAATTCAAATTTAAATTGGTATTAAGAAAAAAATTTAAACTAGGGATTTTGTTAATTTTTCAATGCCTCTGGTTGTATTTCTCTTTCCAAATCCTGAGAATAAACTAAGATTTTGTAAAACCCAAGAATTATCAAGTTCATATTGTTCATATCTCCCTTTAGAAAATCAAAATAAAATTCCACATTCTAACCACACTTGGATAAAACAAACTTTTGTATTTTACTTAACACCCAGTTTTCTGCATGAGATTGTAGCTGACTATATTTTTGTGACTTGTGGGGTGCTTTAATTTTTAAAAAAATTCTGTAAGTACTCTGCTCCCTTTCTTTAGTAAGGCTGAGACTGTGTATTATAACATAAATTTGTATATTTCTGTGTCCTACTACCATTGTTTAGTTCCAGTTTCTGTAACTTTCATGCGAGGGACCCACTGTGTAAGTTATTTAGAAAACAGTGGTAATGAAGCTCCTTGCCAGTTCAGCACCAGACAACAAAAATGAGGGTATTGTACAATTATGGTGATACTTGTAAGTCAGTTCTAAAAGTATTTATCATTTTCACCGTATTCTTTTAGCCAGAACTCAGCTGAAAGCTTACAACATGTGTCAGCTAATAATCATTGGTAAGAAGGGGAGGTAATAGTTTTAAAAGCATCTAGTAATTTTTGCTATGCATCACATGAGGTATAATGACATCACGCACAAGACCTAGTACATAGATATCACCAATGGACAAAGCGCCACCTAGTTCTTTGATGTGGAAACAAGAACTGCCTTAAGCTCTGGAGTCCTAAGTTTAAATCTGCCTTTGAGAGGAATGTACTTAGTTCAAACCCATGAGTATAAGCATTGGTTCTACTACAGATTACCAGTACATTTGGAGGTAAGGTCATTAGAAAGAGGCTTTTGCAAAATGATATTATATGGGTGTATCTTGATTCAATATGATTGATGTCTTCATAAGAGAAGACTAGGAGCAGATTAAAGGCACATGTTGACACAGTTGGAATACCACCATGCACAAGCAAATTCTGAGACTTCAGAAATAATTGCTATGACACTTTCACTTGCATTTCCACAATCCCTAAGCCAAAGGTTAGACCTGAGAAACTGTTGTAAATTTATGTGCCTGGGATGAATTTATTTTGATAAATAAGCTAGAAATACAAAATGGAAAATAAAAAAGCATCTTCAACAAATAGTGATGGTCAAACTGCACGTGTGCATGTAGAAGAATGCAAATATTTCCATATCTATCACCCTGAACAAAACTCAAGTACAAGTAGATCAAAGACTTCAACATTAAACCAGACATATTGTGCCCGATAGGAAAAAAAAATAGAGAATAGCTTTGAACGCTTTGGCACAAGAGACAACATTTTGAACAGAACACCAATAACAGAACCACTAAGATGAACAGTTAATAACTGGGTTTTCATGAAACTGAAAAGCTTCTGTAAAGCAAAAGAGACTTTCAGTAGAACAAAATGACAGGCTACAGAATGGGAAAAGTTTTTTTTTTTTAACCAATTCCATATCTGACAGAAGGGTAATTTACAAAATGAATGAACTCAAGAAAGTGAATATTTTAAAAAAGAAAATGCCAAATAATCCAAATTTTAAAATGGGGTACAGATCGAATTGTCAATAGAGGAATCTCAAATGGCTAAGAAACATTTAAAGAAATAGTTAACAACTTTAGCCATCAGAGAAAGGCAACTCAAAACTACTTTGAGAGTCCATCTCATACCTGTCAGGATTGCTAAGATCAATAACAGAAGTGTTAGGTCATGCTGGCAAGGATGTGGAACAAGGGAAACACTCCTCCATTGCTGGTGAGAATGCAAACTTGTACATCCACTGTGGAAATCAATACGGCTGTTCCTCAGAAAATTAGGAATCAATCTACCTGAAGATCCTGCTAATAGCAAATACCCAAAGGATGCTCCCTCCTACCACAAGGACACTGGCTCAACAATGTTATGGAGTATTTAGTGAGAATTTCCAGGAACTGGAAACAACGTGGATATCCCTCAATAGAAGAATGAGTAAAGAAAATGTGGTACATTTACACAATTTACTACATATTTGGAAACTGCTGATTGTTTTTAATTTCTTTCACTACACATAATGTTAACTGTTATATAAATTTCTTATTATAAGCTGTTCCATAAGGTATACATATTTTAAAACATCATATGTGGGCAGCATAATCTGAATTTAGTGGGTTATCAAAACGGAGAGGCACATTAAAAGACATGAAGTTAAAAAGGTGTATCTTTGGGACATGTGGGGAAGATGGGGAGGGTGGATGGGAGTTGGAATAGATATAATTTATCATTGTGGGTGTATATGTATCAAATTCTCAAAATAAAAAATATTTAAAACAATACTGTTATACAATATAGATGTATCTAACTCCTGTTTGTCAGATAAGAATGAGGTTCATTGACTTAATTACATTGTATCCTGGTCTGGTTTCTGTTACTATGACTAAATACCATATTCTGGGTAATGTATATAGAAGGAATAAACTTACAGTCTGGAAAACTGTGAGTTCAAGGCGATAGGACTGGGTAACTGGTGAAGGTTGTCTTGTGGGTGGCATCTTTTTTGAAGAGGAACAATATGTCACACAGTAAGAGGCCACACACAACAAAATCGCAAACTTGGGTGTTTTTTTTTAATTTATTTATTCTTGTTACATCTCTATGGTTATCCCATCCCTTGTATCCTCTCATTCTCCCCTCCCTCCCATTTTCCCCTTATTCCCCTCCCCTATGACTGTTCCTCAGAGGGATTACCTCCCTCTGTATATGCTCATAGGGTATCAAGTCTCTTCTCAGTGACCTGCTGTCCTTCCTCTGAGTGCCACTAGGTCTCCCCCACCAGGGGACATAGTCAAATGTGAGGCACCAGAGTACTTGAGAAAGTCAAATCCCTCTCTCCACTCAAGTGTGGAGACTGTCCTGTCCATGGGCTAGATCAGGGTAGGGGTTATAACAATCCCACTGTTGCAATTAACCCATTGAGCCATTGAGCCATTCATTCAGTCCTGCCTTAGTACATGAAGGAATTAATTTTCTCATGAGAGCAGAATCATTTATGATATAATTCTTGAAACCCTAACTTTGTGGTATCACTTAATTGTGAAATAAGTTTGAATTTCAACAATATTTTTGTGGGACATTCAAATTATGATAGGCATTCTCTTTTCCTGTGTTGCTCAGTAGTTCAAACAGTCTTTCTCGAAACTACACTGGCAAACAAGCTAAGTGATGACTTGTTTCTCAGATTGTGTTGCAAGAGTTTAATCCATATAGATAAAGGTGTATTCGCTTCTCAACAGTAATCTTCCATTGGTGATGTAGACTTGACAAAATTAATTTTACATGTATTTGGGTATCTATATGAGTGTATCCCACATGTGTGTGGGTGCCCTCAGAGACTAAAGGAGGATGTTGGGTACCTTAAAAATTAGGGCTACAGATGGGTGTTAGCAACCTAACACGCATGCTGAGAACAGAATGCAGAGGTCCTTTGATGTAGTAGGAAGCTTTCTCAACCAGTGAGCCATTTTCCCAGCCTCTTAGAAATCTTTAGAGATGAAATGTGCTGCATAAACACAGTAATTAAAAACAGCCCCGCTATAGAAACCATCATTCTGTTCTCTGCATAAAGAAATCGTGCTGTGAGCCACGTGGGATGGCAGTGCTGATTTCAGTGCTTAGGAGTCTGGGATTGGGAGCATGCCTGTAAGTGTGCTTTCTGTTGAGTATTTAAGTGCTTTTTCACAAGCAGGGATGGCTGTGTGTCTAGGGATAATGTGTTTTAAGTAGCAGCAGCCTTACTTTAATGTCTTGATGAGCCTTCTGTGTGACTTCTACTCCCTGAAGCACTAACAGAGCAGGAAAGATGGAATGCAACAGCATACCCCTGAATCTTTCAGATAAGATTAGTAGGAGCAAAGCACTTAAAGATAGTAAAGACCTTTGGGGCTTGCCAGATTCTCCTCCTGAGTGTGCTTTGTCCTTTTTTAAAATTATAAGCTTTTTAGACAAGTTTCCTCCAGCTTACAATTTCTATGAAATTGATGCCCACTTCATGCAAACATTTTTAGAGCTTTCTTATAACACTTCCCTTACAATTGAGCAATTATAATAACCCCAATAGAGGCATTATGTCATTTCCTCTTTTCTTCTCCTCCACCTATCCCCTTTCTAGCTCCTCCTCTAAAGATGGGGTTCAGTTGTGTAATCATTTTAATTCTGTCCTTTTAGCCCATGTCTTTGCCTCTCACCCTCCATTTATTTTCTTCAGTTTGTGTCACAATAGTAAATGAACATCTGATGTCCTATAATTATTTCTACTAGATCCTGAGCTCTGGTGGAAATCATTTGCAGCTAATCTCCTAAATGTTGTTGTTGTTGTTGTTGTTGTTGCTGCTGCTGCTGCCGCTGCTGCTCATCATAGCAGTAGTAATCTTACTTTCACATTAACTGAAGTTCACATTTTACTTGTTTACATAATTCTTGCCAAATTCCACTTTTCTGCCACAGGATTCAATACAAGTTACAACTAACCTACAGTTAGTTCTCATAAATCCCTTTATTCCTCTTGTGTATGACAGTTTTCCAGTTTCTAGTATTGTTTTGCTTGGTTTTGTTTATGTATAAATAAGTTTATTATAAGTAGCACAATATAGCACCAAAACTTGTAGAAGGATATAGACGTAAATTAGGATAGATACAAAGTAAATGCACATGTAAATTCTGTACTGTCCTCCTGGCATTTTGGCCTTTTTCATTTCATGAATGTGTACGTCATAATGATATGATTCATCAATTCATAATTATTTATAACATTTCTCCTTTCCTTCTCCTCCAGAATCCATTCCTGTACCTTGTTATCGGGTTCAGTCACATTTGCGCTGTCCATCTTAGCCTATCAGCTATTGGTAAGATCATTGGCTGGTGACTTATGGGTGCAGCTTCTATGTCATATGTAGAAGACACATTCTCCAGTAGTTTTCATGATCCTCTGGCATTTACAGTCTTCCTGTTGTTCTCTGCATTTTGACCAGTTGTAGCTTCCTGTAATAGACTCTGTCTGATGCATAAGGAAGCTTCAGTGATGAGGAGCAAGAACTCTCCTTATCTGTGTACGTAAGGATAAATATGTAGAATGCATTGAGAAGTTACACTGCTTTAGGACAGTGACACCAGTAGGTTATCCTCTAGGTTCCATGGCTGGGTTTATGGTACTTAAGCAAGTCTTCAGGCCAATTTGGCAGGACAGCTCTTGGTTGCCACCATGATATAAGTGTCACCATTGCCTCTTTGGGAATATCTTTGCCAAAGTTGTGGTACATAGGTGTCACCAGTGGATAGAACTGTTAGCTGACTTTTCCCCTTTGTAGTGTACATAAAACCTCTACAGAGTATGGAAGCTAGTCCTGGGGGAATGAACTTCTGAGTTAGGTCCATTTTGATTTCTCTGAGTCCTTTTTCTGAAGTGTATTCTGTTTTTAGCAATAGGGAAATAACTTCGAATTCTCTGGGGCAACCCAAGGCAATGACAAGCCTTGTTTGGATATTGGATATTGGATTTCCTTGACCCCCCCCCTGACCAAATACTTAAGAGGAGGGTTCTCAGATCTGGCACTTGTGTTTTCTGTAGATATTCTATGGCTCTTAAGAAAAGCATTATCAACCCAAACTGCGTATCTATAGTATAAAGTTTTATTTCAAAAACCATTATTATTTCACATTCTCAAACATTGTTTGTGCTGAGTCCTGTCCCTCCCACTTCTGTCCCTCCCACTGTATTATCCCACCATTTTCCAAGTGTCCCTCCTCCTCATGTTGTCATTTCTCCTTCTTAGCTTCATAGTGTCCTGCTATCGCCCTCTCTAGAGCTTCCTCTTTCCCTGTGCCCTGCCCCATCTTAGTTCCTTTTTACTTTTCTGGTTTCTTCAGTTAATCTAGATTTTATACTCACATCTAAAAACCCTAGGCTAGGATCTACAAATAAGAGAGAACTTGGTGTATTCATTTTCATGAGTCTGAGTTACCTCAGTATACTATCTTAGTGTGTCAATTTTTACTTTCACAGCATACTTCTTTCTGATAAGTTAAAAGAGATGACAATATTGTGTAATTAACATTCAAACACTTAGTGAATACATTTTTCCTAAGTTCAGATAAGCAATTATAAATGGATTTTAGTCAGGGATCTTGATATTTTTACTGCACTATGTTATTTGAGAAAATATACACCTAGCTTATTCAATAACTGTTACTTTCAATAAAACAAACAAATTTACAACTCTTTTGATTTGCTAAAAAAATTAAAGGAATGGAATGTATGTGTCATTTTCATTAATGCACAATTAAAATATCAATTAAATATGTTGTGTCTAAAATTTAATTTTAGGTAAGTGAGTGGGTGAATGGATGGATAAATAGATGGACAGATGGAAGGATGGAGGGACAGCGCCTCTCTCTACTACTTCTAGTTATGTATAAACTACAAGGTCGCTTACCCTAAGAACTATTTGAGGTTCTTCCTTGAACTACTTTATCTTGTCTCCTGTAAGAGAGCATTTAATTTATATTTATAGCAATTTCTTCAAGTTAGAAATATTGCCCAATATGTAATTTTTGTGTGGATGTGCAGTTCTAATGAGTAAAGACATTATGCTGTAAGTGTAATTTGTTATCATATGCATTCACATTGAACACAGCATCTATAATCTAAGGAGTTTATTGGTATCAGAAGTTTCACATTCCTTATTTAGACCATTATATCCATTCAAATTATTTCTACAATAAAAAGCCAACTTTTCTATCATGAAACAGCAGTTTCACTTTGTGTTAATATTTCCATGTGATCATACGCAATTTCCTCTCCTGTACTGAGTTTTCCCCATTACTGTAGCATGAAAATAGGTTTTCCTGTTATGTGTACTATTTTTAGTGTAGCCAAAGATTTTGTAAGAGTAACCTGAATTTAACCTGATTAACTGCAAATGCATTTTGACTTAAGAAATTAATACATTCTTTCTTTTGATAGCATTGCTTTTATTTTCTACTCTACCCACTTTTCTAAAGGTTTAAAGAACCTTGAGTATTTACTGTGTTCTTTCTTGATTTTATTTTCATATATAGACACTGAGATTTGGGGTATGCATGCAACCGCATTCCATAGGACAGTTCCTTTGTACAAAAACAAAAGTCCCCTTTGAGTGACTCTCAGACCATCTCTGAATAATATGCTTGTTCATTCTGGCTAGTCAGCATCCTCTCTAGAGCATCTCATGTTGGTCTTTTATATTGGGCCTTATGTTATTTTGTATTATTGCTTGGTTTATATGTGTCTGATAAGTTTTTTACTATCATTTTGCTCATCACCAAAACATAGATGAAAAAAAGTATTCAAGCAAAGATAGCACATTACATTGGTAAATGTATCACTTCTCAGATACATTAAAATTCTACTTTGCATAACCTAAAATGTACATTCACTGTTGAAGTTGGCTTGCTTTCATCTGAAGGATTTGAGATTCTATTTTCTTTTTCATGTCTAACACTTAGATTTTGAAAATTAAGCACTCTAGATATTGCATGCACAGTTTTTAAAAGTCTAAATACTTGTTTAAAAAATAAAGATTTAGGGTGTGGTGGCACATGCCTTTAATCCCAGCGCGCAGGAGACAGAGGCAGGGGGATCACTGTGAGTTGGAGGCCACCTGGTTTACAAAATGAGTCCAGGACAGCCAGGGCTACAAAGAGAAGCCCTGTCTTGAAAAAACAACAAAAAAGTATTGTTTTATTAAAAAATAAAGATTTAGCTCTATTTGTTCTCCAATTTTTACAATTTGCCAGTTTAATTTGAATCTTGGTGTAACCTGCTAATGTCATCATTGCTGTGAGTGACTCACCTTTATGATCAACATATTTCAGCACTGTGATGCATCTCATACTGACATTTTATGGCATCTTACTCATGGGCACATACATTTTCATTTACAACCAATATAATACTTATGGGCTTCTTCTTCTTGCCTCGTACATCTTCAATCATGAATTATGCCACCTGCAAGCCCTTGTTGAGTGGTTCCCAGTGCAGGCTAACACAGCCCTACTTACAGTTATAAAGCAGTGGCTTTTAATTTTGGCTCCAAGAATGAAAGACACTGATAAGCTGCTGTGGATGGATCAGACAAAACAAGGCAGTTTTGTTATTGAATCAGAGACAGTGTAGATCAAAGTCCAATTAAAGCAATGTAAATTGAAAGGCAATTACACTCAGTCAGAAGATTCATTACTCCTTAAAATGATGTACAAAAATTTCTTTTTTTTAATGACTTTCTCTATTTTACTAGGAAACGATATATTCTTTTATTATCCATATGTATATATGCATATGTTTATAATAAATTAGTATTGTGTTCAATTGGTTTACTGATAGAAACCACTGTTGAAGTGTCTCAAAATTCATAACAAAACAATATTCTTGTCCTCTTCTACTAATAACATCAATGAAAAACTGTTTTTATTCATATAAAAATTTGGAAGACTTTCTAGGCTTCTGTAAATGACCTCCAAATACATAGGTGTCATTACTGAAAACGTTGCTCTTAGATTTTTAAGGCATAATTTATGAAAACCAATGAGCAACTCACATATTCATATTGTTCACAAAATAAACATGTTTTTGAGACATGATAAAATAAATGTGAAGTATGGTGACAGAAAAAAAAATTTTTTTTGTTTGTTTGTTTATTCTGTTCTCATATATTACGTCTCAACTGCAGTTTCCCCTCCCTCTCACCCTCCCAGGACCCATCCCCCAGCACACCCACCTCTTTCTTCCCCAGGCCGACTCTTTCTCTTTTTCCCTTCAGAAAGTAGGAGGCCTTCCAAGTGTGTTTTTTTAAAGATTGAATTGCACTTTTAGTTGTAAGTTTGTGTATATATGCACATGTGTATGTGTGTATGTATGTATGTATACCCCTGTGAGTGCAGGCACTATGGCACATATATGGAAGACAGAAGGCATCTTGCAAGACCCAGTTCTCTTATTCCACCATGTGTGCTTTAAATAAACAAGTTTGGTCATAATATGGAAGCAACTGCTTTTACCCACCAAGGCATCTAGTCATTCCTAAATATGTGGATTTAATGATAATAATTATGCTTATTAAATATAATGCTGTTTAAGTGGTGCCAGATTTATTATAGCGAGATATCACTTAAGGAGGAGAATAGGGTGAAAATGGGAAGGAGGGAGGAATGGGAGGATACAAGTGATGGAATAACAATTGAGTTGTAACCTGAATAAATTAATAAAATTTCTTAAAAAGATAATAAATAAGTAAATAAATAAATAAAATCTGAATATTAAAAAAAAAGACAAACTACTAAATAATCATTACCGTTTGTTGACCATCTGCACTGTTGATAATAACAACATGTTTTAAAAATATGTCCAATGTATATTCTTCCTACAGTCTTTATAAGCTTCATTAAATGGTTTATATTTCACAATAATCAATGAAAAAGATCAATAAACCACTACTGAAGTATGTAAGAAATCATTAATAAAATATATTAAAAAATAATAAAAATAAATTTTAAGATTTTAAAAAAGGAGTCAAACCATATTAGATTAACACATTTAGTGGAAAACTGAAAGAAACCATTCTCATTTGAAACCTTCTATACTTCATTACAATGGTAACAGAAGTTGGTTCTGTAGCTTCCTATGTTTTATGAATCTTACACAAGCAATACTTGTCATTTGATTCTCTACTCCACCATAAAGAAATACAATCTACAAAATATAGGTTGACACTGACTCTCTGATTCTGTTCTACGCTATTCTTTGTTGGAGTGAGAATTTTGTAAACAGAGGAATATTATGGGACTATGTTTTGATTTTAATCCCAGGTGTGGGGGACATGGAGCTGCTTCACAGCAGGTGACATGATTTGCCTCGTGCTCTAGCAGGGGTGTGGTCTTGCCAGCTGCAGATAGTTGCTGCAAATGGGTGACGTTTGAGGACTTTGCAGCCAATATATAAGTGCTAAAGCCCTGGTAGTTGGATAGTTGGTAGCTGAATGCTATTGGTTGTGGTGTGTTATGTAGTCAACAGCAAAGAAGAAACAACAAGAAGAAATTAGATATCTGATGACAAAGATAAAACTTGCCCCAAGGATCTAGATGCTCCTAACCACCAGGAAGTAATGTATTGATACTATCACCCCTTTTCCTCTCTATCCGTTTTTCTCTCCTATGTAGTGTTAGGAGGTTGAAAAGGAAGAAGTAAATGGGTGAAGAAGGGTAAAAGAAAAAAAAAAGAACCCCACAAAGTAGCAAACACCATCTAACGTTTCTTGGTTTGGTTTTCATTTTAGTAGTGAGGGAAATGAGCTATTTTTGTTCAAGGGTAAAGAAGAATGCATATTTCAATGGAGATCAGTCATGTTGCATGCATTTGGCACCATTCAAGCCAACCCCCAAATAGTCCTTTGTGATTCTTATAACTTAAGGGGAAAATAGAAGCAAACAAATAGTTCAATAAACTTTCATCAATCTACTGATTGGACAGGTACTTAGCTATGAATATGGTAAGCAACTAAAGTTGCCTCATTAGTCTGGTTTTATGGTACTCTTTTATGACCCCACATATCACAAAATTACACTCACATTAAAAAGTAACCATCTGGTATGCATCATTTTATGAAATTGGCCAATAAATCTATATAGTGCACTGTGGTAAAATATATTGATCCATAAACTACAACACTGAACAGCAAATTGACTGTAAACTAAAACTCCCAAGTATCCCTTCAGTATTAAAACTTCTGTTTCTAGGCTTGCTCCCAGGCAGCCAAGACTGTTGCTGGCTCCCCAACAACTGGGGCAGAATGATTATCACAAATACTCCTACATGACACGACAGACAACCTCAGGGGAGGATGCCTTTCTGGAGGAAAGCTATGAATGCTTGTGTATGAAATGTCCTCCTGTGTATTGAATACTTGAATGAACTTTTTCTCATCTTTTATTTGAGAAAAAAATAATGTAGAGATTTCATCACTGCTTTATGGTCTGAAGGAAATAATTAGCAATTGAACAGTAAGAATCCATTAAGATATTGCAGTCTCTTCCGGATACTAAATAGAACAGCCACTTGGTGAAATGTAAGAATAGTTCAAAGCATGGGATGCTATTAATCTTATCTCTCTAATCAATATGCTTAAAATATATGAAATTATGATTATTTTAAAAGTACTAGCAATTGAAAAGATAATGTCTTTTATTAACATAAAAAATCTTGCATTATACCATCATACTGGACAGCTAGGGAGCTAGGCATATATTTAAGAAAACCATAGTTCCATGTACCAATTTCATATCAAATCAATATTGATTTTTCTTCTCTAGCTAAAAATAAATGTTGCTTTTTGGATAGCCTTAAGTCTTTGTACTTAGAGAGAGTAAGTTTTCTAATAAGCATTATGTAACTATAGACATGATTGGAGTTGTGCCTGTCATACTCTTCATGTTTTAATTTCACTATCACCTACAGGTGTTCAATTTAGTTCTATTTCAATTACTTGTTTGTTCTTGCTGCTGTTACTAATGTTGGTGCTATTTTCTTTACATACTTTACAATGCTTCCTTCCCATACACATTTTTATTCTTGTTTATAGAGTTGTATATTTTCTTCACTTCTTACCTATGTTGCATTTTTGTTCCTCTGAATAATTACTGGGCAAACATCACAGAGTTCATCTTTCCTGTTTTGTATTCTCTCTTTGTGCTCAAGGCCAACCTGTCCTTCTACCATCTCAGTGTTTTAAAGAACTCTATTTACTGCTAAAGCAGAATAATATTATTCAATATCTTCACTTTCCAGACAGTGGAGAAAAGCACTGTGCTTTCTACAATATTTTATATTCAACATGGCACAGTTCTTAACAACAGTCAGATAGTAACAGAGTCAATGATGGTAGGATGGGAGTTACCTGTTTGTATCTTCTGAAACTCATAAATTAATATGATACAAAACAGCTGTTGAGCAGAATGTGGTGTTTTCTTCAGTTCTCTCCATTTATAGTTGTTCTGAGGCACTTTTACGTTCATTTTCTTACTTCCATTGATAATGATAACATTTGAATCTGATATTTTCATGCCAGCTGTCCTTTTGAAATTCCATTACTCATGTTTTGTGTCTTTGTAGTGGAAATGGGCAAGACTTAAATTAACTTAAGGGCATCAGAAGATAATTAGCTCAGAGACTTCAGCTCAACTTTATGATACCTAAGTTCTTGGTGTTCTAAAAATAATAAAAATTCTTGGGTTTTTAGACACTAAAAAGCATTACTTGTAAAGTTGGCTCTCCCATATGAAATTCACTTATTCTGTTGCCATGGGTAACATATTGGTCATGGAGCGATTGTCTGTTGTATCCTCAAACTGAGACTCAGAGATGTTTCCGGGCCCCAGAAAGCTGTAAACTACATATTTTCTTCTTAACTATTTATTTTTAGTTTAGGAATATTTTGTAGAAAGTTCCTTTATTTTAACATGTGCTATAAGTAGCGTGAATCTTGCATTGATTAATTCTACTTTATATTTGATCTCTGTGTCAACCAGCCTTCAGGGGTACCTGCAGTGACTCCCATTTTAAACCCTGTACCTTTGCTAAGCATACCATTGAAATTATCAGAACAAGTGTCACAACTTCTCACATTCTAATTTTCTGACAATAAAATAAATTTTATTTATTGTAGATGCATAGTAAAGATCCATTTATTCCAGGTAGAAAGATATAAGTGCAAGAGATCACTTAAATAGATATTTGTTAAATGTTAAAATAGATAAATCTCATGTATTAATTTGTTCATAGATAAATATGTATATATGAATGCATATTTTTGCAATATACTGTTCTTAATTCACCTAGTATGTCAGTTCACATACGTCAAGTTCATTCTTTTATTCTTCATTATATTTATTGCATTTTATGGCTACACTGTAATTCTTTATCCAGTATCATGGTATTGAACTATTTCTCTCCCCCAGAAGTAAAATAATTTAAATTTTTATTCAAATATTACCTATGTGAGAGCTTAAGCAATGACTCAGATGTAAAGAGTACATAATACTGTTACAGAGGAAACAATTACAATTCCCTGCATGCGTGTCATAGCACACAACCATCCGTATCTCCAATTCTAGGCGATCCAATGACTCTGGCTTTTAAGACCATTAACATTCATATAAATACACATATATCCAGCATACTGAGTTTAATTTCTTGGAATATACCCAGTAGTGGGACCACTGGATCAAATGGGTGGAAGTCTTATTTTTAGTTTTCAGAAAGACCGCCATGTGCTTTGCACAGTAATAAGAGTATGTAAAAACTACTCCATTTTCTCTAGTATCAATAATTCTTCAGAAACATCTTTCAAAAACTATCTAATATATTCCAGGTCAAAATACACACTAATTTCACATATAATAAACTAAGTACCTTTTTAAATATTTTGTGTGGTACATAAGTATATGTGGTTTTTTTTTGTGCATGTAGGCACACAAGCATATATATCCAGTTTGTAGAGATCAGAGACAATGTGAGTATGTTCTTCCATCACTCCCTACTTATATTTGGGGTAGTATCTCCCTGATTAGCTATGAGCTTGTCATGACAGTGAGCACCATTAAAAACATATTTGTATATAGGCACTGGAGTTCTAAGACAGGTCCTCTGTGTATATTTTATGATTTCTGGTTTAGTGTTTTTATGCCATCCCTGAGTATCCTCCCTTACAAATATGTCTGTCAGATATATTGGGCCAGAAGGCTGAAGATGATGTTCCAAAATTTGCTACTTTAAAAATAAGTATATGTATGTCAGTAATCCTCTTATATTCAAGTAAAAAATGATATAAAAATCTGCATTTATAATAGCAAACAGAAACATTAAATTCACTGGGAATAAATTTAATATAATGTGTCAACATTTTATGAGCAAAACCATGAAATATTTGAAATACCAAAAAGACATTGATTCAAACATAGAAAGAAATCTTCTTATTTAATTACTAAGCCCTTCATGTGAACATTTAAGTTCAGTTTCATGTCTGAAAATTATCTACAGCTGTTTACTCAGAGGTGACTGCCAGTGTTTATAACGGACAAACACCTGTGTGGAGCTAGAAAAGACTACACTAAAGGGAGGTCAAGAATAGGTAGATGAACACTCTCAGACAAAGCCTCATAAGAGGAGGCTGGAGGATCAGCATCCGTTTTTGCTAATATCACATGGCCAACAGAAGATGAAAACTAGACATTGGAGACAACAGAACCTTGAAGCTTCACCTATCTGTGGAAGTGATGGACTTTATATCTGTGGGTGCTGAAACAGGTTGTTCCTCATTTGGAGACAAAAAGACAAATCTGGATACATATATCATCACTTTATTAAATGTTGGTTTAAAAATGCAATGGTAGAAGTTAGGTGGTGTGCACAGTATACAGCAGATCTCCCCAACGGGCTACTTTGTGGATATAAAATTACATGAAGTCAATTCTATAATCTATTTTATATGAAAAGAGGTAACTATAAAGGAATAGATGCAATTGCCTGTGATACCTATAATAAATAGATATAGTCAAGTGCACATGAATCTGATAATTTATATAAGAGAAAGCTCAGAATTAATAGACAAAAATGTTGTGGCTACCTTCTGGGAGTCGAATGAACTTAATGACGAGATGGGAGAATGAGAATATGGTATTTGGGAGAAATAATACTTTGCAGACCATAAGTTTTTATATTGTAGTTTAAAAAACACAGTAGTACATCATCTAAAAATAAGATATTAAGGTTAATGAGGACACTGAAAATAACAAAAAGGAAGTTCAAATAGATGAATTTAATTATAAGTGGATAAAAGAATCATATTTTAGAAATAGAGAAAAATCCAGATAAATGGAAAGCAACATTTCAACTGCTGACTATAAAGCTAAAGAAAGAAAACACACACACACACACACACACACACACACACACACACACGTTGCTAAATAATCCATTCCAACTTTTGAATGTATCTTTATGGTTTCTGACTTAGAGCTTGGCAAACATCTATGTGTATTGAAGGTACAAGAAGCAAATAAATTTTTGTTAATTATAAGGTCCTTGTTTTTCATGGTGAATGAGAGTAATATTAAGGAGGTATTAATCATGTTAATCTGCAATACTGGAATATCAGGTAGTGTCAAATAGTATAGGTACTTATACACAGAAATTTATACATAGATGTTTTTCCCTGCTCTTTCCATGAAGACTATCTAAAAATAACAATATTAGAAGGAATTTAGCACACTTGTCTTCTAGTTGCAAAAAGTACATCTTCTGGGTCTTCTTTGCTCACTAGAAGCAGGAATATTGTATTGCTAAGCACACCACACACTATGGATACAGGGAACAGAGAAATCAAGCTGGAGCTAAGGAGGAAAGTTATTTTCTGCTGGCTAGTGTTCATACTGTCAGGAGGTTCTACACAGTTAGCTGAGTAGAGGGAAGCCATAAAAAATCTCATTGATCATTGGACACTGAATGTTACAATACCAACCTGCCAGTCAAATTCTGCCAGCTGGCACACAGTGACATGAAATTTTGGAGAATGACCCTCTACTTTATGATTGAATTTTAAATCTGCTCACATTTTCATGAGAGGAAATATATACCTTGTATAATAAAGCTGACCAGAGCTTATGGCTAAAAAGATCAAATGCCCTAGGTAGCAACCTACTACAGGCGTTTTGCTGAATGAACATTTAGTCAAAATGATTTATGTTTACCTATAGTAGAGTAAGTAGTGCTGTTCTCAGTCTTGGTCAGAGACACTTCTGTTTGCACTGGTCAACAGCTGATGCAAAGACTCGTAACTGGACTAAGTGTTGGCAATAAATCATTGATGAGTACTTAGCCTAAAATGAGATAGCCATATATTCCCTTCAAGACCTAGAGGACATCATGAAAGAGGCCATAAGTTAGGGAGACATGCTATGTCCTCTCTGTATGGCATGGCTGTTGCTATCATAAACTCACAGCATCTGTGGCTACATGAACAAGCTATGCACAGAAAATGAAAAGAAAATAAAAAGACTTGTTGGTAGTAAGATGACTAATTTGCAAGAAAAGAAGGGTCAGAAATAATGGGAGAGGAATGGGGTGGGTTTTGAAGAGGGAATATGAACCCAATATATTTTAAGTATGTGAGAAAACATTTTTTACATAAAAGTAATACAATGTAGAAAAATGACCAATTTCAAAGTTGGAACACAGGAAAAAAAAATTACAAAGATAATGGGCCACCTAGTGATAAAAGGAAATTAAAAAGTGATTAAAAAAAGTGTTCTTCAGAGACACGGAAATCAATTTTAATGATATTGACCATAACCACAAATCAAATATATATCAACAAACAATGTTTTTCAAAGATTTACTTATTTTATTAATATGTGCTTGATTGTAGGTAAGTAGATCATGTGAGTGCAGGTACCTACAGAGGTCAGAAGACAGCATTAGATCCTCTAGCCTTGAGTTATAAGCAGTTGCGAGCCACCTTATATGAATACTAGAAACCAAACCCCGGCCCTCTCAAAGAACAGTGTGTGTTCTTAACTGACAAGCTATCACCATAGCCATTCAATGTGAAATCTTGATAAAACTCACGGAGACAGAAAGAGAGCAAACATATAATTCCTCCTTAGTGTGTGTTTCTAGCTAAAGCCAAAGAATATGCGATGATCAAAGAAAGGTCATCTAACTGGCCCTAGAGTCATAATTATCACAAACAAGAATCAATTATAGGTGCTAAATCATCAATCTGATGCTAATTTGGGTGAGAACAACAGAAAAAGCAGAAGTTTTATTTTAAGAGTAAAGTGTTATCATTTTAAAAATGTTCTCATTTGAAACATGTGTGAGGCATCATCTTTCAAATATATCAAAGCTGGAGCCTGGGGATGGCTCATTTGAAGCATTCTCTTTGCAAACAAGCAAATCTGAGTCAATCCCTGGAACACACATACAAATTTCAAATGTTGTGCAATACTTTTGAAATCCTACCACTGGGAAAGAAAAAACCGGAGGCTTCACTGGCCAGACCACACAGCTTAATAGGCATGTTCCAGGTCAAGGAGGGATGCTGTCTTAAAGGAGTTGAGAATAACATGTGGAGTTGTCCTCTAGCTTACACACTCAAACACACACACACACACACACACACACAGAGAGAGAGAGAGAGAGAGAGAGAGACAGACAGACAGACAGACAGACAGAGACAGACAGAGACAGAGACAGAGAGACAGACACAGAGACAGGGAGACAGAGACAG
>OU015752.1:8575868-8614838 GCA_907169655.1 Acomys percivali
CACACACACACACACACACACACACACACACACACACACACACACACTTCAAATAACAAGCAAAGAAAATTAAGACTGTTCTATGTGTTTTAAAACCTTCCATATTTATTGTGTTTCTTTTCCTTTGGTTTGCGTGTGTTGGAGAATGAGAATTCTGGGTGATGAGATGGGTAGAGGATTTTAGAGAGAATTAATCCAGTGTTCAGTGTCAGCTTGCATGTTGTTTTCTCTGCTTTGCTTTAGCGTCAATAACACAATTTTCACAATGACCTTGAGCTCCCAAAACAATTCTGAAAGCCACACACAGGTTTATTTTATTTTTTTTGTCTTTTTAAATATTTTTTATTTTTACATAAACATTTATATTATTACACATATACAATAAACTACCTACAGCAAGAAGAACCATGACACAATCAGGAATTATATAAATGTTACATTGTTAGTGTTTTGGCTATTTGTATTTCACAGCCTTGAAGAAAATATCTTTCCTATCTTGGTGCATCTAAAATTCTGAATGTAAAGCAATCTCCATCACATCTTGTCATTATCAACTTAAAACATCTATCTAGACCTAAAAACATCTTAACCCCTAAACAATTAAGCTTCATTGTAAAACTAAACTACCTGGTCTTCAACTCCATCAGAGACTTGAGAAGGAATAAACTTGATTATCTGAGTATGCCGGGAGTGCAGGTTAGTAGCTTTCCAAATGAAAAGATGACAGAGACAGTTTTCTACCTGAATAGTCACCCAAAAGTCTCTATTATGTTGGAGCATCTTCTTCAGTCTTCTGGCCCAATATATCTGAAGACATATTTTAAAATTCAACACATAGTACTTATATCTAGAAAAAGACAGAGAGAAATTGGCCCCAAACACACAAAATCAATGGTTAAAAAAAAATAAAGGAAAGAAGGAAATCATAACATTTACTAGAAATATGAATTCACTGAGAATTTTATTTATAAGAAAACAAAAAGGATTGTACAACACTAGACATTTGGAGGACATAACAAGACACAACTTCTTGGAGACCTAATAATACCTACTTACAGATAGTATTGCTAACACATGTGTCGTTTTCTTCATACATAATCTGATCCGCCTAATTCCAGAAGACTTTTATCGGCGTAGTCACTTATCTTTTATTATCATCAGCTTTCTTCATGTGAACTTTAATTTATTTTATTAGCCCTACTTAGAAGTCTATTGGTGTTTTGGAACAGCCTTAATTGCTTCACTAAACAAAGAACATATATGCCTGAGGAAGACATGAAGTACGCTAGGATTAGCTTGATGTTTACTTATAGCCTCATAACACATCCTTTTGTCATTATGTACTGCACAGAATTTGCTGGTATTTATTAAAAAATATCAGCCTTTATTTTCACAATGCACACATGGTTCGGAAACACTAATCAATGACAGCCTTTTAGTTTGCATGACAGTTACCAACCTGTCAGTAGTTGGGTTGTGGGGATAAACCCCAACAAGACTATCTGAAGAGTCAGTAAAACCTGGCAATTCTCATACATTCAAAAATGATGCTCAATGAAATAGATTTGCCTTGTGATTGTTTGCAGACGTGATCACAGGCATGAAACACCAGACTCTCTTTAGTCTTAAAATAGTAATAAACCTGAATATTGCCTGTATTGAATGGATGTGACCTTATATTACTTCCATCACACAACAGAGAGCAATTTAAGCAATGTAAAAACTACCCTTTATAACACTTGACTCGGGCTTTCTGTTCAATGAAGCCCTGGTTCCCAGTAATTCTGAAGAGACTTGCAGAGGTAGGATGATGTTAAAATGCATGCCAGTTTAGTCTTGATGTGCCCATTTGGATTCACGGCATGCTACAGCTAAGTATCTGATTGCCAGTGCAGCTCAGGAAATTGGTTTGTAAAAGTCATGCTAGATTTTCAAGCTAAGACCAAATAGTGATATTACCATCTGGGCTATTTCAAAAGGACTGAATGGGTTTCTTTTGGTCAAATCCTGCATTTCACCAGTACTGTCTCCCCAACACACACACACACACACACACACACACACACACACACACGCACAGGCACATGTGTCACACACACACACACACACACATACATGCACACACACACACACACACATACATGCACACACACACACACCACAAATGCAAACATATACAAATTCTGAAAGACAGAGACAGATTGAGTTGAAAGGCACTGAACTTGCATATAGACAAATATTTTTATTTTAAGGCTCTGATTTCTTTCTAAGCTTGGGTTCTTCAACTGTAAAAAGTAACATCTATATGCTATTTTCCTCATGTACTATATAAGGAAAAAGTGCTTTCACTTATTTGATCAGTGGTTTTAGAGTAAGTAATATGTTCTAGGCACTGAAAACTTTAGAGAAGTAGACAAACTGCAGACTCAAGCAGATGTATCTATAGTCCATGGCAACACAATAAAACCACCATTTCAATATAACCAGGAAGCAATGATCCACATTTTGGATTTATTTGAATATTGTCAAATAGAGATGGAAGAGACAGTAGAATGATTTTTCCAGAGGCTGAGATACTGTGTTCTGTGGAAACTTGTGACAGTTAAAATACAAACATGAGGACTAAGTACTTGCCTAGTGTTCTTGAGGCCCTGGGGTCTATGCGGAGCTCCCCACAAAGAAACAAATGAATTAAAATTAAATAAAACATACCTGGGGGACATAAAAGTCATGCAGCCACAGAGCCACTGTGTATAAGCTGCTTTTATTAAACAGATGGGACTAAATATATTAATCTCTATTAGCCATGAACTGGTGACCTCAACACCACTATGTCACAATCAGATTTTAGTAATATCACTGGTATTCCCCCAAGTATGTATTTTCTATTATAAATGTATTTTAATTGTATTTTTTAAACTATGTGGCCTGAGGAAAATAAACACTTTTAGGAGGTAAAGGCATGTCGGCAGTGCTACTCTGCATTCATTTGTGAATTCTTAGAACAACAGTGATTTTTGTAGGCTTGTCTCCCTGGTTATAGAATAATACACATCAGCTATTAAAGTCATGCAATATGAAAATTAACAGGTAGAAATGGCAATAGAATCAAATCACATGATGAAGACATAAAGCTTCATCATGTGATTTTAGGACTTTTTATTTTAAAAATGTGTGAGAATAGATGGTGTCTGACACTCTGGGCCTGGGTTACCTCACTCAGTATAATATTTACAGCTCCTCCTTTTTCCTGATAATACCATGTCTCTTTATATGGCTAAGCAGAATTGCACTGGGAGAAAGTGTGGCACATCCTGGTAAAATTATCATGGTGAACTCTCATTGGACATGGTTTGAACAAAATGAAGAAAATGTCTAGTTTATCTTTAATGCAGGTATTTCTAGCTCTATAGCAGAAAATGGTAGATAATGGGAAAGAGTGGGCATGAAGTCATGTTTTCCTCCTCCTGATACATGGGATGTGGAAGCGAATCCAGACGTGTATATACATACCAAGTTCAAAGCCAGCTAGGGCTATGTGAGACCCAGCCTCAAAGTAAAACACAAGAGTTAAAGAAAAAAAGAAAGGGGGGGAGGGAGGAACGGAGGGAGGGAGGGAGAGAGGAAGGGAAGGAGGAGGGAAGGGGGAAGGGCAAGCATAGTTAGAAAGCTTATTCCAAGCCTCAAATAAAAGATAATGGAGATTAGAGCTCAGATGTTGATTAGGGAAGGAATGAAACCCTGTAGGATACAAAATACAATCTGAAAATACTGTGAATTTGATGACAAACAAATAATTAGAGGAAGAACTTTTTTTCTTTATGACTGACAAGTTATAGTTTAATAAAACATACTAATGATGATATTGTTAAATGACAAAAGGGAGATGAAGGGAAATACAAATCAAAGTAAAATGTAAAAATTTCCTCTATACTGGAGAAGTGACTAAGGGAGTCAAATTAAAATGTTAATAGGTAATTAAAAATACCAAACTGCAGAGCTAGAATGACAGGCCCTACTCTAAGGACACACATTCCCAAACATCAATCCTTGGCATTTAAAGCCATGGGAGTGAAAAAAGTCATGAAGGAAAGATCATATGTAATGAAGAGAAAGTCTCAGAGATGGAGCTTGGAGACATTTTAACATAAAAAATTTGGTAAATAAACCCAGTAAAGAATGAAAAGGAAAAAAATGCCTTAATTATAAATTATAATATATAAAATGAATATGTATTTAAACAGAAAGAATATTGAATTAATAATTAATAAGCTTCTAGATGACAGAGCTCCAGGCTCACATGGATTCATAGATGAATTATACCAAACACTTAAGGAATAAGTTTTATAATACCTCCATAATCTCTCAGAAGAAAAATGTAAGGGATTTTTTTCCTTACTAGTTTTGTCATTTTAGCTTTTTGCTTATGTCTATCTAATCGGAAAAAATTACATTATGGTAAAAACAAATAAATAGCAATATTTTCATAAGCATTATTCAAAACTCCTCACTACAGTCCTATCAAACTAAATCTATGTTGTATCAGTGTATAAAATGAAGAATCAATGATCAACTGGTGTTTATTCTTAGTAAGCAAGCACATTCAACAGCCAAATATTTTGTGCAGGTATGATGGCTGGCATGAATGTCAGACTTTCTTTTGGTTTAAAATAGTAATAAAACTGATTACTGACTCTATACAACAGGTGTGATATTATATTACTTCCATTTCACAACGGAGAGCAATTTAAGCAATGCAGCAATGATCTTTTTAGAGAAAAGTTTCCAGCACTTGGCTCCAGGTTTCTGTTTGATGAATCTCTCTCTGGCTTTCTATGGTTCTGAAGAGACTTGCAAAGGCAGGACAATGTTAGAAAGCACCTCATTTTAGTCTTGATGTTATCAACTCTACCAAGTAAGAGCAATCATATGATCACATGAATAAATGCTGAAAAAGCATTTGACACAATCGAAGGCACATACATTATAACCCTCCACAAGAGAGAATACTTCATATTTTATTTAATAGTAGTAAAACCCTGTGGGCACGATCACTTAATAATGGAAAGGTAGGTGATCAGGAGTAAGACAAAGATGTCCTTTCCCGGCTCTTCTCTTTACAACCTGTTCCTCGTCACTCACTGTATCTATAGAAATTAAACAAGGGAAATAAAGCATATTGATTGGAAAGGAGGAAGTATATTTCATTGTTCACGGATGATAGGTAGATACAAAAGTTTCAGTTTATCTCTGTACCCCATGTTTTGGATTTCAGTTTTGTGCAGGGTGATAAATATGGATCTATTTGCATTTTCTTTTTTTATTTTATTTTATTTTATTTTATTTTTTTATTTTTTTAATTTTTTATTAATTTATTCTTGTTACATCTCTATTGTTATCCCATCCCTTGTATCCTCCCATTCTCCCCTCCCTCCCACTTTCCCCTTATTCCCCTCCCTTATGACTGTTCCTCAGAGGGATTACCTCCCCCTGTATATGCTCATAGGGTATCAAGTCTCTTCTCGGTGACCTGCATTTTCTACATGTAGCTATCCACTTAGACTACCACCATTTTTAAAGATGCTATCTTTCTTCCATTATATGGTTTTGGCTTCTTTGTCAAAATCAAGTGTCCATAGATGTGCGGAGGCCTGCACATACTGATGCACCAAGCATGGACATTACAAGCAGAGAAACTAACCCCCTGTTCACATGCAGCCAATGGGTAGCCCATTCTCCGTGTCGGGGAGGGGAAAGGCAACTGCTTCTAACACAAACTCTGGTGCCCACAATTTGATCACTGCCCCTTGGTGGAAAGGCCCTGTGGGAACACAGCAGAAGGGGACACAGGATGTCCAGGTGGGATCTAATAGGCTGCGGTCAGGTGGTGCGGGAGAAGGACCCCACTTGTCAGAGGACTAGGAGCAGGGAGTAGGGTCAAAGAGGGAAGAAGGTTGAGAACAGAAGCATAAGACAAGGGGATTACAATCTTACAACTGGATGTAATGTGAATAAGTTATAATAACATAAATATTTATTATATTTTCAATTTTCAAAATGTCTCCTAGAACTAATGCATTGTAACAAGATTTTTAGAAAAGTAAATATATATGAAGTTCAATAATATTTTTATATACAGAAACTAAAATTTAAAATATTGATATTATACAAATCCCCCTTCAAATAAAGACCTGGTGATAAATCTAATAAAACATAGCAAGAACTAGGGATATAGCCCCCCACATTCATACACAGGAAAACAACATTGTCAAGATATGAATATTTCTCCACATGATACAGTGAAATGTTCACCCTAAATATTCTCAGCAAGTTATTTTATGGCTACTGATGAATTATTTTTAAAATGTTATGAGAAAACAAAAGATCTAGAATAGAAAACAGAACATTGAAAGAGAACAAAACTGAAAACCGGTATTATTGGACTTTATCACTCACTCACTATAAACCACCTTTAACTAACATCCTGGCTGTGTGGAGTAGTGGGAAGCAATGGCTGCCTTCAGTCTCCAGCATGTGAAATGACTGAATAGCATGTCAAGGATTCTGCGTTGCAGGTCCCAGGACAAATAGCGTTGGGTCATGTTAGCCCACAAACTTCGCGTTCATAGCCTACTTCTCTGTAGACCTAATATCCTTGGGACTATTAGGTCAGTCCCTTTGGAATGTACAGATAGATTCTCACCAACTGCAGAAGTGAGGGATGTCATCAGAAACAGACTTCACTGCTTTGCTGGGACCAAGCAATATTTGAGAATTATACTGACTCGTGATGGGCTTTGCTGTGTTACCGTTGAAACTTCATGAATGTAACGACGTTGGAACATGGTACTTGATGTAATATAAATCTGTTTTCTTAAGTACCCATATTTGGATTGAGAATAAACTCTAATTCTCTTTGGAGTAAGAGGTACTGTGTTCTTACTCTTTTACAAATGACACTAGAATAATTAAAACTTTAAAAGAAGAAGAACAGGCAGGCGAGGCCAGCCTGTTCTACAAAGTGAGTCCAGGACAGCCAAGGCTACACAGAGAAACTCTGTCTTGAAAAGCCGGAAAAAAAAATAGAAGAATATTTAAATGGAAACAAAATATACTTGCTGAAGTTTGACAAAAGGAAAGATACAATGCTGTAGGAATAGGCTTTTCTTTCTCTTTTTTATTTTTTTCCTTTTAATAAAAATACATTTTTTCTCACATGATATATCCTGATTATCACTTGTCCTTCCTCAAATCCTTCCCATTCCTCCTCACTTTCCCTCCCATCTAGATCTACTCCCATTATGTCTCTCATTAGAAGACAAACAGGCTTCTAAACTTTAGAATCGAAAAAATAATAATAAAATATAAAAAATAAAATGTAATAGCAGTGCTGAACAAGACAAACAAACAGAAGGAAAAGAGAGCAAGAGAAGGACAAGAATAAGGCCAGCTCATTTACACACTCAGGAATCTCATAAAAACACTAAACCGAAAGCAATAACACATACGCAGAGTAACTGGTGCAGACCTGCACAGGCCCTGTGCATGCTTCCTCAGTCTCTGTGAGTTCATATAAGCTTTAAGCATGTTGACTTAGAGATCCATATTTTCCTGATGTCTTTTCTCCCCTCCAACTCTTAACTCTTACCCCTCTTCTGTGGGCTTTCCTGAGCTGAATTAATAGAGACATCCCACTTAGTGGGGAGAATTCCAAGGTCTGCCACTCTCTGCGTATTCTCTGGCTGTGTTTCTGTATTTTTGTTCTCATCTGCTGAAGAAAGAAGCATCTCTGATCATGGCTTTGTAGAGCACTACTCCATCAATATAGCAGAATACCATTCAGGGTCATTTTAATGCCTGAGTTTTTATTGAATTTTTTTTTTTGTCTGTTGGTTGGTCCAGGGACTATCTATCTCTTTTTCTTAGTAACCCAAAGAATGTTGGGTATGTGTTTTCTCTTGTGGAGTGGGTCTTAAGTCAAATTAGAAATTGGTTGGTTACTCCCCCAAGTTTTGTGCCACCATTGTCCTAGCATATTTTGCAGGTAGGACACCATTGTAGATCAAAGGAGTTGTGGCTAGGTTGGTGCTTATGTTTCTCCTTTGGGAGTGTGCAGAGTACCTTCCTATACCAACGACCCTAGTACACAGAGGTGAAGAGTGACATTAGGGTGTTGTCCTCAGCTATGGGGCCTTGCTGTCAGTTTGTGGAGAAGGATCTAGGCTTAAGAACATCCTGGGTTGTTCAAATATTTTCACTGGAGCCTTTCGGCCAACTACTCAATTAGATGTTATGAAATCCTGGTATTAGAAGCCTTATTTGGCAAAGAAATGGCCAGTTGGGCTTCTGTCTACCCATTACAAGTACAAACCCTTCATCAAAGTACACAACAACATGTGGAAGAAATGCATGAAAAGTTTCTCTCCATCACATACTATTGGAACATTAACACTATAATATATTATTTAACTGTCAAAATTACCAAAATCTAGAAAAGTGACAATATCAAATGCTGGCAAGGACAGAGAGCAACCGGATTACTCATGTATTATCGGTGGGGATGAAAAATGGTGTAACCATGTTGTATGACAAATTGTCAGCTTCGTGCAATCCTATACAAACAGTTAGTAGATTGTCTACTGATTGAAATACCTAGCATCCAGACAGAGGACCTGAAAACTCCCTTACACACAAGCATCTAAATTTAGATTCATTGGTGCAAATATTGCCAATAGCTGTGTCATCTTTCAAACATTGTATAGGCTATAACACATGTGTGCAGATGCAATGTTGAACTCTTGAAAATGTCAAACTCTCATGAAAACAGGGGAAATTAAATAAGCAAAAGAAGGCAATTGGAAGTTGTTCCATAGCTACAGTTACACATTAACAATGAGGATATGTTCTGGTAGAACATCAGTAAGTAAGTTCATTATTTGGGGAGTAGAATATATCTCCACAGAAACATCTACAACATCTCTGCTTGAATTTTGTGAAAGCATCTTAGTGGGTTCCATCCATCTTTGACCAAAAATGTTACTTTATGTCACATTACTATGCATTACATGCTGGAAAAAAATCATAATTATGGAGATCAGCTGCTGCTAGGTAGCAATAAGCAGGGAGGGATGGGTAGGTAGACTAAATAAGAATTTTAGCTATAAAAGAATTCTGTATATGCCTACATGATTGATGACTGAATATCCATCCATTCCCATAAATTATGCAACATCAAGAATGAAGCCCATAAGGTAAAACTATAACTTTTGTGACAGTCATATGTCAATATGCAATTATCAGCTGTAGCAAGTGCTTCATTTTGGTGGAGTGTGTTGATAATTCGCTATGCACATCTGGGGTGAGAGATGTGTGGGAAATCTCTGTGCCGCCATCTCAAATATATGTTGAACTTACAACTACTACAAAATATCAACTATTAGCCACATGTGAGATAAAAATTAAATGAAAGTGTGTTTAAATGGTATTTCATTTCTATAGAATGAAATAAGTAAAGTGAAAAAACCTGCAAAATCCCTTTCAGATTCTTCATTACAAACGTTATCTTTCAGAAAATTTATAGTGAAGAAATATCTGTCAAGTTACTCACGCAACTTCCCCACAGAAGCTTGAGACAAATTATTTTCTTGTCATCCAACTTTATATATTTGTTGTTTTATTGTATCACCTTTTTTGTGTATTAGCATATTACTTACTGTGATGTCCTAGTGTGATAGGAAATGCACCTGCTTGGGACCTTCATATGAGGAGGAGAGATGAGAACAGAGAAAGGCTAGATAACCCATGTGCCAAAACATAAATTGATAGGTGAATTAGTGCTGGTGATACCACACAGTACAGTAACTACAATCTGTAATCTATGGTGTACCTCAGAACACTAACCACTTAGACATGATAAAAGATTAAATGAGATATAAATGGTAATTACCATGCTTTGATATTACATGTACTGAATATCAAACTGCACACAAAACATCTGTAGAAATTTTAAATACCACTTAAAAATAATAAATAATACAAAGAACTGAGATTTCTTGGTTATTATCGTGTCATGGGAGGTCAAGAGAAATTAACTCATTTTAGTGAAAATAATTAGAAAGCAATTGCACTTTTGATCACCCAGTAAAAGCAGCAATCTTTTTTTACCATCTCCCTTGGAAGTGTGGTGCATTTTAAAATATGAACGAACTGACTTCCCACAACAGTCCTCTAAGTCAACATTCCTTGAAATATCAATGGGAGGGGAAGTTACAGTGCACCAAACCTTGTCAAAGTTTCGGGCTGCTAAATAAGCCCCCATAGACAATAGTGGCTTCTCCTTCCTGGGGAAAAGGCATCTCTTCGTGATGCACTGACCTTGCCACTCCTTTCTGTCAAACCAAACCCTACATTTTGTTCACCCCCAAGAAACCCCTTCGCTAAGCTGTTCCTGTCCAAACAGAACTGAGGGCTGTAATTCTCATTCACGTCCTCCGTGCACATCCACACCGTCTGTGGAGTTAAGTCGCAGCCCCCTCACGTTTTTAGAGTTTTGAAATGACATTCTGTAAATTTTAGTTTTCTGCGTGAAGCTAAGTCGGAAATGTCTTCAAATATGAGTCAGAGTCCTCCCGCTTTGTGTTGTATATGGTTTGACATTTCTAAGTAATAAAAGAAGGTGAGCAGAGCTGGTAATGTAAGCCATGAATGTAGATGGTGGCGACAGCAGCCTGCCTTGGGAGAACTGCCCCAGGCAGACTGGGGATTTCAGATCAGTAAGGGATTTTTTACTAAGTCAAGAAAGTACATGATAGCTCGACGACACCAGAATGTTACTTTGTAGGTGCTGTCTAATAAATAATAGATTAATTGCCTGAAGAGTACTCATATCTGTCACTAGCCAGAGGTCCCCATGAATATAGGGTCACAGGTCTAATAGTCAACCTGTCCACCTAAAGCAAGAATTATTTTTGTTGCATGGCATTTGGCCACTTTTTGGAGGCCGGGAGGGATGAAAACAGAGAAGGGTGGGATGTGGTTAGACATGGCTCATGCCTTTAACTCTGGCACATGTGAGCTGGAGGCAGGAGGACTGTGATTCAGAAATGAACGTAGGCTATATAGCAAGACCCTGTCTGAGAAAACAAAGAGAAAAGAGCAGCATACTTAGTCCATAAAAACAAGTGAATGTCAAGGTAGTCCAAGACCATGAGACAAATTATAACTCTCCCAAGCATTAAGCATCGTTTATCTCTTTCATGGCCTCCACAAATCCTGTTGGACTCTGATAATCAGGCCCCTTTCTCTTGTTCTGTTTGACCTCCACTTCGGTAGCAAGAAGCAAACTTCAAAGAACCATCTTCCACGGCAAAGGGACATTTAACTGAAGAAGACTTAGAAGACAAGCAGTTGGAACAGAATAGTTTTAATCAAACTATCCAGCAAGCGCACAGCTCTGCAGGGTGAATATTCCCAGATCACACTGGCACTACAACAGGAGGAGGCTGCCGTCCACAATGACCTCAGCTCACATGAAAGGAAATGAAATAATTTGAAGTTTGAGTGAAAAGGAGATAATTTGACAGTAAATTTACATTTGAGTTTTTGCTGAAATGTCCTTATAACACTTGAGACTAATCCTCTCTGCACACTTGAAGTAAAAGCTTCATTTCACACAAAAGAGAAATTGGCTATTAAATAAGAAGATTTTAGAATGGGCTATATCTCATTCTTAGAGCTAAGCAACTCCATTAGCACTGTAGATTTGGTTTGTTCAACCCCAAGTATATAAGAAGAGAATAATCAAAGCTATTTAAACAGACATCTTAGGTAAAGGTAATTATTGTTAAAACTTTATTTTTATGCAAACAATAAAAGCGGAGTAAACAACAACTACCTTGCTCCTTCACACACACACACACACACACACACACAAATAAATAAATAAAGTAAAATTTCAGTAGACATATAAATACAGATATCCTCAATTCTATGGCTGTTATTACCTTATAAAATTATTGATTAACTTTATCATCAAAATGTGTAGGCTTTAAGAAAAATGGTATATATTGGTTTAGACTGCACAGGACAATGGCATACCAGTACTGTTCCATTGTCCTGTCATTCACTCATACAGAACTCTTGCATTAGCACAATTCAGCAGTCAACATTGAGAATTTTCTGGTTGCAAACAACAGTTCTGGCCAATGAAACAGTTTTAATTTGACTTTGTTCTCTTTATACTGAGAAAGCTGTATACCTAACTAAGTATAATTTCAAAAATCTAAGGAATAATATACTAAATGATCCATCACTATGAAAGGCATTAGAAGTCACATTGAACACAACTTTCAAGTCATGTTGAGTGTAATTTCTACATGTTGGTTCTACTTTCTTTGCTGTTATATAAAACTCAAGCATGAACCATTTCAGGGATACAATCCAATTCTTAATAGCATGAAGAACAATCAATTTGTCATGACAACACCATCAGAGACATAGCATCACTCACTTGAGCCACTCTGGTACAGTTATTTCTACTACTAGGTCTTTCTGTTTATTAATCTCTGGCCTCAGTGTTTGAAAGCCTAGCTCACAAGAATATAATGTGATAAATCACAGTAGACTAATCTCAGAAACATAACATAATAAAATACCTAGACGTACTCTAAGAAATTCACCATGGACTTCCAACTCGGAAATGAAATTGAACAAAGTAGCAGAATTTACCTTGTTTATAAGAGAATAACAGCCATTGTTGCTTATTATAAAAAAAACCCTTTTTTAGAATTTCAAGGTCTCTACACACTCATTATCAACTCTCGTAAACCTTAAAGCTATATTTTCATTTCTTATTTCAGTTCCCAAGAGAAGCAAACGAATCGTTCTTTGCCTGTGCTTCTTCCCATGTTCTGCTATGTGCTCGGTATTGGAAATCAGACCTGGGACAAGTGGCTGAGGTACTTATTTAACAAACCAAAGCAGAGCTGGCCTCCAGCTTCTCCCAGAATCCCTCAGTCCCTATCCGTTACATGGCTGGCATACCTTGACCTCTACCCTAAACTTTCCAGTCCAGGGGCTGGACTTCCTCTCCCCCAGAGGCTGTTCACTAAATAATGAGACATTTTGGTTCCATCCTCCTTCTCTTGGCATTTTCTCTCTCTCCCTTTTCCTCTCTCTCTCTCTCTCTCTCTCTCTCTCTCTCTCTCTTTCTCTCTCTTTCTCTCTCTCTCTCTTTCTCTCTCTTTCTCTCTCTCTCTCTTTCTCTCTCTCTGTGTGTGACTGTATGTTTTCTCTTTCTGCCCTACACCCCCATACAACAACCCCAGCTTTTTTCTCTCACTCTGTATGATGACTTCCCTGGGACCAGTGAACTCACCTGGGAGCTTCCCCCAATACACCTGCCTTTATATACTTTAACTTCACTTAAACTGGATCATTTCGTCACTGGAAGAATACCTGTCATTCAGTCTTCACCACTTCCCAGTGCCACAAGTGTTTCCTTGAGGCACACATTTTTTTTGCATTGAGTATTTCTTAAATCATTGCATCTTCCAGTATTAAGTTATGCATGGAAATGTTCATCAGAGAAATGTGAAAGATAAAAGCCCATAGCTCTCCTTCCCTAGAGTGGAATAAGTTCAGGAAACAACTTAGCACAGGTCATATGGAGAGCAAGCAAAAGGAATGGACCAGTTGCTTCTAACTCAGTATCCTGCCCTTACTCAAGCATTTAGAAAACAATCAATGAAAGAAACTTTCCATAAACAGATGAAGGTACATGAGAACTTCAGTCATGCTAACTATCCTTAGAGTAGAAGCAGAACATTCTGGAAGACAGAATGAAGGCCACGAAGTGTTTCTTTTTTAAGAGACCACCTCTTTCTTCTTTGCTTCAAAGGAAAAGAGAAATTAAAATTTCTGCTGAGTCAGGGGGAAGGGATGGTGTGTGTGTGTGTGTGTGTGTGTGTGTGTTTGTGTGTGTGTGTGTGTGTGTGTGTGTGTGTGTGAACATAAGCTATCGATTATTCATAAAAGCCTAGGCTATGATACTGCAGTCACAGATGGATGGAGGCTCTTGGGGTCGAAGTCAATGTCCAAAAGTCTGTTTACCTGTATAAGGAAACCAAGCATAAGATATGGTGACATACAATGATTTGTGCCTGTGTGTACACAGCTTGGTTTAAATCAACTCAAATAGAATTAAATATAGCCTATTGCTTCTCTACAATGGAAAACCTTCTAAACACAATACCCCATTACATATTGCAGTTATATTAAAACATCAACACATTCCCATCCATCTCTACCCAATGTAGCAGAATATTCAACTAGAAAACTATAATTCAGTTCATCAGCTGAACACGCGATGAGTTTTACTTCCCTACATGAAGGTAAGGCCATGATCAATTACATAAAAAGGCAGAGGCCTAAAGTCTTTCTAACTAACACATGTAGTCTGTTTCAAGAGGAAATTGTATTTTAGAGGTCTAATATGCAAACACTTCTGTTAGTGAGAATACCATCACATAAATTCTCACTTTTGTGGCTGAGTGTGCTATCAACCACAAAGGTATTGGAGCCAGAAATGGGGGTGGCTGTCTTTGGGGTCAGACTTGACTGCTTATGCTATGTAGGTTCTAAGCCAGCTAAGATTTTTGTTTTTCTGGATTACCATTATTTTGCAAATTGGTTGTCATGGCAGAACATTCCTGAAACTGATCAAAGTTGACAGAAAACTTCAGAAAAAAAAAAACTAGCTAAGATTTGGAAGGCATAAAGGAGAAAGGGACTCCTTGGTAGAGACTGGACTCAAATGCATTCTAGGTCAGACTTTCACCAGCCTTCCAGATCGTTTGTCATGGAGATGTTGCAGAGCTCATCTCAGTAGTAACCACATGCTAACAATATAGTTGATTTCCTTGAAGTAATATATACACAGTCACATAGAATTCACAGACACAATCTCTTGTAATAAACATGTGAAAAGTATTCTCTTGTTCAGGAGATGCAAATCTGAGTTAGTATTAAAAAAAGGATTCTTCCTTTAAACACTAAATACTTTATGTTTTCTCCAAAGCAGTCTAGAAATGAAATAGCAGAGAAAACAAGATTATTAATCCTTATACCTTCTTTTCTTTCCAGAAGTGATTTATGCCTTTGTAAAGAGGCACCTGCAAGAACGATTTAACTTGTCTGTCTGGCATAAGTCAATATTTGATGAGTCATTTGTAGATAAAACCATCTATAATCATATATTAATCTACCAAAATCAATTTGAGTAATTTAATCCACAAGCAATACATACATCTCAGTAGGGTCTCATGGTTTTATCCCAGTTTCTCTTCCCATCTTGTGATAGGGTCCGTTTTAAATCATCCCTACTCTCCGACCTTCTTGTTGCTCCCCAGCCTTCTCTAATCCTCTTTTCCTATAGGAGCCCCTTTTTAGAGTTGTGGAGAACCAGATGTGGAGGCCAAGTTCTTCATGAAGTTCCCATCAGACAGAAGGACAAGACTCACTCCTGGATTACCAAGGAGTGTCCAAGCATGGACTTTTTGCCCATTGTCTCTCTGCACTCCTCCTTGTTGATCTGAAGAGGCTCTTTACACCCTTCAAGAAATCCTTAAGATAGAGCATCTCTGTTATTCAATGATAAATTTGAGTCAACCTGTCTTATTTCAACCAATGTTTATCGCCCAATTCTCTCTCCCCATCTCTCCTTTCACCCTCTTGCACCCCTTAAATAAATTTTGTTTCAGAACAAAAATTTACAGTTTAAAAATTATCCCTAAATAATAATGGATTTTTACTGTTTTATAAGCAGATGTACCATCAAGAATTGCTGCAGTGCTATGTAACTCTCTATATCCCCATTTTCCCATGTTCTCAATAACTTTTAAGTGGTAGCTCATGGATTCCTTACTGTTGTTGTCAAAGTGACAGAATAACAGAAGCAGCTTAAGGGAAGAAGCACGGTTTCAGGGATTCAATCCACCATGGATGGCGTGGCCAGATGAACTAGTCTACTCCAAGTGGCAGAAATATATGGTATGGGTGGTCTACATTTTAGCAGTTCAACAAAAGAAGGGCACAGAGTGAAATCAGGACCCTCAATGTATGGTTCTGAGTAACAACCTCTGCTAGCAGTGTTCCACACCTTGCACAAAGAGCAGTGTCGTGTCAACTTAGGACCAGCTGTTCAAGCACATGCAACTTGGGGCATTTCAGATTCAGACACTACAGCTTTGTTTTAGCTATATGGACCTTACTTGAGTATACTTCTGATTATTGCAGCAGACAGGCTACTTGATGAAGGAGTAAAACACGTACTCTCTCTACTCTCTTCTCTCAGCGATCCCACACTGTTGCTCAAAAAAAAAAAAAAAAACTTAAATAGTTATTGAACCAATCTTGGGTGTAGATTAAACTTTTAAGGAAATATGCACTTTATTTTATTTTATAGCATATAAGTGGAAATGCTATTTTATGCAGTAAGTAATTCTTGTTGGTTTCCTAGATAAATGAACTGTATTGAAAAAGGTAGTAAAAGGATTAAAATCAAGGTGCCATGTCTATTCTTCTGCATAGAACACTGGAGTTCATATAGTTCAATAATTAATCAAAACCCTCATAGCATGAGTAGTGCCAAAGCAGAAATAGATTTGATCCTGACCCCATTGGAAGGCAGGGTCTGCAGTTCTTTCAATTACCTCGGGTGTTCCCCCTGTCTTTCCCTTGAACTCTTCAACTTTTCTTCTTGCCTTCACTAACGGTCCTCTAGTGAATGGCAATGTAATTAGTCATTGTAGACTCATCTCAAGGCTTATTCCCTTGCTCAAGTACAGATGAGTATTACAGTTTTTGATACAGGATTGATATGAACCCAATGTGGAGCACTGGACATAGTCACTTTTCTTTAAGTGAACTGGTAATATCCACGTTAGGTCTACACACTGAATATGTAATGAATAGAGGTTGATACTGTAGAGTGCTGGGTGTAGGAAAATCTAACTCTGTGATAAATAAATATAATTATGTTTATTAACACAAAGTATATACTTTAAATTGCTGCAAACACATTGGTATTGAAAGACGAGTGCTAATTTGGGTATAACACAAGGGCCTTTATAATCTATTTTTTTTTTTACTTTTTTTTTCTTTTTTTTCTTTTTTCTTTATTTTTAATTAATTTATTCTTGTTACATTTCTATGGTTATCCCATCCCTTGTATCCTCCCATTCTCCCCTCCCTCCCATTTTCCCCTTATACCCCTCCCCTATGACTGTTCCTCAGAGGGATTACCTCCCTCTGTATATGCTCATAGGGTATCAAGTCTCTTCTCAGTGACCTGCTGTCCTTCCTCTGAGTGCCACTAGGTCTCCCCCCACCAGGGGACATAGTCATATGTGAGGCACCAGAGTAGTTGAGAAAGTCAAATCCTTCTCTCCACTCAAGTGTGGAGACTGTCCTGTCCATGGGCTAGATCAGGGTAGGGGTTTAAATTTTACCGCCTGTATTGTCCTTGGGTAGGGCCTTAGTTTGAGCAGGACCCCAAGACCCAAATCTGCCTATCATAATGTTCTACTTGAAGGTTTCTAGGACCCACTGGATCCTTCTACATTGCTATTCTCCCATTGTTCTCTCATCTAGAGTCCCAATAGGATGTCCTCCCCTCGGTCCCAGTTTCCTGGTAAGGTAAGGCTTTCATGGGACATGCCCATTGGGCTAGTATGCAGATATAAGTGAGTATATACCATTTGAGTCTTTCTGCTTCTGGGTTATCTCACTCATTATGATCATCTCTACCTCAATCCATTTGTCCACAAATTTCGGGAATTCCTTGTTTTTAATAGCTGAGTAGTATTCCATAGTGTATATGTACCACAGTTTCTTTATCCATTCTTCTACTGAGGGACATTTAGGCTGTTTCCATGATCTGGCTATTATGAATAAAGCTGCTATGAACATGGTTGAGCAAATTTTCTTGCTGTGTGGTGGAGCATTTTCTGGGTATATTCCAAGGAGTGGAATAGCTGGGTCTTGAGGAAGCCCTATTCCCAGTTTTCTGAGATAGCACCAGATAGATTTCCAAAGTGGTTTTACTAGTTTGCATTCCCACCAGCAATGAAGGAGTGTTCCTCTCTCCCCACATCCTCTCCAGCATGTGGTGTCACTTGAGTTTTTGATCTTAGCCATTCTGATGGGTGTAAGATGGAATCTCAGAGTTGTTTTGATTTGCATTTCCCTGATGACTAAGGAGGTTGAGCATTTCTTTAAGTGTTTCTCAGCCATTTGATATTCTTCTGTTGAGAATTCTCTGTTTAGTTCCAAGCCCCATTTCTCAATTGGGTTATTTGGTTTGGTGGTGTTTCTGAGCTGCTGTTTCGGGCCTTTATAATCTAATGTCCTTTATTTTAAGAACATGAAGATAGAAATCTCTTGGTAGAGTTGTACACAGTTCCATGATTTCCAGAGTTCCAGGAGACACTCAATAAAATTAACTGTGCAACAAAGCACATGTTAGAGCTAGACTGTGAGAACAAGCTAGTTCCTGGTGAAATTAATGTGCTATTTTAAAAGAACAATTAACAGGATAAATTATCATTTAAGGCAATGGCAATCATCTTATACAAGTATCACTTGTCTCCAGTGATTGAGAAGTGGTTTCTTTTATGGCATTGATAACTATTAAAGTATCAAAGATAAAAACTCAGAATTTTTAAATTGTCTTAAATCACTATCCTTAAGTAAACATCACATGAAAGATTGTTTCTGTGAATGCATACACACACAGAGATGGGGGTACAATAATCAACACTTGATTGCATGGAAGTTGAGAGTGAAATAATAGTTACTGCAGGCAAAGAGGAGTAGAGAGGTAATTGTTCCATGGGTGTTGTCATAGTTAAAGAGGACTAGAAAGTATCTATATATAGAGTGCAGTAGAGTAACTATGGATAATAATGTATGCATTTCAAAAAGATAGCTAAAGAAATCTCAAAAATTTTCCTTATAGAGAATAGTTAAGGAATAGATACATCTAAGCTGATTACACATTATCTATATGTAGCAGAACAACATACAACACTGCAGATATTTATTTTATGTTGTTGTATCAGTTAAAATATATTTTATTTAACTTTCCAAGCAGTTGGTATGTCAAATTATTTATCAACTTTCTGCTTATCAGAGAGATGTGTCAATAGTCTAAGAATGCGATCCTTGTGATCCTTTTGTTATATACAAATTCTAACAATAAATATTCATAATAGTACTTCATAATTTGAAACAACTCTTCCTCTCAGGTTACTGCTAATGTTTAGATATATAGTATCTTAATCCAAACTCTTTCATGTGAAAGAGACACTTAACTCCTACAGGTTTTAAAAAAGGAAACAATTAATCCTTAAAGTTAAACAGTTAAGAGTGGGATCTAGGTTGACTCTTGTGTTTGAGTAGTGACTTAACCAAGTTCAGAAGAACTATTTTTTTTCTAAGATTTCAGCTGCATTTGCCTTACATTGTAGTTTCATGTTTGAATCATCTTTCACTTGATGGTGGCAAGGTAGGTATAAGCAAACACACTCTAAAATCTTAACAGGGCTCATACTACAATCCATTCTCTTTTGTAAAATAGTTTTAGCAGTCACAGGCCTAAATATCTGGGCAGGCTTTCAATCATTTGGCAGTCCAGGTACTGAGGTGGACACTTGGGTCAAACACAATAATACCCACAGAAAAAATGAGGATAAGCATTTCTTCAACATAAAACCAATGGTTTTACAAAACAAAAACAAAGGACAGAAATGCATTACAACACATTTTAAGTATAGCAAGCAGGTTCATGTTCACGTCAACTTCCAAACCTTTCCTTTTCTGGCCAATAACTGGTATTACTCCCAGACACTACTGTTCTCCTTATATGTGAAATGTATGGCATGAGTGCTTCTCATCAAGAGTTCTGCTCTACACATGTGCTTGTAGACAGCATGCCCATCAACTTCTAGTTTCTTTTCATATCTTCATCTTCATTGAAATTCTAGCACAGAGGGCTCAGTCAGACAGTTATTTTTATATATGAAATATTTAATCTACTACCAAGCCTTCAACTGCCATCCTTCCTCTTTGTAAATCAGTGAAGAAAACAATAAATTAATTCCTACCCAAATGATTCATTTCCCTGTAAAAACAGAAGTAAATAGATTTCTACCTAAAGTCCAATGGTAGCAGAGGTCCTTCAGGAGTTGGGATGTGTAGTTTCTGTTGTTATCTAACAATAATAATACATAGTTCAGGATCTAAGCGTTGGTTATACATTATTGCTATCGCAAACGTGGATGACTTAGACAGCCAGATTCATCATATTAGAGCTTGCTTTGTGCACGTGTCTACAGTGTTCTTACAGATTAAGCTAAGAGGTGACAGTCAGCCCTCATCATTATGGGTGAGAAGGTGACTAGATTACTTCTCAATATCCAGTAGGCCAATCTAGACTGGTTCGTGTGGTCACTAAAGATGGAAGGAATGCTGAAACCCATTCTCAGACTTTCCTTGTTCTCTCAGCTTCTCATTTGGCTAAACTGACTCGGCACTTGAACTCCTGTGCCACGGCAGTTGAAAGGCTGCACTGCCAAGTGCAATAAAATGTAGAGATTTGGGCCACTTTTATCAGAATCTTCCCTCAGGTGTCCCACTGGTATTGATCTATATTTATATTTAAATGTATACTCACCCACTCATAAGTTGTCAGTAATTTCTAAATCTAAGATCTCATAGCACACATTATAGCTGGATGGGGCCTTTTAAAGCTAATTCTTTCCTACTCAAGCACTTCTGAAACAAACAAATAGCAACAGACAACCTATCAGACTTCACTGTCAACTAAATGAGACTAAGAAACACCTAGAAACTTTTGGGGCTCACCTTGGAATATATCGGTAGGGTGTTTTCATAAAGGAATAAATGTGGGGAAAGCTATGCCCTCAATGTGGAATGTAACATTCAATGAGTCTTGGGCTGAATAAAAAAACAACAGGGTTGGAGCCTCTTTCTCTACCTCTTGGTCCAGCAAGATGTGAAAGGTCATTGAGGAAAGTTGAGCACTGCTGGGCACATGGTCTCTGCCTACCCGGCCCACCATGATGGACTTTAGAGTGTCAAATGGTGACGCCAAGTAAGTCCTTGCTCCATTAATTTGCCTTCTGTCAGGTATTTGGTAACTAACAACAATGAGAAAAGTAACTAATAGAACTAGTGGCTGAAGACAGAACAATCATAGTAAATAACCAGTTTTAAAGGTGTTTGAAGTTATACCCTATACCCCTGGAAATTCTACAATCTCCCTGGGAGTCTGCTGCCAGGTTTCCCATCTCTGGAAGCACAAATGGGTCCTCAATTGCCATCCTTCTCCCTCCATGGGTGCTTGAGACTCACATCATAGCCTTCAGTCCTCAGTTCCAGTACCACAGCTATTCATTCTACAATGTCCCTTTTTTTTTTTTTTTATTCTATTGGTTTCCTTGCATGAGCAGCATGTGTTAATTGCTTTTGCATAACTGAGAGTTACTAAAAGGATAATGGATTCTTTTGGCTCACAGTTTCAGTGGGTTCAGATTGAAGATTGTTGACCAACGCTCACACCCCTGCCTATGATTAGGCAGAATGTTATGGTAACTTGAATTAATGTCAGTAGCCGAACATAATAGTAGGATGTATAGTGAAGGAACTTCAACATCTTATGGAAAGCAGGAAGCACAAAAGAGGAGTACAAAACAGAAATACCCAAAGACGTGTTCCTTGTGACCTACTTCTCCCAGCTAGACGTGACCTCCACGTCCTTTGATTGTTAAAGAGAACTTCTGATGTAATTGTCTCTGAAAACACCCTACAAACACCTCAAGGGGTGGGTGTAATACTCTCCTAGGTTTCTCATCATCCAATTAATGTGACATTTAATATTAAACCCTAGCCTAGCCCAAGCTGGAATTTTAACTGGTAACTTCGCAGCTTCCCTTTTACATATAGATAGATGAAAATTCAGCCGTTTTACAGTTTAAATTTGCTGTCTCTTTTAGTTCAAACTGCTGCCGTATTTGAACACGCAGCCTCCTTAAAATCTCTACAGATATCTTATGTGTCTGATCGTATTACACATCTGATTTTAAATACACTACCACAGAGACATTGCAACAATGCTTTTCAAGCTACACTCTTCTTTCTCTGTTTGTATATGCATTGCAATTTTGCAATCAGGCTACTGTGACAAGATGTCCTTCAGAATCCTGAAGTCCTTTGCAGACCCAGCTCAGATGTTCCACTGGTACCAGCTTATGTCTTTAAATCTTCACAAGGTATTCCTAACCACATCATTGAGTTGGTATTAATCCAAAGATCTCTGTATCTGTTACCTACTACAGAGATAAATGATTTTATTTTCTAACCCTACAAATACATTCCTGCTTGATCCTCCTTAAGTTTCTTTTGAGAACCTCAGTACCTTTTCTCAGCCACTGTTTCTTTCTGTGCCTTATCATTTAGAGATAGAAGAAAAGATCTAGAGTTTTGCTTTCTTCTTGGAAACATTTCTAACTATGTTTGAATATACAACATGATATTTTCTATATTAATATTTATTGAATGGAATTGTTTTGCCAATTGTTTTATGGTGATGCAATGTATTGGTTGTAGTTTTCTTAGCCTCTGGGAAAATTTTCTTCATTATTTTCCAGGGTTTTGTAAAAATTTCCTCTTTTGTTTCAACTTTTGCAAGATCCACAGTCTAAGATGTTAGTTGTGTTTTTCTTCATCCCATCAGTCAATTTCTACATGAAATATCTAATGCTGTGGAACAGACCTACAAATCACTCCATTATTGCTGACACAGTTTCACATTGGCTGGATAATCATGCTGATCTGCATCAGGCTGTGGTGGTCATAGGATCTGCCACTTGACAAATTCACCTGAAAAGATGGGTAGAGACAGGTTAAATGCACATGCACATTACAAGTGTCTAGCTGACATGGGACAAGGATGTGATGGTGCTGCATTGATAATGTCATTCCATAGGGCAGGAGAGATGGAGCAGTGACTAAAAGCATTGCTGTTGTTGCAGAAGACCAAGGTGGGGATACGTGGAAGCTCACAACTGTCAGGAACATCAGTTCCAGAAGATCTGATGCCCTCTTTTGACTTCTACAGGTATAAGGCAAGCACATGGTACACTTACCAAATGCATATAAACAGAATATAAAAATATAAAAATATATAAACCTGTTGAAAGTAGGCATTCAAACATTATTCAAATGGTTGCAACAGAACTTAAAGACAAAGCATCAAAACAAAAAAGAACCTATGAAGCCAAGACTCAGAACAGAAATATCATCAATTATGTTCTGTCACATAGTATCTGCACAAAGGAGTCACTATGTCAAAGCATATTAAAGGGCAGACGAACACCATCCAAGCACTATTGATGGAAAGAGAAGTAAAGTCAAGTTGAAAAAGATGGCGAGAAGAGAGACTTGTGAGGTTTGCTGGATCTGTCTATTTAATACAATAATTTGGAATTTTTATTTTGTCATTTTTGACACTTTTGAAGTTGGTGAATGTTTCCACTGTATTTCTTAAAAATATAAATATAATAAAATACGTAATTATCAGTATTTGCCTTAAAACACACCATCATTGTCATTTGGGGGAAAATGTCCATGGTTAATATATTGTAATTACAGTTCTTAAAACTGCACTCTCTTATTGTGATTTTTTTTTAATGGAAGCAGAGGGAGAGGTCAAAGTGTGAACTCTGGCATTTTTTCTGGGTCACAATTTTTCCTATGCTACATTACAAAGAGTGAGGTCTTCATTAGTCCACAGGTCCCTGCCCTGAAATCCTGACACCAGGACATTTTCCTGAATCTCTACCCAAAACAGACAGCAATGTAAATAAGGGTTTTCTTTAATAACTACTTATTTATTTTTATGAATACATGTGCATCAGCCTATCTGTAGGTCTCTCTATGATCATGTGTGAATTTCCTCTGCAGCCAGAAGAAGGCCTCAGTTCCCCCAGGAACTAAGATACAGGAGAGTGAGCCACAAGATGTGAGTATTGGGAATTAAACTCTAGTAGCAAGTATCTAAACACCTGGGCCATTCCTCCAGCTCCAACAAAGGAGAATAGACTCCTGGCTTGGATACTAACTTTTTTCTAGCAGTTTGTTGTCCTCAGAAGGTTTCTCTGCTTTAGTGTCCTCAAACAAAGTAAATTACGAAAGGAATTTTAATGAAAAGAATGGACAAGGAGACAGAAAAATTAAAATCGGTGAACAGAGAGGAGTCTTTCTGGGAGAATTGGAGCTCAGCTGCTTTTCTCAAAGCAACCTCCTACCTGAAGAGACTTGGGAACTCCCAGACTCCAACAGTAGAAAGCACTTGAACACAGCCATAAAATAGCTCATGAACATGCTTCCATTTTTGGTGTGTCTTATAATTATTTGGAAGGGAACCCCAAATGAAAAGATCTACTGTGAACGCAGGATCATATCTCTTGCACAGGCTTGAAAAACTAAAACTAGCCTGGAGTATTTTCACATATTTCAGCCAGGCAAATTAAGACACATCGGTGAAGTTAGACAATGGAATACACTCTTGTTAAAGCTATTCGCTTGTCTGCTATACTATCATCCCTAAAAGAGAGGCCAAATGGAGAGAGAAAACTGGTAAATTATGCATCACAGTCTCTATATTGTGGACACAACACAGTCCTACTACACAAGTAGCTGAGAAACCTTTAAAATATAAAAAATTTCATTTCATGAAGTTGTACTTTTGCTATAAAAACAGGTGCTCTGCATACCCTAAAAATTAATTTTTAGGTTATTTTCTGTCATCTGAAATAACAATAGCAATTTAAAAAATAACCAGACTCCCCACAGTGAAGCAATGAACTGCTGTTGGGTTGGATGTCAGAACACAAGTTGATTTTCTTTGCTCAGAAACAGGATGTGGTCTGAAAAACTTTGTTGTCCGAGTTTGCTTACAGTGTAAAAATCCAGCAAGAAACTAGAGTTAAACTCCCTGTGCAGCAATTATTTTTGCTGTCAGCAGGAGGAAAATTTACCTCCAAAGGAAAATCTGAGGAGTCAAATGCGCCATCATGTAGAAGTCAAACTGCTCTCCTGTGTTCTTTCTCCGACTCCTAATATAAATGTCTCTCATAAGAAAGGACCAAGGGTCCTGTGGGCAGAGAAAGATCCAAATAGCAAACTTGGTTCAGACACAGAAAGCATTACTCTCTATAAAGGTCTAGCTGGGGAGTGAGAGCTGTGAGCTGTGGCTCAATTTAAGATGGGTGTTCTAGTGGGATGGCCACTTCCTATACATGCAAGGATTCTGTAAGGATGTTTTACAGTGTACCCGATTCCTATATTTTGTTCCGTTCATTTTTCATGTGCAAAACCTAAGTCTGTAACTTGGCCATTTATCTTCTAGCCAGCCTTCTGATGCAAGGACTAACTTCCTGTTGGAAGTAACTGTTCGCCGTGCACACATCTTCAAGATACACACTGTTCTCTGTTTCTTGGTAATTGTTTCATTGGGAACCAGGAACATGAAAATGGGATGGGGGTGGGGGTGGGAGCCAACTGGTCAACCAACAAAGACTAAGCAGTAATTACTGCAAAGCAATTTTCTATGATGTGGTCCCTCAGACCTCAGGATAGCAACTGGTTAATAGGATCCTTCATTTGGGGCTTCATCATATGCAGTTCTCACTTGCAAAAATCACAAGATGTTTTTCAAAAATCAAGAAAAGCATGAAAATTGTGTAAATAAATAATACTCTTTCAACTTTATCTGGAAAAATAGTTATTTTGTTAATGAGATATATGTATATGCTTTAGATACCTAAATTCATTGACAACCCGTGTTGTTTTGTTTTGTTTCTCCTTAGCTTCCTTTCCCACTTTCTGATTAGCTGCAGCAATTGCTCCCAAGTCTTTGGACTCTGGCTACTTTCAAATTAAAATATGTTATTATTCGAGGCACAGCAGTGGTGCTTATCTGGAGATTGTCCCATAAACATTGTGGGAGGTTTGGCATTTGAAAGAGAAGGCTTCTGTCAGCGGTGGAGGGGGGCGGGGGTAGACTCTACAGACAGCCCTAGAAGAAGCTACAGTGAGAGGGAAACCAGCAGAGCCTATGGGTGGGTCTAGGAATGTAGCCAGCCGTTGTACCCACATTGCACCGCGGGAGACTCCAAGGGGCTGTCAAAGGCAGATAAGCACGCATGCATGGAATTCAATTTGTGCTGGTCCAGGAGTCAGCAGTGCAGTGAATGACACCCCACAAGAGCCTCCTTGAATAGTTTGGAAATTAAACCTCATTTTCAGACCTCCTGAAAAATAGCAGGCTGGACAGCCCTGGGATGAAAAAGACCAAGCAGGGCCGCAGGCATGGGATCTCTAAAGAAACCTCCATTCTGAGGAAGACAGTACATTAGTTAAATGAAGTCAAAAGAACGAGAAAGTCTATCTGAATGAAGGTAATGCCCTCACTGATCTAGCTGCTGCTTGGGCAGCCATGGGGCAAGGTTTCCAGAGGGAGAAGCCCCGGGTATCTGTGCAGACGCAGAGTTTACAGATAGAAACACACAGATGCCCCGAGAGGGCTTGAGGTTCCTGCCAGCAAATACTGCAGAGGATCCCAGTTGCCTCGCCAGGAGCAGAAGCTACTACAGACCAAAAGGAGCCATGCTGCTCCGTCAAGAACCCAGCGTGCCTGTGTGTCCGAGCTGATGCTACATCCAGTAACGAGCATAACACAGGACAGACTCCAAAATCGATTAGATACTGTCTCAATAAACGTGTGTTCTTTCTGTGACAACACTACCGCAGTACACTGCACCACATCTCCAGTCCTCCCTGCAGAACCAATGAGGCACTCGTCCTGTCAGGCTGGATTCCTTGTAACTTGGGGGGAGCTCCATCAGGTTGCTCTTCCCACTGCTTGTCTGTCTCCCCTCTCTCTCCTCCTGATACCTTATACTCCTTTATTTCAATTCCCCCCCCCCACAGTTCTTAGTTGGTTGTTGTCCAATAAGATCATGCTCCCCCATATTCTCTGTAACACTGCCGTCCCGACTATCCATCTACTGAGTAAGGAGTTACAGATGCCAAGCTAATCTCAGTAACCTTTTTAGTCTCAAGACCTAGGTTTGTGTCCGGTATACAGTAGGAATTTAGAAAATGATTTTTGGCCAAGTACATGAAAACGGCTTTAAAGAGCTTTACATGGTTTCTTTCTTTCTTTCTTTCTTTCTTTCTTTCTTTCTTTCTTTCTTTCTATCTGTCTAGACCAATGCCAGTAATGAGCTTTGTAGAAAGGTCTAGAAACTCGCCAGAATAAAATTAAGTATCACTGGCAAGGAGGTAGGGCTTCTGATTCCAATAAGCTGTAACAAGGCAAATAAGATCTCTCCCCAGGATTCTTACACTTATCCTACGTGGTTTTACTTTCTTCTGCTTTGACTCTTGTACCATACAATGGCCTAATCCATCCATCTTTTCTATAGACAGAGAGGCCTTCCTCAAACAGAACCCAGAAACATTACTCATGATATAAATTTTAACTTTCCAATATGAAACATAAAGTCCTGTGCTTGTTGCCCAACCCCTGACTATCCCATGAGCATCTGGTTTCACAATCCATCATTCAACATTTACACTTCAGCCTTACCTGATTATTTCTACTGTAGTTGAGATACTGCAAACAAAATAAAATAGGTGTGATTGATTCTTTTATACACTGGCCTAAACATTAATTGCAAAGCAAAAGTGTGAGGAACTGTACCATTCCTGTCAGTTTACAGATGATCCTCCCGTAGAACTCTTTCTCTTCTTTAAGCTTGGCTTGATGCCTATTTTATATTGTCACCTGCTTTTGCAAAGAACCCTATGAACTGACCTGTGCAGATGGCTTGGTAAAGAACTTGATACTCAGCTTTTGAGTATTTCAACAAAATGCACTTCATAGTGGATCTGATCTGAAGACCCCACAGACCATGTGGACAGTGAGGTGAGTTTGATGTACAGGGACAAGACGTAGTAATATTCCCCGTGGCAAGGAGTTTAATCATTTATCTATAGACAACAGACTGATTACACCACATCCTTCAGAGATCATGCCGATATTGAGGCCTTTACTTGGTATTTTGCCTACAGTGTGTAACAGTGTGTAAACAGCATTGCTACAGTGTAAATGTTCAACAGTTCAAACAAGATCACATAGAGATAAAAACCAAAAAGCAAAACAAACAAACAAAAAACCTACCCATATTTACCATCTCTCATTGTGTACCTTGAGAACTGAATATATTTTACAGGATGATGTACAATGGAAATAGAGATGAGCCGGACCTTGAACCAAAGGTACGCATTATACATAAACATATAACTTGTAAGTACTGAATATCGCTGCGGCAATGTAGATGTGCCCCAGCTGTATTGTTCTAGCATTTTATCATCTTACACACACACAAACACACACACACACACACAACACACACACAACACACACACACATACGCACATGCACACACTCACACACTATTTCTAAGAAAGGCCTAATTCAATTCAGGTTGCATCTTTCAAAACAACAGTATCTTGTCAACTCAGGTAATAATTTTTGTTAGAAGTTGGATATCAAGTTTTTAAGTACACCAAATTATTAGTAATTCTTAAAAATGAATACCCTCCTTATGAAATTCTATATTCCAATATATCCAATATATTTAAGATTATATAAAGTGCATTAGGATGTGTTTCCATGCTTTTCTGAATAATTTCTGTGAAATGAAAGCTTCTTGCAAGAAGTCATATAAAAGGAGGGGGCTTCTGAAAGTTGAAATTTCAGGCTTATATTTTCTCTTTTCCATAAGACAAGCTCAGATGTCAACTGTCAGCATATCATTTCCTTTTCATTGAGCTGTTTGCCCGGTATTCACAAATCCAATTACTTTTCAGTAGCATCAAACAAGATTCTTACATGATTTTATTCTGCAACTCTGAATTTACTTCCCACTGCTTTTTGCTTTGCTTGCTTAAAACGAAAATCGGCCACTTTCCTTCTCTCTCTCTCTCTCTCTCTCTCTCTCTCTCTCTCTCTCTCTCTCTCTCTCTCTCTCTCTCTCTTCTTTTTATTTATTTATTTTTTTTGGAGCTGGGAGTGGGGGGCAATATATCAGTGGGTTTTCAGCCTCAACGTGAGTGAGACAAACATTCTTTCCAGTTGCAAAGAGCAACGTACGTTGCTTCACACTTTGAAACTAGTTAAGAGAGGTTCTTGTGGGACTCTGGTCGTGCAGGAGGATAAGCTCCTGGTTGTGACAGGTGGGAAACAGGTGTGTTTATTTTAGAGTTTATTCTCACAGAGTGTCAGAGGCCAGACTGAACTGAAGTCAGCTCTTCTCTACCTTCAAACTGCACCTCTACCATAGGTTTGCCTTCACTCTGAAAGACACCATGGAGGTCCCTATGAAACATACATTTCCATTTGTTTTAAAGAGAACCTTTGCTGCAGCTTGATAGTGTTACTTCCACTCTGGCTTGCTGTTGCCCATGGGGAAAAGGAGAGGAAATAGAATACAAAGAACCAAAGTTAGAATCACAGATCATGAAAACTGGAGGGTGTCTCAAAGACACACTGATGCCACAAAGACTTGGCAGCATCAGGTCAGATCTCTCTTGTTTTGTGTACCTGGAATAGGAGCCAGGTAACTCAGGCTGCTCTCGTATCAGCCCTGCAATGGATGCTCAAAGAAGAAAATGGCCACCACCACTAAAGCCATTCTTGCCCCCTAATGGAGAACAAAGATCCTCTATAGCCTATAAGACAGTTTACTATCAAATTTATCACACCCTCATACCATGCTCCTTTCTAAGACACCAATTGTTAAACCTTTAAAGAAACATGCCAAATTAACTTGAAATAAACAGTAACATGGTTAATACTTTCCACTCTGTAAAACATTTCCATGTTTAGTATTGCATCAAGTGATTTGATAGCTTTGTAAGATATTTTTCAGCTATAGAAATGAAGTAGAAAATGTTGAAAAAAAAAACCCTTTGTTAACAGCCGCATGGTTCACTGATTCTGTCACAAATGAGAGCATGCTAAGCAAAAATAATAATGATGGAAGGCCACAGCGCTTTTTTCTGATATAATCCTGTCTCTTCTTACCCTCATTCTGTTAAGTGGGCTGTGCTCTTGGCATGATAGGCATTTGGAAGCGATGGCTGATTTTGAAACACTTGTGCTAGCTTGCATGTAATCACACTTATGTACACATTAATAGCATCAATGATTAATTATTTATGTGTATAATATCATCATTTCAGGCCAACAAGCAATTTTGAAATCAATGAGATACTGTCTATCCGTGGTATAAGCCTTAGGTGTGGCACACTGAAGGAGACACTTGAATCTTTTTCTTGTTAACTTCAAGATGATCACAGTTCAGAAAGTGTTATGTGATTATCTGCCTTTCTGCTCAGAAACAAGTTTTTGACACTTCTGAAATGATGGGCTGCTTAGTTGACTCCTTTCTGTAGCTGCAGAAATAGTAGAGCTAGAAGTTGGCTGCAGGGTCCTCTTCACACTTATCCTCAGACCTGTGTGGCTTATCAGAAAGCTAACTGATAAGTTTTATAATAGAAATCAGTACCCATTTTTTAATTGCATTATAAGCCGACAACAGTAATTCTGATCCAATGCATTCAGGAATTTAATTTGTAATTCACTATTTTGTTCGAAAATCCTTTCAATGTTCATCATCTGTCTCGGTACATTTCTCTACATCTTGTTTGGGCCAGTGGGATATACACAGGTGTTCTACAAGCAAAGGCTTTAAAACAATTATATGATATGACTCCTACTCCATCCATACTGCTGATACTGTGAAAGTGTGTCTGTTGGCCACAGGAGGAGATAAGATACACAGATAGAAGATAAATATCCCCAGCTGAGCTATTGCTCAATTAACCAAATACAAGACAAGCAACAAATATCTGATAAACATGATCATTGCTTTAAACCACTGAGTCTCAATTCATTTCTTGTTAAACATTTTTTGTCACATTGGCTTCTCGTATACGATGCCTTCAAATTCATACTGTCTTTTCACAACTAAAAAAATTAATTTTGCCACTGTTCCTTAGAAAAACATTGTCTACCTTGTTTTGTACCAGGATATATAATATATACTATATAATGTCTTAAATTATACTTCTATGAGTTAATTACCTTGGTGTTTACCAATAGGTGCATGGATCTAGAAGGATGCCAGTATTTGCAGTGCTAGGAAGATGCTGACAGAATCAGGATTTCAGAGCCAAAGCTCATTGCAACACACTACCTGGCTCTGATAGTGAAGGTGACCTGTCAAATGTTGGGATTATTGCCAACCAGATAGTCCTTGATAAACAGCACCATAAAATATGTATGTGCCATGAGTGCATTTGGATGTTAGTCACTCTTGCAGCTAATAGTGAATATAAGCCATGCCTACAGTAATGATGTGGTACATATGTTTACCATGCATTGTGTCCCAGACAAAAACAGAGACATTGATTTTATACATAGTGTGAGCGTTCTCACAGAGAGAGAGAGAGAGAAAAAGAGAGAGAGAGAAAGAGAGAGAAAGAGAGAGAGAGAGAGAGAGAGAGAGAGAGAGAGAGAGAGAGAGAGATCAAGCCCAAGAATAAGTCCTGAGGTATAGGAAGGAGAACAGTAAAGAAGACTGGGAACAATCAGAAGACAATATCTCATATGAAGAAGAGTTTTTGTTTCTTTTCACTTCATTATTGTTTGGAGTCAGCTTCACTGGATTGGCTGATAACCACCCACACAGAACACAGATGACAAAGAACCTTCTTTCTCAATCTACTAATTAAGATGCTAATTCTGCCTGAAAATAATGTTTTACCATTTGTCTGAATGTTTTACTCTTGTCCCACTCAAACTGTGATGTAAAATTAGCCATCCCAATAAAGCACTGGCAAGTTGGTGGATTACTGTTTTCCCCTTCATTTCTGTCCCTAGGAATTGTTACAAACCAAAACATAAGCATGCTGCTGGTGGGTGACTTTAAAATCCCTTTGTGACTGCAGCCCTATGCTAGCCCTGTTTGTATATACAAATGTGTCAGTACACTTTCCTTTGTAACTCTTTCAACTCCACAGAAGATAACTGTACACAAATTATAACACATATACTTCTATTTCACAAAAAAAACAACTAAAAATTACATTGTAGTGTACTAATGACATCATAAAAAGAAAAGACAAGGAGAAGACATGAAGAGCTGAAGACTTCATTTCCACCTGATCTCAAACAGGTATATATACTACATGAAAGGTTTCCCTCTTCTTCTCAAACCAAAAGAGTCTAAATTCATTACCTGTGCTTACCATGACATATTATCAAAAAATAAATTACATAATTCATGTTTATGTAAGCTAGTATTCCAAAGTCAAGGTGTTAGGAGATCAATGCTCTAGCTATGAATTTTGACGCCTAGAATGAATTTTTGTCTTCAGAGACTGATTGACAGATTAGAACTTCAGTACTGTGGAGAGATTGGAAAGTTGCAGGCCCAGAGGCTACTCAACTTGAGCTAGCTATGAAGTCCCCCTTCCTGCCTTCAAAATAAGTCATTTCTTGCCCACCACTGTCCCAGAGCTAACAACCTGTAAGCAATAGATAAAAATATTTTGGAATATATTGCCTTAGCAGACAACACCAAAGCTAAGACTATCAACATCTCTGGCCTATAGAAAAGCTACATCCCCATTAGGTGGTGGTGCTGCATGCCTTTAATCTCAGTACTTGGAAGGTAGAGACAGGGGAATCTTTATGAGTTCAAGGCCAACATGGTCTACAGAGCAAGATCCAGGAGAGCCAGAGCTATACAGAGAAGCCCTGTCTCATAAACAAAAACAAAAACAAACAAACAAACAAAAAAGAAAAGCTATGTCCATCTTGCTGTAAAGACCTATCTGATGTACCTATCAACATACTTTAAACTTTTCTTGACTTATGACTTCCTTTGTTCGACAAAACTATAAATCCTCAGGAAACTACTTCCATGATGGGACTTTGAATTTGGGCCAGTTCATCTACCTTGCTGAATTATTTCTTCACTGGTTATTAGAACTTGTTTCTTCAGGATTCCAATGTCGACTGAATACAGACTGAGACACCGTCTTCATGGACTCTGGACTCTGCGCCTTTCCATCAGGTGACAGCCACTGATGGACTAGCTGAATCACCGCTCATGTGCCATCTTACTGAAACTTGCTCTCACTTACATAGGTTCATTCTAACAGCTACGTTGTTCTAAAGAACACTTACTAATCCAGCTATGGAACTGGTCCCTACAAAGAAAAGTTACTGCAGTGACCCCATTGTCAAAGCCCGTTCCCCTCCAAATTCTTTTCTGGGTGCTTCCGTTCTACCTCTATGTCTCAGAACATTCAAGTGAAGCGGATAATAACCTAAGAAGCCAACCCATAGACATGATTCCAACTTCAGCTAGCAGAGATCTTAACAGAAAGTGAGGTATAAGAATAGGATGCCTCTATCCATGCACCCACCCATAAAATACAGTATTAAACAATAATTTTCAAAAAGAAAAAATTGAAGTTTGTCACTAAATTAATGAATCTCACAGATCTGGTATGGATATCTTTAAGTATAGAGTCAAATAATATATACATCAAAATTCTTCTTAGAAGCATTCCAAATATGAAATTCCATGTCCTGTATCCTCTAGACCAGGGTTTTGGGTTGGCCTTTGACATGTTTTTAATCTGTGGAGTCATGGTCCTGTGGAGATCCACAGCTGGGTTGTCAGGAATGTGACGGCTCTGAAACGTTCTGCATCATTTGATCATGAAAAATTATTAAAGTCATTATTATATAGTTGATGGAGAATACCATGAGAAAAAAGATATACTACTTCCCTGGTGCAAAGTATAAAGAACACCCAAAATAATTTCCCAAGTAACAGATAGAAAAGTGCCTTATATGGTGTCAAGTAACCTGTTCCTATAAAGTTTTATTTCTAATGCCCATTAATTTAAGGAGGTTGAAAAAGTAATCCAGAGAGTAAAGCAAAAAGCAACAACAATAACAAAAAAACATGGTGAAGTTTTAAAAGTAAATCTATTTGAAATTTGCTTTACCAGCTCTATGAGTAGAACAGACTCCTCTCCCAAGGAGTTCTGCAATGGAAACTACAATTAACCTACTTTTCAAGATCATTAATGTCATGCTATAATGAAATATTTTAGTGTAATAAAGCTATTTTTACAATTTTCCTAAAAAATCATGCTGTTGATGCAGAAAGAGAAGTAAATTGACATTCAATTAGCTTCTCCTTGTAGAACTCCTTGTAATTATTATGTTGAAAACCTGCACCGCTTGAATTCCTATATGTTCAATGCGTGAACATGCAAGACTCTCCTAAATTTAACATACATACACACCTTTCTTCTATATGAAACATTTGACAGTATTATCTGCACATTGAAGGGAATTCGGGGTTGTTAAGTACCTTTTAACTACTTAACACAGGCATTTACCGCCTCACCTTTGAGGATCTGAGTTTCAGGTTACCCTGTCACCAGCACACTGTCCATGTTCCAGCAGGATGCCCAGGAAGACACAGAGATCAGCAAGGGGGACCAAATGCTGCTTGAGGTTTAGGGTTAGGTTTTGGAGTCTGTAGTGACATAACCCAGTCAGCAGACCATGATTCACAACTGCTATTTCTTTCATTGTTAAATTTCTTCTTCTTCCGATCAGAATCTGAAAAAGGACCATTTTCAAAATATCTAAGGAAAGACACACAAACCAATGTTAAAGAGACAAGCAACCCAGTTTAAGAATGGGGGTAAACAAAATATTGAAAACTGCACTGCACATAAGAAAGTATGAAAATGTGAGGCAAGAACAGGAAAGCATCACTAGTTACGGTAACATGTCATAGAGATCCCACAGCACTCGCATTTAAATGATAAAAACATAACTTTGTCAAGTTTTTAAATTATGATGCAACTAAATTCTCATGTAATGTGACTTAATATAATCCTTTTCACAATCACCTTTAGAGCTTCAAAATAGCTTATAGAAATGTTAAGTTCATGGCCTACTCATTATTTGCAACTGATATATATTTAAATCAAAGTATGGGTGTGAGAATAATTTTGTCAGTTTCATTCATGACCCAAGCCTTCACCCATAATATACATTATTGTACAGTGAAAAAGAACAATTTGCTGAAGAGTGTTTCTAACTGATGAATCTCAGGCATTCATTGTGCTCAAATAGCCTTTGAGACATAGTCTCACAAACATTTCTTACCAGTGGACCATGATCACTATGGGATGTTGGCCAGAAGACTTTCTTACTCTCTGACAAGGTCCTACCCATCCCAACCCAGTTCAATTTGTCATCAAAAATCATATTCATATGAATCCAACCTGCTGACTGTGTTCTAAATATTTACCCTTACATCCACAGATGAGTGTAGCTCTCACCTTCATCAGAGAAGCCTCCTGTAGCACACAGAGACCATTGCAAAAGCACACAACTGTTCCAAACTCAGAAAACAAGCAATCATGGGGTGCTTAGCCAGAACTGGTACATGTATAATTCTATGCGTACACCTAAGACTTAAGGGACAGTGAAGAAGAGAGAAGAGAGAAATTGTAAAAACCAGAGGACCAGCAAATGTGCTGCAAGACTGGATCTTCTAGAGACAGTAAGGAAATTGTACCCATGAAATCAATAATATGTTGCTTAAATGAGACCTGAAACTGGCAACACCATTTGATATGCCAAAGTACATGAAGAAAGTCATGAGGCTGACCCCTGTGTGAAGAGCTATAGATAACTAAGGACTGTGGAGAGGGAGAAGTTGTCTTTTCCAGGGCTAAGCTCCTAAGTTGGTTCTGCACTGCCAAGTGGTCAACCCTAAAAACATAACATGTGAGGGAGCCTACAGGTAGAGGTAGGACAGGAGAGGAGAAGAGAAAGTATGTAGTTTCATATTAACTTAAAGTAAGATAAGTTAAAAATCTCCATACCGATGCTTTCCCCATATGTGACTTGATAACTGAGCACTAGAACTGAAATATCCCTAGGTCAATATAAATTCAGCTGTGACTTTTTTTTTACCAGCATAGTAACTGCAGTGAACAAAGTGCAGACTCTAGCTTCTGAGAAGAGTCTCACACAAACGGTGCTATGTATGCCCTTATGACGCTTAGGAGAGAGAGAGAGAGAGAGAGAGAGAGAGAGAGAGAGAGAGAGAGAGAGAGAGAGAGAGAGAGAGAGAGAGAAACAGCACAGGTGCACATACTTAATCTAAGACTACGGTCACCAACAATTATAAGCCATTCAGCAATCAAAGGATTGCATCTATCAGGTGAAAACAATTTATCTTAGCCTCCTCACATATGCACGAAATACATGATCCGAGTTGACCTGACAGCTAGAAGCAGGTATCAAAAAGTTTTAAGATTGGTAATAAAGCTCCGATTCTGTATTACCATTTAATTAAATAAGATGCTTCTGAATCCCAGTGAGCATGCCGATAGTGCAGATGACCTGCTAGCTAATAACCTCAAGATAACACAGTGAAGATGCCTGCTGGGCTTACCCAGGGAGGACAGCGGCATGCCTTTAGAAAGGAGCAAGGAATCAAGTCCCTGTATCAAAAAACTGAACTTGTAAGACAAAAACTACTGTTAGTGAAGCAGATGACTCTAGAGAAAGGATTTTCAAACGCTTCCCATAAAACTCTCCTACTTTCTAATGGATCTGCTTTCTGGTCCCCTAACTGCTTCTCATAATCCTTTTCACATAAGAGGAAAAATATGATTCAGTAACCTATTCTATACAGCAGCACAGAGCATCACACGTGGATACAGAAGCTGCAGCTGCCTGTAGCTGTTTTTCAGTCATGGCTATTCTGGGGATGATTGCATGGTCACTCTTGCCCCAGACACAGGAAGTTATCACCTCACAAGTGATGTGCAATTTTTGTGTTTTATTTGAGTACCTTTGTCTGAACAGGCACATTAAAATGACTACTTACCAGTAGCACTTAAGTCCAGAGCCAAATGTGAGGGCGAAGCCTATCAACCTCAGATCATCTCCATGAGTGACTGGCATAGCTGCAGCTATGTTTTATACTCACAGCTATCTAAAATACTGCCTGAACTATATCAAAGCTGAGTTTCTAGCGTATACATGAAATGTAGGTGATTTTGAAACTTAGGCTTGAATTCCATACCCATGATATTTTAGTATGTACCAGCAAATTCTCCACATCGATTCAGAAATCCAGACCACTCAGGTCCCAAGTATTTCCAATAGTGATGCCAAACTTGTCTTACAAGTGTCACAGCTTAAAACAGCAAACTGTTGTCATGTCACACAGGTTAAAAGTATGGAGTGGGCATGGTGGCACTTCCCTTTAGTCCCAGCACTGGGGATACAGAGGCAGGTGGATCGCTGTGAGTTCGAGGCCAGCCTGGTCTACAAAGCCAAGGCTACCCAGAAACCCTGTCTCAAAAACAAACAAACAAAAAAGTCTGAGCTTTGGGATCAGAAACATGCAGCAGTCATCCCATCTCATGCAGGGACACTTTCTTAGTTCTAGGGAAATTTCTATTTGCTGTCGAGATGTTGAGAGGATTTCCTTCCTTATCATTTTCCCACCAACTGTATCCACCGCCAGTCTGCCAAGCCTTCAGTCCTTCTGTTCCAGACTTCCTTTTGGCTGCCCCTTCCACTGGTCTCTCTGCCTCAAGGAATATATATGTCATCAGCTCTGCCCATTTCATTTAGCCATTATTTCCCTATGTGTTATTACTTTTAATAATTCTTACATTTTTTAAAATATATTTTATTAATTTATTCATATTATATCTCAATTGTTATCCCATCCATTGTATCCTACCATTCCTCCCTCCCTCCCATTTTCCCCTTACTCCCTTCCCCTATGACTGTGACTGAGGGGGACCTTTTTCCCAAATATATGCTCATAGGGTATAGTTTAAAATTTTTATCATTACCCAAAACTATGAAATCCATTTATCCTCCAACATGGCATAGTTATTGAAAACCATGAGGTACAAAATTCACGAAGGCCAAAATGCTGCCCATGACATAATTCACAACAGCAAATACTTTTGAAAACTATTACCTAAAATCCCTCAGTGCTATAGACTTCTTCAAAAACTATAAGGTTAATTATTTACTTTAAACCTTTTTGAGATGGTTAATATAATCGTAAAGTTAAACAGTAAAGGAGGATTATCTGCCCAATTAAATAAAAAGTTAAATTGCCTCCAATTACTTTTCAAATGAAATACAAAGGAGAGGGGAAAAGGGATGAGGTTTTAAAATAAAGTTTAACTATAAAGAGAATGAGAAAATAAAGGCATGTAGATGAAGTCAGGGGCAATTGTAACATACCACAGAAATCTGGAGGTTGAGGTAGAAGAATGGCCAGCTGATGGCCACCTTGGCTACATATAGAGGCCTCATTGCAAATATTTTAGAGATAAATCCAATGCATCAACAGCTCAACAATTAAAATTAATTATTAGAAGAGTTAAACATACACATGCACGAAAAAAGTAAAACTAAAGGACGTAAATAGTTTTAAAGTAAAAGGATATAGGAGGTGCCTCAGACCTGGAACAAGCAGCTCCAGTTTCTTTCAGCATCCCTCAGCCCCTACCTGCTGCAGGGTGTGGCCAGCATACCCCATCCTCTACCTTGAGCTTTCCAGCCCACTATATAATGCAGTCATTTTGTATCCCCATTTTCTCTTCTCTTGCTCACTCTCTCTTCCTTGTTTCTGCATTTCTGCTCTCCTTCTCTTCCTCTCCTCTCTTTCT
>OU015752.1:8614848-8629577 GCA_907169655.1 Acomys percivali
ACATTAAAATTCATCAGAAGAATCATAGACAAAAATACAACCACTGTGTTAGGCAAACACTGACTCAGATCCGTTACAGTTTTCATATCTGGAAGAGGGTAACTATGGTTTCCGATACTTTTTTTACTACTTTTCCAAAAATGCTGATTACCATAATGTATTATTGCACATTTTATTTAAAGGTACACAATTACTGGCACAAACCAAATGTTAACAATCACATCCTCACAAAACACAAAAACAAAACAAGAAACACCCAGAGCATTTCTAAACTATAAAATCTAATAACCATGGAGTAATATTCCAGGCACAATGCCCTTTTATTTCCTTCAAAAATCCTAAGGTTTCCCACTGTAGGCCTGGCATTATCTCATTTCTAAAAGGTAACCTCAAGACTTCAACCAGACTTACAGCAACCGACTTGCAAGTTCCTGATCTCCACATTGATCCTTTCTAGGATGCGATTCTGCTACAGAAACAAAGATGTCTCTGTAGATGCAAAAATCACAGTTCTCATCTTAAGGGAAATAAGAGAGAGTTTATTCTGGAATAATTTGGAGTAATCCTTGTCTAGGAAAATGACCTAGATTACACAAAATGCCATGCTCCAAGTGAAAGCTGTATAACTTGACAGTGCAAAGAAAGTTCTATATCAAGGCGAGTTCAAAGTACGTTGGTGGATACCTCAGAGATGCAATTACAGTAAGATGGGGCAATCCTTCCACAGATGCGAGATGCTATCTCATAACATTCTTAGCTTTGGGGTTGGTGGAAGCTATTACTAGTGTGATAGGTTAATAGATTCAGAAAGGTTTTTTATTTATTACTCAAAGGATGTTGGTTCTGAGGCAGAGGTTCAGGAGTTCAGGGCAAGGGATGGCTGTTCAGGTGGCTAAAGGTCAAGGTCTGGACTGGAAACATTCCAATCTCCCTACAGTACTGAAATGTAATCAGTCGATCAGTTTGTGCAGATACAGTCTCTACCCAGGAGCTCTCCTTCACAGCTTGGTACCCAGACAAAACACATTCTACTCTCCTATGGAGTCTCCAGGGCTGCTATTACGTCACAGGAAGAGAGAAACAGGAAGGGATAGCCTTCCGTACCCAGGTCAAGTTCACTGCTGTGAGCTGCTGACTGCAGGCATGGTGCTTACTACGGAAACGAAATAAAAATGTTAGAGTGCCACGTAAGCATGACGTCCAGCACAGCCGTATATTAAATAAAACACCATCTATGGCTTCAGCGTTGAATCTGCTGCCTTGAAACAGCGAGTGAGTCGCTAAGACAGCCTTTCCATGGAGTTGAGTTGTTCTGTTTCAAGTAACTTCGTTCTGTGATTCTTCTTGCCTTCCTCCATTCTTCCCACGACTAAAATACTGAAAGGGAGGCCTGGAAACCTGAAATTATGGTAAGCAGATGGGTAGCTTACTCATGGCTGCTACTTTTGAATATGCAAAATGGAATAATAACACTTGTCTCCGGGAGGGGGGGCAATTGTGAGACTAACGTACCCTCTTGTACACAGCAGCAAAAATAATGTCTGTTACATATTAAATGTTGACAGAATAGCCAGTAGTGATATCGCAGGTGATGAACTTGTGCCAAAAGCATCTTAAACATTATAAAATTCTTATGTTAGATTCACAAGGAAAAGAATCAAAAAGGTGTAAGTTGATTTGTGTTATGAGACCCATCGTGTCTGTAGTTGATTTTAATAATTTCTCCAGTGAGGACAGCTAGCGGTGGGGGGCTGGGCACAGGTCGTTTCACAAAGCCGAATACATTCAGGCTCCGATCACAAACTGTTGAAACAAGATGATTCAAGGTCCTTCCTAGTCAATGTAGCCTTGTAAATCGAGGTCTCTTTCGAATCCTGTCCTCCATCAGGGGAAAGCTCAAAGCCATCCCAGACAGACGAAGCTCCATCTTCCTGATGGTTGTTAAAGGTGACAGATGAAATGACTGCTGGCAGTTTCACTGAGATCCCCAGAGAGCAAGAGTCAAATTCAAGATACAAGCAGGAAAAGAATGTGGTATGAAAGTGATACAGGGTCTGACAGATTGAAGCGGATTCTCAGAGGGATTGAGACGAGAGAATAAAACAAGCCACATGCTCTTAAACGGTCTACAGGGCTCACGGATTTTATTATTCAGGTGACAATTGACAGCAATGGTTATTGGCTCTCTAGATCAAAAAAGCAGTAATTTTACTTTTTTTTTTTTTATTTGGGGTTATTTAGGCTCTCTAATACTGCAGTAGCCTTAACAGTGGCTGGTAGGGTGAATAATATTGAAAGATGTCAGCAAGCTAAGAATAGAGTTCCTTATTTGATTTGTCCACTGGTGTGTGTGTGTGTGTGTGTGTGTGTGTGTGTGTGTGTGTGTGACTGTATCCCCAAGAATCAGATTCCAAATATGAATTTTTCAAGGGAATTTTGTGATAGATGAAAAGACAAAATGCTTTTAAATAAAGAACTTATTTCTTTAATAAATTTGTTACCATCATCATCTTCATTTCTTCATCATCATATAATCAGAATAAATCAAGCTGAGAAAACTACAGTGCCTTTACTCTGTGACTTACCATAATTTCCTACTCTGTGTGTGTGTGTGTGTGTGTGTGTGTGTGTGTGTGTGTGTATGAATATAATGTATTTTTTAATGTCTCTCTCTTTACCACTAAATTTTTGATTGGTCTGAGTTGTTATCATTTGGATATTCTAAGGGTAAGAAGTATCCAGACTACTCATAGAGTGTATCAGCATTCAGTAAAATTCACCCTAATTATAAAGGCTGACTTCCATGAAAATCCCATAAACAACTTTAATTAGCTAGACATTTATTCTCTCACTCAGAGGTCAACAGGAATGGTTATCTGGTGTGCATAATTACCTATTATTATACCATTCAGAGAGAAACTGTGGTTGAAGCTTAATATTCGACTGCAGTCTAACCCACCTTTGCTTTAAGTGGGTCTGTTTTTATAGCTGTTTTAAAAGTCTGCAGAGAACAGTAGAGAACAGTAAACTACACATCATATAGAGGCATTTACCAAAGGGTGAGCACTTAATTAGTCCCGTGTTCAATAGCACTGACCTCTATCATGGACCAGGGTCAGAATTCTCCTGCAGTGAAAACTGCACTTGATACTGTTCTAATGTTTCTTTCAGGGAACAACCACAGAATAGCCACAGAGTGCTTTCAAGCTCAAAGGAAAGGAGTTTACTTAACAATAAATAATTCTAGTTATTCTGACGTTTCTTTATTAATCGTAGATTTGTACCCTGAACTTATATGTTAAAATCACATATAAAGCTATGTGAAGATTATTATTCATGTTTTTAGGCACTAAAAAGTCATGACTCATGCTGAAAATAACTTATAACAGGACATTTAAATAACTCGGAATTAACACAGTGAAATATATTGTCAGCAAATACTTGCCATATTTCTTCTTTGGCTTCATTTTCTGTGCATATAATTGATTAGTTGGAATCAGCAATATGACTGATAAGTTGTCCACCTTGAGTTATTAATACAATTTTGAGTGCTCTCAGTAATGCCTGGGTTGGAATAGCATGGGGAGCAGTGGAAGCAAGCGGACAGTGTCAACAACTCTAATGATTTTTCTTCTCTAAGAGTATCAGAGATCTAGCCAATGAACAGCTCACTCTCCATAGTTGTAGGGAGAGCGAGGACTGCCTCTGACATAAACTCTGGTGCCCAAGATTTGATCACTCCCTCCTGGTAGGGATTACCAGAAACAGCATTAGGTGTATGAATATTTAGTAAAATGCTTCTATGAGAGAAAACACAGGTGAGAGAAAAAAATAAAGTGTATATGTTAGAGCCAAGTGCTGTAGAAGGAGAAAGCCATCAGGTTATCATACAGCTCTGAGCCTGAGAGGGAGCCCAGCGTACAACAGAAAACTGTGTGCCCTGAGGTCAATGACAAAGGGCACTGGAAAGTTCTTACCCCAAAGTCAGTACAGAAACATGGTGGCCCCAGGAATGGGTTTATTTTAGCAACACCTAGTTCCTAGTCAAGAGGCCAATTAGATCTCATGGTCTTTCTCATAAAGACCACGAGAAATAAGGAAAAATACTGATGCTATTATTTGAATGTGAATTGTCCTTCACAGGCTCATATATTGAATATTTCCCCACACCTTATGGGGTTATTTTAGAAGCTGGTTGGACCTAAAGGAGATAGGGCCTCACTAGAGAAAGTGGGTTGAGATGAAGTTGGGAGAGGGGCTTGGCCTTGAAGTTTTACAAGTTGTTTCCAGGTCTCTGCTACTTGCTGACTCAAGATACATGGTGACCAGCCACTTTAATACCCCTCCCCAGCATACCCTCCCCACCATAATGTGCCATATCCTCTCAAATAGTAAACTGAAATAAACCTTTTCTCCAAACTCATTTCTTGTCAGGTTTTTGGTCATAGTAATGACAAAAGTAATTAACACAATAGAAATGTCTAGGGGTGTTTCCACCTCCCTGGGGTCTTCCTCCCTCTTCTCATCTTCCTTGCCTTCCATTTCCCCTCCATCTTCTTCCTCCTCCCCAACTTCCTCCTCTTCTTCCCATCTTTCCTCTCTTTTCCTATTTTCACTTTATGACAAATGCCATAATGTCACCATTAGCATAGTCTATATATGGCCTTTTTATAATTCACACACCTATAACCATAATAGTCTTTAAGACAAAATATAACTCAGAGGCTAGTGTGTATTAGGTAGACAGGTTGCAGACAGTGACCAGTCGGATAATCTTAAGAATATTATAGTTTAGTCTACCAGGAGCTCTCATTCATAGAAAATCAAATTATTGGCTTTCTGATGAATGCTTTTGTTTCTCCCTTAACCTAAACTCTTGCGTTTTGTTGTTAGAAATGGATTAGAAAATAAAATTGTAAAACATCCCCTCAGGAAAGAGAAAATATAGATTTGCAAGCTGAGAATGTGGCTAGCATAGCCAGAGATCAAGGGTTTCCTGGAAACAGAGGCTTGGACTAAGAATGGGACCAATTTTGCCATGGAGAAGCTCTCAAACACACTGGATAATTGAGAGCAGGTGACAGTCATGTCCCCCCCTCATCCACACAGATGAGTTGGCCACAGTGAGAACAGTAGCTTCGGTTTTTATTGTCTAGTCTTATTTTTGCTGTTTAAAGCACAACAAAGGAAGAATGGCACAAGGCAGAGGAAAAACCACAGGTTTTGTGGTACATTTCCCATAGCTTCACCTGGCAAGCTCTACTCTTTGGATCAAGCCCTTGAACAATTCCCAACTCGGAGCAGAGCAGTTCAAGAGCAAAGGTGAAACAAATGAAACGGACAGGAATTAATAAATCAATTTTCAGTACTCCTAACACCCAGAAACTGAAGCTGAGCTTTCTAGCTTCCCATTTCTGTAGGACACTTGGATTCTATGAAATCAACCTAGAGAATCTTGAATTTTCATAAAAGAAAGTTTGCAGTAATACTAATCAGTGTCAGTAGTAAAAACATATTTGTCTGTTTCTTATAAAACACACATATACTCACATTGTTGTTGTTTTGTCAGAGAACACACGGATTAAAGCCTGCCGTCTCACAACTGTAACCAGCACAGTACACTCATTTTCTGGGATATCCGAGTGTTTATATTGATTGCTCTAGTCCTGGTTGGCATTCTCCATGTTTAATGTAAGGGTTTTCATTTGAAAACTGTCACTGGCATAACAAAGCTCTGGCGCCATCTGCCTTCTTTGACACCTTTGAACTGCACAGCTTTATTGAGATCTCACCCACCCCTGACCATTCTCTTTGCTTTTTCTTCGAATACACTGTAGAATGCCAGAGGTGGGGTGTAATATTTCTGCTAGTGCACAAATGACATGATGTGCTGTATCTTCAGCTAAAACATGTCATAGATGAAAAACAGAACAAACTAAATGAAGATGCAAGTGTACCATATATTTTATGCCAGCAAATATGTTGCCAGTTTAATTGTCTCCTGATTCTTTGTTCTAACTTAAGTTGGGAGGGGCGTGTATGAACAGGTGCCTGTTTTCTCTTCCATAGAAGTTTACATGATTGAGCTTTACCCTGCCACTCTTTCAGCTATAGTAAAGGTCCTTTACTGCCATCAACTGGAATAAACAAAATCAACAAAGGAAAGTTAATACAAGAGTCTATTTTAATTCTATATTTGCCCATGCATAATGGCTCATACCCGTGAACATACCCATTATGTAGGCTAATTGAAGGCTTGCCTTGGGTCTATAATGACTTCCTATCTCAAAACAAGTTAATAACCGATTGAAAATAAAATAGAAATTTCTCCATTCAATAAGCATTTATTAGTGAACCTGAGCAAGGCCCAGCTTGTCCCATAGAACACTTAGAGGACAAAAATCAAAATGCATTATGAGCCATGATAAAGAAATAAACTATAGCATGTGTCCAAGTTAAGCTGAAGTAGTAATTGTAGGCTCAAGAATTCTCCTTTTCTGGACTCATTAATACCAGTATTTCCCAGTTCTTCTACCCTCTTATAGAAATTGGATTATGATTGCATGAGACAGTTATTTCCTCCTGGTGCCTTAAGGCTCATAGTTCACCACTAGTTTCCAGTTGTGAAAAGCAGAAATAAGCATGAAAAATTTACTGAATAGCATATAGATGGAACGTCACTTATGTTAGAGGAAATAATACACTATTATGACTGTGATTGGTGGGGTACTCTCAATTTTGAACAGCCACCCATAAAAATGCTATGCCAAATGGTTTCTTCCCCCATTTTGAATCTGAAAAATATTAATTTGTGGAAGCCGACCAAAGTCATATACATCTTTAATAGTTTCATTTCAGGTGATCATCCTGGCTGGAGTGAAGGATGCCTAGAAAACTGAGGCAACACTGGCTCTGGGTGTGTCCACAATAGTGTTTGGATAGAATAATAGCATGTGAAACAGCAAACTGAGTGGGTAAATCCACCTGGAGATGCATATCTCTATCCAAATGTCTAGGTGGAATGAGAACGAGGCATTGCAGGTAACTCACTGTCTGCAGCACCTCCTTTCTAAGAAAGCTAGCCACCTGCTACTGCGGCTCTTAGGCTCTGGGTTCTTCTATCTTTATATTCTAAGATTTACTACTTCAAGCATCCAAAGGCATTCAGACCTTTGTTTTCTGGCTGGGACTACACATACACCAGCTTCCTAGGTTCTGCGCCTTCTACCTTCTTGGGCAAAGGCATACCGGCAGCTTGTATATAGACTTTGTAGAACTCAGCAACCATGACTGTTTAGCTGATCTAACAAGTTCATGTATTTTTCTATTGTTTTTTTCCCACTGGAGAACTACAGCATCTATGGTAACTTTCAGTTGCTTCTCAATTGCCACAAAGGTACAGCACATGGATCCATCATTATCTTCTAGGTAAGTGTGAGATGAAACATATGGATCAAAGTGGAACTTCAAAACATTTCTCCATGTTCATGAAGATCTACATCCCCCTTTCTAGATCCATAAAAGCACCATGAAGGCAAAAGTGCCACCATGGCAGAAGTGTTGATTGGCTCCTAAAGGTTCCTCTGTGGACACAGAGGTTAATATTTAAATTAGCTGTTCTCATGTTGTGTGATGTCTCAGAGAAAACGTTTCTTTAGCAGCTCCTTTTTTGAACTTTCTAGATCAGAATATTATAGAAGGAGGCTTTTTGTGTTTCCAAAATACTTGAAAAATAAGTAATTTTGGATGAATATATGATTTGCTATACAAATATGAAATAGTCCTTTATAAGAAAATAACTTATTATGATGTGAAATTCACTGAAAAGGAAGAATTTTACAAGTCCATCAGTCCATCCAAAAAATAGAGTTTTAACTATGACTCCAGAAATGAGAAGACATATATAATAAAATAGTCCCATACAGAAAGAACATTGTTTAATAATTATTTGTGGGTGAATCAGTAAAAAATCTGAAAAGATTAAATTTGTATGCAATGTTTTTTATCATATTCTATCATTTCCCTACAGATAATCCCACCTGGCTACCCACTCCATGTACCTTCCCTGTCTTCAACCAACAAGACAAACAAGAAAACCACCATGAGAATAAAAAGTACATATCCATGGAGTACATGTTGTGCAACTCAACTCCTCCTGAGCAAGGCCATAGATTGAGGTTGATAGAACCAATGCCACCCCATTAAAGAGAACCGATTTCCCCTGTCTCAGGAGGTATCAACTTCAAATAGCTTCTTGGGTAGGGATGACGCGTTATGCTCTCCTCCTCTTCTCTATGCTGAGACTTTGTCTGAACTGAACGTGTGCAGGTCTGGTGCAAGTCTTGTGCACGCTGCTATGAGTTTACAGGTTCATCAGTCAAGTTGTATCTAGAAACTGTGGTTTCCTTGAACTCATCCACTATCTCTGGCTCTTATACTCTTCCTCCTTTTCAACACAGACCTCTGAGCTGTGAGGGGATGGATATAAAGACATTTCGTTTAGGAAGGAGTGCTCTGAAGACTCGCTCTCTGTGCACAGCTGTGATCTCTGTGATAATTACCACCTACTGCAGAAAGAAGCTTTTATAGTGAGAGTTGAGTGGTTTTCCTGACCCATGGTAGAGAAATATGCCATTAGAGGTCATTTAATTGCCATGTTCAGTCAGCAAAATGATAGTAATAGATTTTCCCTTAGAACCAAAGACCTGTCTAGTCTCAGGTTCTTGGCCTCATTAATAGTGTTAGACATGGGTTCTATCTCATCGTTGGGTTACATCTTGTGGAAGTAAATGACTTACAAAATATCAAATTTTGCTTTGAGATACTATATTCAATTTCAATTATTCAAGTATATTAAGAATTTTACTAAATTGTAGGAGGTTCATTATAAGTATTATTATCTCAGTTTATACTCTAATACTGAAGTCTAAGTATAGTTTAGACAACTTAGAAATTATATAATTCAGAATTATATAATTATTTATCAATATGAATAATTAAAATTTGCCTAAAACCTTAATTAGGAATGTAAGCATAATTTTCTAACAAGTGAGATTTTAGAATATCGTTGTTGTTTATTTTCATTTTTTCTTCTCCACAGAGTAGAAGGAAAACATTGGTTTGATTACATTGGGAATGATAGTAAATTATTTTCATGGCTTTCATCATTCTTCCTTATTTTGTTACATGAATAAACTTATTAAGACACTTTGAAAAAGTAGTTATTACCCCTACAACATGTGTGCCTATATTGCCTTGGTATATCTTACAGGTACGGCATTAGGTATGTCATATAGATTATAGCCAGATGAGATTGATGATTGTTTTTCTTCTCTGGGAGGAAGAATAGTACCTCCCAGCACTATGAATGTTAGTCAGTGAAGGTGAAGCTTCTAGTTTGGCTCCAGCTTTATTTTTCCATGTTCAATGATGCAAATGTATGGTGTCTTTCACAATTAGGTCTTGCTGTCATTTTTAAAAGGATAGCTAATAACTTTAGGAGTAGCCTGTAATGTTTGGGGTCCTTTTGACTCAAAACTCAAAAATATGTAACCTATTACTGCTACTGCAGTTTTTACTAGATAATATAAGCTATTTACTTGGGGCTTTGTATAAATTTATGTGTGTAAATATATGTGAATATATTTATATATAATGTGCTTCTACAGTAGCAGACATCTAAATAGCTTCCATATATATAATATAACATATTTCAATATAATAAATGTATATAATTTGCTTCTATGGTAGTAGAGTTCTATATGGCTTTTCAAAAGGAGTTTAGTGTGATTATCCTTCCCCATAAGGAGGTATGATGTAATCTCCAAAGAGGAGAAATATAATATAGTGTAACGAGGGATAAAAGAGAAAGTAGAAAAGAAGAATTAATTGGTACAGTGACTAAAAGGACAGGGTAAATGAAAATTTTTTTTTCAAAAGCTCTAACCATTTATGAAATAGTGGGAAACAAAGAGAATGATTTATCAGCACATATATACCATGATTAGTATTGAGTGTGAACCCTACAGGATCAGAAGCTAGGAGGCTATCATCTGGCCATGTTTTTAATAGAGTCTCTGGATTATGTCAATTAATGTATGACAAACTCACACTGAATGTACGCGGCCCTATTCCCTGGACTAGATTCCTGGACTAGCTAAAAGAAGGAAGTGACCTAAGTACCTGCACTCCTTCATTTCACTTTACCTCCACCCTGAAGAGAAGGGTGCCCAGCTGCCTCCCACACCTGCCATCGTGCCTTCCTCACCGTAATGGCACTCTTGAACTGTAAGACAAAGCTTATCTTTCCTTCCTTAATTTTCCTTGAAGACTATTTTTCCCCCACAGAAATGAAGGATACAACTAATACAGTATATACAGTTTCTATTTCAGCACAATGATCCAGGGGTTCCAGATGTTAAGTTTATGCCTATGGACTCTGTTGGGGCCTGGCTGGTGCTATGTGTTCTAATGCTAAATACTGACCCCTAAGTCTGGTTGACAGGTGGTGAAAATCCCTTTAAATACTGCACAATCTGCTTGCAAGGATACAATCTCTCCATGCAGTGCTTGTCACCAGGAAATAGCTCAGCAGTTAAGGCTACTGGGAGCTTTCCTGCCCTTGACTGCATCCCAGAGCTGCGAGCAGAGAGAAAGATTTCATTTTTATTAATAACCTACCAACACTTTCCAAAAAGTAAATACTTTAATAGCAGAGAATAAAAATAATGTTTTAAATGAGAAACTACTAAGAAACCATATAAGAAACTGCTAAGAATCAAAATATTCAAGAGGTCCTCATAGGTGAAGGATTAGAAATAAAAATCACAACTTGAGACATGGAATCTGACCTCAGAAGGTGGATGTTTTTAACTCATGAGCAAAGATAATTTTTTCCCTGAGATACTGAGGGAAGATGACAATGGGGTCAGAAATCCTTATGAATCAACAAAAGAATCGTTGGACAAAATCCTGTATCATATATGACTAATCACCACATTATGCACTGAGATCAACTTTGAAATGTCTCAGCAAATTTTTCACACAGATTTTTACTTTTTTACTAAATTTACAATAATTGATGTTTGTCTGAAGATAATTGTCTCAGCTACTGCATTGGGTCATAAACTCACTCAGCAAATCATTAATAAAAAGAGATTGTCCTGGGGATCAATAATTATTCTTTGAACATTAAAAATTACCCTGGCTTGATTACCTCCAATCATTTTAAAAGCCTGAGTGGAGAGGGTAGTGAAGGTTATGGAATATGATTGACAGACAGCCATCTGTGACCCTGGCCCACACAGGAGTCTGCATACCTACAGTTCCTCTCGCACAGCCCCTGGTTGATTTGAGCTTTAACTCAGCAGAGACAACAGAATGACAGAGAATGAGTAAGAGCTGGCATTATGGGAAATATTCACAGCTAGGAAAGAGATTTCCACAGAGGCCAAAGGGATTTTATACTCATGTAAGCATTTACTAGGTCATTTTTTTTTCAGTTCAGTTAAGCTCTTATGAATTGATCTGCATTTGAGTACCCATAAAATATATGTAAAGTGACATATTTTATCCTTGAACATCCTCTGTAGCAGAAACTATAAAATGTTCTTTTTTGGATTGTAAGAACAGAAAGAGGAAATGCCCTTTCACCTAGTAGGCAGCAGCCTATGAACAACTGTCCCCCCCCAAAAAATGTTTCCTTGATATTTTTAAAGTTGACATCTAAGTGATTAGGTATTATTTTTCAAAGCAATTGCAGTATAGTTTCTAACGCAGATTGCATGCATTTCTGGGACAAAAAAGTCATATGAACCTCGCAAGTGGTACGGAAACTAAAGGCAAATTCTGAGATATATCCAGGCACGAAAATCCATAAATTCAATGCAATTAAACCATCAATTAAAATAGTGCTATTTTTATTAAGCATATTTATTAAGTGTGTGTGTGTGTGTGTGTGCAAAAACACATAAGCTCAGGGATAGACCTGTGGCAGCCAGAGGATAACCTGAAAGAATTGTGTCTGTTCCTCCACCACATGGCCATGGGGATTAAACTCAGCTCATCAGACTTGACACACAGTACCCAATCCAGTAAAGCGGCCACACTTAGCAGCAGTTCTGGAGGCTTGTTTCATTTATAACTAGAGAGAAGAAGCGAATTTGGAGTTTCCTATCTACAAGAACCATGTTAAATAATCAAGAAAGTTGGATTAGAGAAGTTTTCTTCTATGATTTTTGTTATAGAGAGTTTTGGGTGACTGTTCAAGCAGCAAACTGTCTCTGTCATCTTCCCATTTTGGGAAGCTGATAACCTCTACTCCCTGTATTCTCAGGTAATTAATTTTATTCCTTCTCAAGTCTCTGATGGGATTGAAGACCAGATGGTTTAGTTTTATAATAAAGCTTAGCTGTTTAGGGGTTAAGATGTTTTTAGGTCGAAGTAGTTGTTTTAAGTTGATAGAGATGAGATATGATAGATATTAATTTACATTCAAAGTTTTGGGACTCACCAAGATAGGAAAGATGTTTTCTTCAAGGCTGCCAAATACAAATAGCTAAATCACTATGAATGTAACATTTATATACTTACTGGTTGTTCCATGGTCCTTCTTGCTATAGGTAATTTTTTGTATAAATGTGTAGTAATATAAATGTATATGCAAAAGATAATAAAATATTTAATAAAAAAGAAAGTTGGATTAAATACCCACTTTAAAGATTAAATAAATTGTATGTTGAATAAACAAAGTCATCTTCTAGTTAGTCTCTCTCTCTCTCTCTCTCTCTCTCTCTCTTTCACACACACACACACATACACACACACACACACACACACACACACACAGACGTGTTTCACTGATGAGCAAATTCCACTCAGACCACTGTGAAATGTATCAAAATTCGTAAGCCGTAAGTTATCCAACAAGACTCACTTGTGTGTTAGAGAAATGCTCATATATGATGGAAGATCAGAACCACTATAGTTTCCTGAGTACTTTGTGGTGAGAAAAAAACAACCTAGGCTCAAATCCTCTTTAGAATCAATAATAGGTTCCACTAAAATTTTCAGGAGTGATTTATTTAATTAGCTTGCTAGAGATGGTGAAGATGTATACTGGCTAATAGATACTCCTAAAATATGAAACAACATAAAATTGGATACATTTTTATCTGAGAAAATCTTCCATCTGCTTATTTTAACCAATAGCTTCCCTTTTTGACACCCTACACCAAACCCAAGAGCTCAGTTTTCTCTTGTCTCCCTCTCACTTATCCTTCTTTTACACCTCTGATCCTGCAGAGATAAGGAAAGATAACGAAAGTGAAGCCAGCGACCTTGTATTTTAGCATATCGTGCAGAATAGTGTGGGAAAGGGAAGAGAATGAAATAAGTTTAACCTTAAAAAGATAAAAAATCAGCCTAGATTCTAGAGGACAGTTTAATGTGGGGCCAATCGTCAAATCCTGGCGATGATGAAAATCTACAGACTGTGACAGCCATGTGACCCTGGGAATACCTGAACTGAATAAATTGTTACTTATGAACAGCATAGAATTATTCACAGAAGACACCCCCATTTCTATCCATAAACTGCATTTTAGGAGTGCAAAAGCTTATATTAAAAACTTTAGTATGTCATTTTCTTTCCATGTATGCCACTACTTTGTTGATTCCTCTTTGGTTGCTTATGTGTGATGTCTACCAAAGAAGATACAGGAATTGTCAGTTAGAGTGTCTCCCTCCTCAAACTTCAAACTGCTTTTTATTCTTTTTATTTATTTTCTATTACCTGGCTTCACACATCTATGGAGGTAAGAGACAGCTTGCTGGAGCTGGACCTCTCTTTCTGCCATGTGTACTCTGGGAATTTCACTTAAGCCCTCAGTCATGTCAGCAAGCAGCTTCAGCAGCCAAGCAATCCCACCAGCTCCCTTGCTTTGTGTCCTTTAGCTGAGCTCAAGTGTTTTAACACATCATAGTATTTTTTTTTATCTCATATGACCAAGGATCACTTATAAAACAAGAAATTTCAGTGACCTCTGTTCCAAAGAGAGAGAGAATGAGAGAACTATTCCATATGACTAGCCAGGGCATCCTCATACCTGGGAGCCAGTGAAAAGCTTACAGAAAATACCCTTCAGAGAAGTCAGAGGACAGAAGCCACCTCCAGGGAGCACTGACCATATGTCTGTTGTTCCACTGAGGAATTTGTATGTTACCTATTTTAAATATTTTAACTGCCTGTGAGGGAGGTTTTTTTTTTTATCATAATTCCCATTTCACTTCTGAAGTAAAATGGTTTAGCTCAAGGACAAAATTTAATCACTGTAATTAAACATAGTAATACCAGTAATGGGTATGAGAGCCAACAGGAATGTCCACAAGTCAGAGACATCCTACTGTGAGGCATAGTGTAACACCACTGCCCATGCGCAATTGAACACTATGCCCTGTATATAGTAGGAAGCAATAAGTAAAAAAGGTATAACCTGTGTGCATAGATAATAGCTATTGTCCTTCTCAATGCTGGCTGAAAACATTGGGGAGATTTTGTTGTTGTTGGAATTTTCTACATACTGTACATTATAAGTCAAATAACTGAAATGCAGAAAGTGAAATATTCCATGCCAGAGTTAATTGTAAAACTTTTTTAAAAATGTTAAACTCATGTAAAAAGAAAGAGAGAGAGAGAGAGAGAGAGAGAGAGAGAGAGAGAGAGAGAGAGA
>OU015752.1:8636475-8646619 GCA_907169655.1 Acomys percivali
TTGTGCCATGAGGATCTGCTTAATCTCCTAGGAATGAATGCAGAGAGTGAAGGGAAGCACAAGAAGACACAGACAGAGCCTGTAGTGAGAATGGAGGATTAGATGTACAGAGGAAGAGGGAGAGTGGAGATCTGAAGCTAAGCCACTTGCTCAGCTAGTTTATTCAATTATCTGGAAGGATTGGCTACAGGGTTCCAGGAGAATAGCTGCTTGATTTGAGGTCTGAGATAAGAGAAGGGGTGAAAAGGGAGGTTGGAGAAAAATCTGCATAATCACTTGAAGATGGGGCCCAGAGAGGAAGGGGAGGCTACAGCAGGTGTCCTGCTTCAGACCTGGGGGGGGGGGGGATGAGACTGAGGGTCAGGAACTGGAGGAGAGGATGCAGAGGTGAAAATCTGCAGTTAGCCTACCTGCTTCCAGGCTGAGTAGCCTGCAGGTTCCTAGGGAACACTTGCTGGAGTTGGCAGCTGGGATAAAGAAAGAAATAGGGGAGGGGAGGGGAACAGAGCGAAAGCTGGAAGGAGGGAGGAATGGGAGGATACAAGTGAGGCTATACCAGTGAGTTGTAATCTGAGTAAATTAGTTAAATAAAAAATGAGATGGATAAAAAGATAGAGGTATAGGGGAATGACAGATTGGAGGAGAAAAATCTACCGATCCCTTAGAGCTGGGGAGCGGGCAGCAGGAGGACAAGGAACAAGGGGAGGTCACAAGTAGGCTAAGTGGTCTGCTACAGAGCTGTGAATGAGATTGGAGGTTGGACTTGAGGGACAGGAGAGCGGTAGGTAGTTAGCTAGTCAGCCTGCCTACTTCCCTGCCTGGAGTCAGTATGAGTTGTTATTAGAGGCTTAAAAATTCACCAGTGAATAATGTGCATCTGGGCTCCATCTTAGTCTTGTGGTATGGGAATTTCATGAAACTTTATAGACAATAGGAAATTGATCTTTCTTCATGGGAACAAATGACTTACATCTCCTATTCAAGTATCTTGGTCACATTGTTCCACCCTATCATCACAAGGACACACTAGAAATTTTATTCAGTGCATAATAAATATTAATAACAGTGTTTGAAAATATCAATGAAGGTAATCCCTCTGAGGAACAGTCATAGGGGAGGGGAATAAGGGGAAAATGGGAGGGAGGGGAGAATGGGAGGATACAAGGGATGGGATAACCATAGAGATGTAACAAGAATAAATTAATAATTAAATAAATAAATAAATAAATAAATAAATAAAATAAAAAGAATTTAAAAAAAGAAAGAAAATATCAATGAAGGTCCAAATAGTAAGAATAAGGAAAAATTTTTAGAATACCCTTCACAATAGGTGTCTGACTATACAGCAACTAATGATTTTCAAAGAAAAGAATAAAACATTCTCATCTTAATACCTCAAAAGGACACAATAACTATACAGATATAAATTTATATACCTAATATCATATATACTTCATACAATGACTCTCATAACTTGTCATTTTTAATTTTCTGATGGAGTGAAAACACAGCTATATAATCATCTTTTTCACTCTCAATACAGGACATCATAAATTAAACTACTACTCAACACCTTGTTATAAAATAAGATTAGTTTGAAAGTCTTTTGCGTGACTATTGGCTCATTACTCTCTGTTAGAAGGAAGCTCATCTCATCTATGTTACTTGGTAAATTGAATTCACCAACCTTGTTAGCTCATGATGTTTAAAAAATGTTATAGGATCATCAAGATATAGCCTCACCATAAATATAGAGACAACATTGTTTAAAGAAAATAACCAATGGCTCTGATGAGTGATATCTTGGAAAGAACAAAGTGCACAATTGAAGCATACAAACTAAATTTTACCAGCCAGTATTTAACCCTGAAAAGAAAAGTTAATAAGTGACCACAGAAAGTTTCATAGTGCAGAGAATGTATTTGTAATATATAGGAAAACATCATGCTTACTCTGTTATTGTCAAAAAATCAAAACAGATATGCTGCTCTACTTTTTAAAAGAATTAAATTTTGAAAATAAGTAGCATGTAGAATAATAATGATGGTAGAATATACTGTTTCTTAGGCATATATATGGATTACAAATATTAGTTAATAGTTTACAATATAACCTATTAAAATATAGTCATGAAATTACAAAAAGAAAATATTGGTCATGTGTTCACTGGGATCTTCTCCCACAACAGTAGACCCTTGGTGGAGCACTATAGTTGTTTCAAAGAGCCAACCTTATAAAAAGAAAAATATAAAACCAAAGGAATTCCAATACTTTGCAATAACATCAATAACCAAGTTAAAACTATATTTCCCAACCATCAAATCTTAACATTTCTATATGTGAGATTTCTACTGTCCTTTTAATCATAGTCACATCTGATAATCCTCACACGTTCAAATCAGAAATGTATGTTCTTTCTTTTATTATGCTTGTGATATATGCTCATTTGAATGCTAATAAAAACATTTGCAAAAATCAAAAATATCTTGGTACTGATGATGAGCTTAAACAAACATAATAATGAATGTTGACCATGATTTTTTAACAAGAAAAAGCCCTAGAAAGAAATGCATATTGCCAATAAAGTTATTTAAAACCACTTCTGTTCTAAAAAGACATATGAACTTCCATGTTTCTTATGAGATCCTTGATTTTACAATAGAGACAAAATCTATTATATATATATATGCATATCATATATGATATCATATACATATGATATATATGTGTAATTTATTTTATATCATATAATGATTATTGTATACATTTCACTATATAATATGGCTGCGGGGCATGTTGATGTTTGAAGGTCCCCAATGGCCTCTCCTACCACCTGAGGCCATTTTGATGTTGGTTATCTGGGCTGCCTCTGAGGCCCTGCCTGGGTCTATGGCCCTACTGCTGCCAGAGGCCATGTTAGTAGTCTGTTCTACTGCCAGAAACCATGTGGAGGCCCATGATCAGTGCTCCCACTGAATGTAAAAAGCAAGTAAGCTGCTTTTTCAGTGATATTGATGATTACAGAAGCATAATTGAGAGGGAGGGATATGGAAGGCTTCTGTAACAACTTCTATCACCACCCCAACACACATCCAAAAAAGTAACAGCCTAAACAGGAAGCCATCAAAGAGAACCCTTAAAAAGTATGATAAGGATGCTGAAGTTAAGTCCCCACTGTTGATGGCTTCTAGTAGGGATAGAAGACTGGCATGACTCAGTTCTATTTAAGGGGCAGGCCACTGAGAGCTTGACTATGGTCCAGTGAATATATCGATGACATAAACTGTACATTTATTCTTTTGACATTTTGTTGTTTGAAGGAGTTCATGCCACAAGGGTGGTGGGACATACAAGCAAGAAATGGGCAATGGGGGTAACCAAAGAGCATGATGTGGAATTCTCAAAAAGAATCAATAAAAATATTATATTAAAAAAAAGATTCTCAGACACCAGCACTAGGGTACTGTTGGAGGTTGGTCTGATGAATTTTGATGCTAATTACTGCTTGCTGTCTCTGCCCCCACCTGTGCTTTGCCTAAGAGCCTAACCTGTTTGACCAATAAAAGGCCATCATACCTAGTCTGGGAAAATGGGATAGGTGTGGCTAAGGTTCCAGGGCTAAGGGAGACAGAGAGAATCTTGGGAAGAAGGGAGTCCAGAGAAGGAGAGAGGAGAAGGAGACTGCTCCATCACCGGTTAGGAGGAGGAGAAGCACATCAGGTGTAGAGGGAGGATTTGGCTCAGATGAAGGACATTAGCAAGTATGTGGGATTAGGGATGGGAGGTAGCTTGATAGAAATCATTAGAACCAGATGTCATGCCCCACTATGGGAAGTAGTGTAGGGCATTAATATCTGCCCTGCCCCAGATTAACTAATGCTATTTTAAAATATAACAAGTTTCTGTGTCTTGATTGATTGCTAGCAGGTTAAAAAAAATACTGCTGTAATAATATACTGTAGGCCTAATAATAAACATTACCAGGCCATTCTGGTAAATTAACTGCAATGGGGTACTCATTGGGGAAAATGCAGTTTATAGACTTTTTAAAAAGAAAAATAGATAAATATTTGGATAGTGACAAACGAAAATAATGGGTATTGAAGGGACAAAATATTACTGAGACAGGAACCATATGAGATATAGATATTAGAGGAAATAAAAAGACTGTTGGTTCATAAAAAGGAAGAGACACGAACAAGAAGTATTTTCTGGTAATGTGCAAGTTAAAACATAGTAATGTAACAATTAAAGAACAAATGGCTATTTTTATTTCTTCATTTCAGAGGAATGTTTAGTTGATTGTTTATTTGTTTTGTTTTTGTTTTTTAATCACAATTCTTTGTATTTTGAGCTCTTAATCCTGAATTGGATGTGTAATTGCCGTATGTCCCAGGCTGCATGAGTGTCCACATCAATCCACTGACTGCTTCCTTTGCAGAGCAGAGGCTCCTTAGCTTAATGAGGTTCCATCTGTCAAATGTTGACCTTAATGCCTGAGCAAAGGGAGTCCTGTTCAGAACGCCCTTTCCTACACTTTCACATTGAAGGGTTCTTCACTGTGTGTCATGATACAAATGTGATAATATGAGTTAGGTTTCTATAGGAGAGGTGTACGTGCAACGGGGAGGTATGGTACTCTGAAGAACCAGATGAGCCAAGCTGATGGCTTAGCACTACCACAAAAGAGCTTACTAAAAGATAGAAGAAATATGTTGTGAGATGGCTAAACACAGGAAAACATTTACAATAACAGAGATCTCAAAGGGTTCACTGGAAAAAGCAAGGAACTTTCCCCATCAAATTGTAAAGAACTGGAAACCCGAGATAATTTTGAAAAGCTTGTTCATAAGCTATTAAAGAGACTAAAAGATATGTTAAGTTTATGGATATTTTTCAACTTTCCTACATGATGCTACTAAGCTAAGCAAGGCTCTCTGTAGTAAAAGTGTTGTCTACCTTTCTGTTTTCTACAGTTCATAAATGACAGTCATTGCCTTCATTAGTGTCCTTCAAGATAAATGCATCATGCTGAGAATGGGAGACATTTATAATAACAAAACCCTGTATAGGTCCATAGTCATAAAATCCAATAAAGCCTGAATCTCTTTCTGATCCCCGAAAATCAAGTATGAACACTAAGAAAAAGAAAGAAGGTAACTGAAGAAAGCAATTAGACTGCATTGCCATCCTTACTCAGAATCCCAAGGCTCCATATGATGATGGCCTACAAACAAGGAAGGCAAACCTATTTGCCCCTTGAAATCTCTATTATTGTAAATGTTTCCCCTTGTAAGACTGTACTAGACCCCCTTGAATAGAGAGTCAAATTTCTCAAAATTGATGCTTGGTTTCCTCAAAGAATATGTGTGTAGGACAGTCTTGGTGTTATTGCTATTGGTTACAAGGTGGAGTTAATTAAGCCTTAGTAAGTGGAGTCTATGCATTGCCGCATCTCAGCTGGTATGGTAACTTCAAACTGTCAAATACTCAATAGGCAAGGGTGTTGTCTGCTTAGATGTTCAACTTCTAATGTGTGTTTTGTGGAAGGTAACAACCATATTAGCTTCCTAATGCTTCTCTAAAAATCACATTAGTGCTTAGAAACAACTCAGTTTCTAGAGGTAGGAAGTCTAAAAGGATTGTCACATGGCTAAAATCATGGTGGGATTAGTCCTGGTTGCCAGTAGCAGCTTCTGAGAAGAGTTGATTTCTTTCCTTTCTCTCACTTCTAGCTTCATTTCTTGCATTCTTTGCATCATGGGACATACTTCCATCTTCTAATTCATCATAATGGTTTCTTAAAATACCTCCTTTTCTGTTGTCACATTACCTTCTCTTCTTCTGTAATCAATTGTATCATTGCTCCCTTATAATATGGATTTAAATAACATAGAATGACTCAGAAAACCTTAATTTTTAAAACTAATTGAAATTTTTGAGATTATAATATAATTGCATCATCTTTTCTTTTTTTCTTCCAAATTGTCCCATGAGCTATCCTTGATCTTCTTTAAATTAATGGTTTGCCCCTTTACTTGTTCTCTCCCTCTCTCTCTCTCTCTCTCTCTCTCTCTCTCTCTCTCTCTCTCTCTCTCTCTCTCTCTCTCTCACACACACACACACACACACACACACACACACACATACATACAGCTCTAAATACATAAATACAACTTGCTCAGTCTATATAATATTCCTTCTATGTATAGGTTTTCAGGGCTGACTATTTGGTATTGGAAAGGAATTGGTGTGCTCTTCTGGGGAGAGGACTATTTCTCCTGTGCTCAGCACTAGTTTGCTGCCTAGAGTTCTTTGTGTAGGATAAAGGTCTTGTGAGTTTTCCTCCCTTCCACGCTGGCAGTTCTATAGATGTCATCTTTGTTCAAGTCACATTTAGGCACATAAAGTCTTAGTTTCTAAGACTTTATGAGTGTGGCTTCGGATTTTTCTAGGAAATACAATCTCTCAGCCAACTCCCTGTTCCTCTGGCTCCTAACAATCTTTCTTCTTCATCCTTGGACAGTGATCCCTGAGCTGCAGGTACAGGAATTGTATTGTAGATGTATAAATTGAAACTGGGCTCCACAACTCTGCATTTTGATTGATTGTAGCTTTCTGTAATGGTCTCTATATGATGCAAAGAGAATTTTTCTTGATGGGATGTTAGGACCATGCTTACTGGTGTACATGGGGACAAATATTTATAGTTTTATATTATGTAGAATGGTGATAGTCTAGTGAAATGATGGTTGTTTTTCTCCTCCAAGATCTGTGACTTTACTAGCCCTGGGTAGTTGGCTAGTCTCAAGTGCATGCATGATTGATAAATGGGTCTTAAGTCCACTTAGAGAGATGTTGATCGCAAGCAAGTTATTTCTACCATCATCATACCCTTAGGGTTAAGATAACCTTAATTTAACCAACCCTATACAGATTATGTTACTCTATAAGGTAAACATTTGGATTCCGGGACCTTTGACATCCACTGCCTGTCTACCTGAGTGTCTTTGATATGGTATCTCTTCACATCATGAAACCCTGAATAAGACAGAAGTTGCCTTAGAGACCCCAAGATCTTAGAGATGCCAGAGATGTGGGTTACTTGCTGAGGAAAGCTGCTAACAGGGAGTAGGAGTAGAGCCAGCCCAAGAGAAAGAAGTGGTATTTTTTTAGTCACTTAATGACTACACATTATTTTTTATTTTTTAAATTTTTTTATTAATTTATTCTTGTTACATCTCAATGGTTATCCCATCCCTTGTATCCTCCCATTCTTTCCTCCCTCCCATTTTCCCCTTACTCCCCTTCCCTATGACAGTTCCTGAGGGGGATTTCCTCCCCCTGTATATGCTCATAGGGTATCAAGTCTCTTCTCGGTAACTTGCTATCCTTCCTCTGAGTGCCACCAGGTCTCCTCCTCCAGGGGACATGGTCAAATATGAGGCACCAGAGTTTGTGTGAAAGTCATACCGCACTCTCCACTCAAGTGTGGAGACTGTCCTGTCCATTGGCTAGATCTGGGTAGGGGTTTAAAGTTTACCACCTGTATTGTCCTTGGCTGGTGCCTTAGTTTGAGCGGGACCCCTGGGCCCAAATCTGCCTTTCATAATGTTCTACTTGTAGGTTTCTAGACCCCACTGGATCCTTCTACATTGCTATTCACCCATTGTTCTCTCATCTAGAGTCCCAATAGGATGTCCTCCCCTCGGTCCCAGTTTCCTGGTAAGGGAAGGCTTTCATGGGACATGTCCATTGGGCTAGTATGCAGATATAAGTGAGTATATACCATTTGAGTCTTTCTGCTTCTGGGTTAACTCACTCATTATGATCATTTCTAGCTCAATCCATTTATCCACAAATTTCAGGAATTCCTTGTTTTTAATAGCTGAGTAGTATTCCATAGTGTATATGTACCACAGTTTCTTTATCCATTCTTCTACTGAGGGACACTCCTTGAAATATACCCAGAAGATGCTCCAGCAACAAGAAAATTTGCTTAACCATGTTCATAGCAGCCTTATTCATAATAGCCAGAACATGGAAACAGCCTAAGTGAAAGAAGTGTTTTGAAGTTAACAATGTTGATTGAAAGGAGTTGGATCTGAAAAATGCTTTGACATCAGAAATGAAGATGAAGAGTTTGGAGTTTGCTTAGGTAGTTTTCAGTCTTGTTTCAATCAAGTATCTCTTCACTGTGCTCTCTTCTTTATGTTTTGAAAGGTAGATAGATAGATAGATCGGTAGATAGATAGATAGATGATACATAGGTAGATAGATACATAGATACATAGATAGATATATCCTGTACTATGATAGGTTGGAAAAATGTGATCTCATTTTTTTGATCTTATATACATTACATATAAGAAATTGCATGAATCTCAGAAGAGACATACAACTTTGGATATTTTTTAAGCACAAGAATGTCTTTTTAATTAAAATTTTACATATACATTTATATTATGACACATATATAAAATAAATCATCTATAGCAAGAAGAACTATGAAACAATCAGGAATTATATATATATATGTTACATTCATAGTGTTTTGGCTATTTGCACTTGGCAGCCTTGAAGAAAATGTCTTTCCTATTTTGGTGTACCTAAAATTCTGAATGTATATCAATATTTATCATATCTCATCATTATCAACTTAAAACATCTATCTAAACCTAAAAACATATTAACACCTAAACAACTAAAATTAATTGTAAAACTAAACTATCTGGTCTTCAACCCTATCAGAGACTTGAGAAGGAATAAAATTAATTACCTGAGTATACAAGGAGTGCAAGTTATCAGCTTCCCAAATGAGAAGATGACAGAGACAGTTTTCTGCCTGAGCAGTCACCCAAAATTCTGTATAACATTGGAGCATCATCTTCAGCCTTCTGACCCAATATATCTGATACACATATTTGTGAGGCAGTAACTATTGAGGACTTGCTTGAATTTTTAAACATTGTTGAGACTGTGATAGACTATGGAAACATTTGAAGTTGTACTAAATGCATTTTGCATTGTTATGGCAACAAGCCTATGGAGATCAGGGAGTAGAATGTGGTGGTTTGAATAGATTTGGCCCCCATAGACAAGGCTATAATGCCAAAATGAGGAGTTGGAGACAGGCATCTCCCTAGAGCTCATTGACCAGACACAGTAGCCAAACTAATGACTCCCAGGTTTAGAGGGAAACCCTACCTCAGAAACTGTGGAGAGCTGAGGAAGACGCCTACCATGCACCTCTGGCCTCCCTCCATATACATGTATAGACACATGTACAGGCACTTGAAAACATTTACATGTATGTGCACATATACTACACTTGTGAATGTATATATATATATATGACACACATACACCAAAGGCAGACAGACAGACAGACAGACAGACAAGAGACAGATTGGGGGAGCCTGATTCAGAATGGTGCAAGCTTATGCTTTGATCCCCCCCCCAATGAATGCAGCTTCCTGCATGGTTTTGGACTTGACCTTACCGGGTCACTATGGAATGAAAAAAGAACAGATAGATACACATACAGAAAAGCTGGATCCATGAGGGAAAAGCACACTCTAATGGAGAAATACCAATTATGCAACAACTCAGAACCTCGTCACTTGTATTCTGTACAACACAGGGATAGAGTTGTTTTGACATAGTAGGAGATCACTAGAAAGCACTCTCAAGTTGCAGTCATTGCGAAGACAAAGCTGAGGTTCATAGTTTCTCTACACAATGCTAACATTTGCACCCTAACCAGAGGATGACTTTGGCATCCCTCTGAGTCTCATCCCTGGGTGGGGGGATGTTGCCACTCCCATCAATCTGTGGAATATTGGGTCATTGATGTAGCTATTCTCATGGATAAAGTACACATTCACTCAGGGCATCATCTACTCTTCACATTCAGCCAGGTCTTTCTCAGCTCCCCTATACTGGAAGGCTTCTCATGAGCATTTGGGTTTGTTGTTGCTGTTTGTTTGTTTTTTTCCTCTTCTGTCACAAACAGAATCTCTTCTATCAAACTCTGGGACTATTTGAATAACAACATTTCTATATGCAGAATGTCTTGCCTACAAAACTAAGAAACTCCTAAGAGATGTGTGTGTGTGTGTGTGTGTGTGTGTGTGTGTGTGTG
>OU015752.1:8676731-8690764 GCA_907169655.1 Acomys percivali
AGAGAGAGAGAGAGAGAGAGAGAGAGAGAGAGAGAGAGAGAGAGAGACTTTCTTAGTGTTTCAAAGAAACATGCATCAATGGCAGGTTTTGTGGCTAGACTACACTTGAGTTTAACCCCTCCAACCCCTCCTCCCAAATACCCACCCGCCTCAAATAAATGTGATATCTATCTCATAAACTCCAGCTACAATGCCTGAAACATTTGTAAAAAGTCCGTTACTGACACCCAGAGGTAACTGCAGGTATTTCCAACTGGATAATAAAACTACAGCACTAAAGCAAGCACAATTTGACCACGGTCACTATTCTAAGTGAGATGTTTACGTCACACCACCCTCCAAAGCCCAGTGGACACCACAGAAGGGCAAGTAGGAATAATGTAAAACAGGAGGCAAGGAGAGCCAGGAAAGGCTGTTCCTAATATTATGTATGGACCATGAGCCCACAGGCAGCTGGGCTACTGCACGAGATTGGGCCATGATGTTCTACTGTTCCCTGAAGGACCTGTTGGCAATTAATGGTCGCTGGGGTAGGTAGTGCCCTTTTCTTCAATAATTTAGCCCCTGAAAAGTAGAAAGAAGACTAGTCAAAAAGAAATAGCACTAGAGGATTAAGAGAGGGAAGACTATTATACAATTATAATATCTATATGAAAGTATAAAAAATTAATGAAAATACTGGTTTGTCATTATTTGAATATTAGTTGAAACGGCTTCTATTACAGAAGTCTATAAACTTTTTTTTTTGGACTTGATCTATTTTAAATGTGAGATCAAGTGATATGTGTCTTCCTGTGCTAGCTAAGTCACTGAACATGTCATCCCTGTTGTCATCCTATCCAAAGTGTCAGGACTTTGTGCTGTCTTTTTTTCTTTTTCATTCCTTGACTCATCTTTTTTTTCATAACTGGACCACTGTAAATCTTCCATTTTTATTTTTTAATACTCTGTCTAGTGATTACTTGAGTATAATCACACACACACACACACACACACACACACACACACACACACATAGGGAGAGAGAGAGAGAGAGAGAGAGAGAGAGAGAGAGAGAGAGAGAGAGAGAGAGAGAGATTACAACTCCTCAAATATCCACCTTCTCAGCTTTACCTTCCAACATACTCAATTTTGAATTTTCTTCTACCATATCACGAACACATCAAGTCCAGTTTGTGCTGACCAACTGCTCTCGAAATGTAGCATGGCCTAGAGACTATTCATCCTGCTGGGTATCAGGTACATTAAGAACACGCTTTTAAAAAAAGGGGGGCTGGAGAGATTGCTCAGAGGTTAAGAGCACCGATTTTTCTTCCGAAAGTCTGGAGTTCAATTCCCAGCAACCACATGGTGGCTCACAACCACCTGTCCTGAGATCTGGTGTCTTCTTGTGGTGAGAAGGCACACGTGTAGGCAGAATACTGTATAAATAATAAATAAATCTTTTTTTTTTAAAAAAAAGAACACACTTTACCCCTGCTAGCAGCTATGAAATGCCCCTCGATGGGGTGGGGGTGTGCATTCTTATTTGTCTTGAACTTGCGGTCAGATACTGTCAGAACTGTCGAGAGCTATGTGGAACTGCCCTGCAGTGTCTGGAAAACTATATTTCTAAAGGCATCTTCCACTTCTGCCTCTTAAGATTACTTCCCAAAGTTCCTTGAACCTTTGGAGATATTTATGGTGTGTGATATTTATGTCCAATTTGTGGCTAATCATTGCCCAGTCTCTTAGTGTCTGAAAACTGACCAGTCGATATTCTCTGTGTTAATTGTAATCTACTGTAAGAAGCTTCTCTGATGAGAATTGGGAAGTCCATTGCTCTACAGATATGACTACATTGGCAGTACTATGTCCAATTAGCAGAATAGTATTACGAGTATCAGGCTCACTCCTATGAACTAAGACCTATCTAACCACATAGTCTCTTTAGGTATATCTCCATAATAAGATAGCTGGACCATAGATTGATTATATTTTTAATGTTCTCAAGTGCAACACTCTTTTTTATTTTTAATTTTAATTTTATTAATTTATTCAAATTACAACTCAATTGTTATCCCATCCCTGTATCCTCCCATTCCTCCCTCCCTCTAGCTTTCACCCTAGTCCCTCCCCTAGGTCTATGACTGAGGGGACCTCCTCCCCCACTATATGGTCATAGGCTATCAAGTCTCATCTTAGTAGCCTGCTTATTCTTTCTTTGAGTGCCACCAGACCTTCCCACCAAGGGGAAGTGTTCAAATATGGAGCACCAGAGTTCATGTCAAAGTCAGTCCCCGCTCTTCACATAACTATGGAGAATGTCCTGTTCATTGGGTAGATCAGAGTACAGGTTCGATGTTTACTATTGTATTGTCATTCGTTAGTGCAGTAGTTTGAGCAGACCCCTGGGCCCCGATCCACCCATCACAATATTCTTCTTGTAGGTTTCTAGGACCCTCTGGGTCCTTCTATTTCCCATCTCCTGTATTTCTCTTACCTAGAGTCTCAGTAGGATGTCCTCACATCTATCCCAAACTAAACAGAATTCTCAACAGAGGAATATCAAATGGCTGAGAAACACTTAAAGAAATGTTCAACGTCTTTAGTCATCAGAGAAATGCAAATCAAAATGACTCTGGGACTCCATATTACACCCATCAGAATGGCTAAGATCAAAAATTCAAGTGACACCACATGCTGGTGAGGATGTGGAGAAAGAGGAACACTCCTTCATTGATGGTGGGAATGCAAACTTGTACAACCACTTTGGAAATCTATCTGGTGCTATCTCAGAAACCTGAGAATAAAGCTTCCTGAAGACCCAGCTATTCCTCTCCTTGGAATATACTCAGAAAATTCACCATACAACAAGGACATATACTCAAATATGTTCATTGCAGCCTTATTCATAATAGCCAGAACCTGGAAACAGCCTAAATGTCCCTCAGTTGAAGAATGGATAAAGAAACTTTGGTACATTTACACTATAGAATACTACTCAGCTATTAAAAACAAGGAAATCCAGAAATTTGTGAACAAATAAATGGGACTAGAAATGATCATAATGAGTGAGTTAACCCTGAAGCAGAAAGACTCACATGGTATATACTCACTTATAATTGGGCACTAGCCTAAAAGGCATGTCCCATGAAAGTCTTCACTTACCAGGAGATTGGGCAACAAACTCTTTCCCACAACAGCTGAACTAATTTATACCTCTATCCTTCTCTCCACAGTCTCACCAGCACTGAAGTTTTGTCTTTTTGGCATTAGCAATTCTAATAAAAGTGACATGATAATTTGTTGTTCTTGTATTATGCATCTCCTTGATGCCGTTGGGCATATTTTCATAGGCTTGTTAGCTCTTTCTACATAAATCCTTTTCCCACTTTAAGACAAGAATATATAGCAGTGTATTGAATAATTTACATTATTTTGTATTCTAGATATTAGCCCACTGGTAGAGATAGTTTGCAACAATTAATCTCATTTTTGTCTATCTTCATTTTGGTGACTGTCTCCTTTGATGATCAAGGTTTTTCTTTTCTTTTTTACAATGTATTTCTTGATTTACTTATTTATTCATTTGACATCCTGGTTGCAACCCCATCCCTCTTCACATCCAAATTTCAACCTCCCTCCCTCTCTCCCATCCTCCTCCTCTATCCCTGTTAAAAGGGGAGGCTCACTTCCCATCCACCCCAGCTTATCAAGGCATATCAGGACTGAGTGTGTCCTATTTCCCTGTGTCCTGGCCAGGTAGTACTGCCAGGAGGAAGTAATGAAAAATCTTTCAATAGAGTCCATGTCAGAAAGAGTCCCTGCTCTTTTATTAGGGGACCGACATGACACCTGTACTGCCTATCAGCTACATCTTTGTAGGGTGCCTATGTCCAGTCCATGCAAGGTCCTTCGTTGGTGATTTAATCTCAGCAGGCCCTTCTGGACCCTGGGTAGTTGGCGCTGTTGGTCTCCTTATGAAGCTCCTGTCACCTGCAACTCCTTTTCTACTACCCCCCCCAATTTTCCATAAGGCTTCCTATACCTTTTCCGATGTATGACTGTGAGTCTTAGCATCTGCTTTGAGGCAATGCTGGGTGGAGCCTCTCAGAGAACAACTCTACTTGACCCCTGTCTGCAAGCATAGCAGAGGACCATCAGGTTTGGTCCTCTCCCATGGGGTGGGTCTTGGGTTGGGCCAGGCATTGATTGGCCCTTCCTTCAATCTCTGCTATATCGGCTCTATCTTTATCCCTATGCATCTTGTAGGCAGGGTGAATTCTGAGTCGAAGATTTTGTGAGTGGGTTGGTGTTTCTCTACCTCTACTCAGAGACTTATCTACTTAGAGGGTGTCCTTTTTGTGTATATGTCCCCTGATACTAGGAGTCTAAATTGGAAATAGCTCTACCTCAAGACTCAGCTATACCACTCCTGAGTATATACCCTAAAGATGCTCTACCATATAACAAGAACACTTGCTCAGCTATGCTTATAGCAGCTTTATTTATAATAGCCAGAATCTGGAAACAACCTAGATTTTCTTCAACTGAAGAATGGATAAAGAAACGGTGGTTCTGTCAGAGCCCTCTTTGGACAATATTGACTAGTACCTGGATATGGTACATGAGGCTGGAGGAAAAAAAAGATATAGGGAAATATAGCAAAAGAGATAAGAAAAAAGACAAGTATTCTGAAGGACTAACAGTAAATACTGTAGCCCCGAGTTTATTTCTCTGAGCTTTTATACAGTATACAGGATGACCGTATGAACTAGAAGATTCTTGGAACAGAAACAAAAGCTACCAATTACTTTAGTAATCTACATGCTTAGACTTCTTTCATCTCAAGGCTAAAGAACTACATCAAACTCACATCCACATCTGGAATTATAAGTAACTTTCTTATCTAGGAAGTTAGCCAACACAAGTATCTTTTCAAGTCTTCAAGGCTGTGTGAGAGTTTGCAAGCCAAGGTCATAAGTTCTCTGGCCTGCTTCTGTTAAGCACTCCAAAAAGCAGCTCCTGACACGGTCCATTTACACAATGGAATACTACTCAGCTATTACTCTGCCAAGACAGGGTAGGCAAATCCTCAACTGTCTCTGCCTCACAAATATGTCTGTCAGATATATTGCACCAGAAGGCTGAAGAAGATGCTCCAACATTATAAAGAGTTTTGGGTGACTATTCAGGTAGAAAATTGTCTCTGCCATCTTCTCATTTGGAAAGCTACTAACCTGCACCCCAGCATTCTCAGGTAATCAAGTTTATTCCTTCTCAAGTCTCTGATGGAGTTGAAGACCAGGTAGTTTTGATTTACAATGAAGCTTTGTTGTTTAGGGGTTAAGATATCTTTAGGTCTACATAGATGTTTTAAGTTGATAATGGCAAGATGTGATGGAGATTGCTTTACATTCAGAATTTTAGATGCATCAAGATACTAAAGATGTTTTCTTCAAGGCTATCAAGTACAAATATCCAAAACACTAAGCATGTTACCATTTATATAATTCCTGATTGTGTCATGGTTCTTCTTGCTAGAGATAGTTTATTGTATATATGTGGAATAATATAAATGTATATGTAATAAATAAATAAATATTAAAAACACAAAGAAATCATGAAATTTGCAGACAAATGGATGGAACTAGAAAAGATCATCCTGAGTGAGGTAACCCAGACCCAGAAAGACACACATGGTATGTCCTCACTTATAAATAGATTTTATCCATATAGGCAGGATAAACATACTGCAATGCACAGACCCGAAGAAGGTAAATAACAAGGAGGACATAAGGGAGGATGCTTAAATCTCACTCAGGAGGGAAAATAGAATAGACAGAGGTAGTGGTTGAAGAAAGGGATTAAGGTAGGGGAGAGAGCACAGAGAGATATAAGGATGGAGATTAGACCTGGGGAAAGTGTGGCAGAAGGACAAAAGGTTTGTAGAGAAAAGAGAAACTATGGAAAGGGGCATCTCTGTGACAAGCTGTACACCTAAGTCAGGGCAAGCTCCTGAGAGAATATGAGAGGGACTCCAGAAAGCTAATGAAATCTCCTTTGTTTATTTTTGGTTTACTTTCTATGTTTGAGTAATAGGGGTGGGTAGAGACCATTTCCATTCCAATGTCCTAACATGTTTTACCTGTTTTCTTCTAAGAAGTTTCATAAGTGCACGCACAACAGTGTGTCATTTTTTGTTGATTCTTGTGAGTAGTGACAGGTATTAGTTTAGTGGTTCTGTATTTGCATGCCCACTTACTTGGAGGTAGTCAATGAAATGACTGCTCTTTCACCAGTGTACACTTGTAACATCTTCATGAAAATCAGTTGGCTCTAGGTGCCTAATTATACTGCCAAAGATTTCCAGTACCATTAATAAATGTGAAGAATTTGTGCAATGTTATGTTAAATCTTAGTAGGAAAACTTTCATCTTTCCCCATCTATGTAAAAATAGATTAGGGTACGGCAGATAGACGTTACTAGGTAGAAGCCTGATTTTCCTATACAGAATTTAAAGATATCATAGCATATTGAAAGTTAATTCTATCAAATGTCTTATCTTCATTTCTTAAGTCTGACTGTGATATAAAATGTGCTCTGGTCTAGAGTCTGTTCCACAGGCTTCTAAGAGTAACATGTATTTTTCAAATGTTGTATGAAGTGCTCTGTGAATGTCTGCTTCACTCATTTGGACCACAGTGAAATCTGTCACTGCTGCTCTTTACGTATTTACTATTCCAACAATCCATCCAGAATTAATCATCAATTTATTTTTCTTACTTAATTCTAGTGTTGCTAGATTGAGGTCATGTACTTTGTGAAAGTGTCATTCACGTTTACTAGTATACTCATGTTGAACCATCTTTGCTTCCATGATATAAACCCCAGTTGTTTATGGTGAGTTGTCATTTTAATGTTCTGTTAGATTCCATGTCCTTCTACTCTGTTGAGGACTTCTGTGGTTTCGGTCATGAGGATATTGGGCTGAAGCTCTTTCTCTAATGCCTTTGGTACTAGTATCCAGATAAGGTTGGCTTAGTGGGGTTAATTTTGAAATATTTTTCCTCTGAAATTTTATTAAATAATATCAGAATTTCCCTTTGATCTTCTGTAACCATTTGCTAGAGCTGAGAAAGTCAAAGAAACCCAGCCCTTCCTTTGATGAAGATTCTTTTTCACCTCATCAGTTCCATCTCGGTTTCTAGATTTGTTAGAAGGTAAACCACATTCCTGACCTTTTCTGATATCAGACGTGAAGTCTCAACTTTTTGTCTTTAATGTATTTGTCTTTGTTTAATTTTGTTCATATAAGTATGTCTGTTACTTCCTTGTTTGAGTTCCATTTGCATGGGATATATTTTTCTATCTCTTCTCTTCTGGCCTATGGTCATCAGTACAAATGAATCAGCTGTGTTCTTATCATGTTCTATTCATTCATGACTTTTAATTACACAATGAAAGACATTTCTGTTTAAGGTAATTATTGATAGTAAAAGGCCTATTGTTACCAATGTGTTACATTCTTTAGTTTCATTGTAACTTCTTTTTACTTTCTCCTGGTCCTAAACTCAACTTCTGTGGTTAAGTGGTCGGTTTTCTCTACTCACATATTTTAATACTAGGTTATTGCTCTGCTTTGTGAATCATAGATTCATATTCTGTGGTTACCATGTGATTTAAAAAACTGTTAATTATAATAAATTATTTTGAGATGACAGAAATTAGCAGAAATAAAGCAAGAAAAAACTTTCAAAACTTCATGTGTACTTTATTCCTCCATAAAACAGAATTTCTTCTGTTTCATTTTATATCTTTGTTCATTGTTTATTTCATAACATATGAATATAGTTATTTAAATTGTCTTTCTTGGTCTTTATATTAAACACACCATGTTTATTAGATTATAAATTCATGTGTAGTTATTTTTTCCATTGAATATCCTATCTTCTAATATTTCTTTCTTGACAGTCTGGCTTTCATTTGAAGAGCTCTCTTTAGCATTTCTTGTAGGAGGTGGGTTCTCTGAGGTTTTTATTGTAAGTGTCTTTTGCTTCTGCTGTGAGCAGTATCTCAATTGAGAGTTTCTGTGTAGCTATACTGTGAAATACATTTCATCACATGCCATTCTGGTCCGGAAGGTTTCTGCCAAGGAGCCTACTCTTCTGTAAATAATAAAACCCTGATATGTTATATCTTTACTCTTGCTGCTTCAAAAATCTGCTCTTTGTCTTGAAACTTTGAATGCTCTAGTATAATATAACATGACGAAGACCTAGTTGTGTTGAATGTGACTAGTGTTGCTTGGTCCTTCTGAACATGGATGTTTGGGTCTTTCTCTAAATTTGGATGGTATTCTATTATCTCAAAGTAATTTCTTACGCATTTGATACTCACAAGTTCCTCCACCTGTGTAGGCTTTGAACTTTTTCAAACCTATTTTATTTGGGGTTCTTTAATGTTTACACTTCCTTTCCAACCCACCCACCCTAGATAGGAGAGAAAAGAGGTTAATAGGAACAGAAGAAATAGGCCTTTTTTATATTCAGTTCCTTGGAGTGATTCCACTGGTGTAGTCAGCAGGATTCCAAAAGACCAGTTAAACAGTAAATCAGCAATTCAGCAAAGGTGACTGTAACCTCAGCTCCTGGAACCTGGAGCAGCAGCTGGGGACCAGAGCCTTGAAGCCTTTGTTAGAGCGGTTCTCTCTAGGAGCATCTTGAAGTGGAGTGATGTACAGCCAAGACCAAGAGGGAAAGACCATGCCCGCACAACAGGCAGTTCCTCTTCTAGTGGCCAAACATCAGCTGTTCTCTCACAAGTCTGTTTTCAGTGAAAAAACACCACACACCCTCACACAAGTCTGTTTCACATGCCAGACTGGGGGTCAAACCAAAAACATGTTTATATTCACTACAGACCAATAACTCAAGCTTAATCATTTTTTATCAAAAATTTTAAGGTTTTTCTCATTCTTTTTGTTTGACGGTTTGTTTTCTATCCTTTCCTGACAACATATTTTCAAATAATTGTCCTTCAAGTTCACTCTTTCTTTTTTCTGGCTAGTCTCCGCTGTTCAACTTCTTTGGTGTACCTTTCACCTCCAAGCCTTACAGTATGGTCCAGCCTCTACCTAGGCTTTCTGTGTAGTTTTCCTACTGGCTTCTAACTCAAAGAAGTTTCCCTGCTTCATCCTCCTATCGATTTTAGCTTTTTAATTACTTCAACTTTCTCACTAGGTTTCCCCCAATAAAGGATTAAATGATTAACTTGTGTCTTTTTAAATTAATTCATTGCATTTACTTAAATCATTTATTTTGAATGAACTTATTGCTTGCAATATGTTGGATTTTATTAGCGCAAGACTGAGCCCCCAGGCACAGAGATACAGTTACTTCCTTGCCCCATTTATTCTATGGATGAAGTCTTCACTACTTATGTTGAGAAGAGATGATAGACCTTTGGCTATCAGGCTAAAAGCCCAAACTTAGTCCATAAGAAATGACTTGGACATAGGATTTAAGAGGTTCTAACTACTGCTGCGTTTCATTATGGCAGGGTTATTACTGTATAATCTTGTATTGATTCTCTCTCTCTCTCTCTCTCTCTCTCTCTCTCTCTCTCTCTCTCTCTCTCTCTCTCTCCCTCTCTTCTCTTTCTCTCTCTCATTCACTACTGGGACTTTGCGGGGAGACAACACAGGTGACTGTTTTCTTTCTATCTTCCATAGTATCTTTTCTTATCACGTGGACAACACCAGGTATCGTGGTCTTTCATTGTGGTTATTGTTGTTGTTTTCTTTCTTTTTGGCTCTTGTGAAGTTAATCTGTTACATAAATAACTACTTAAATTTGTGTTTCTGTGAGATGACTTCTGGAGCCACCTTCCTCAGCCATCCTTTTGTTGTACACATGAATATTGTCAATCTAGGGAAGTAGCAGATGCCATTACAGTATAGCTTGTAAAAAAAAGGGGGGGCTCAATAGAGCTAGATGATAAAATAAGCTGAGCATGGGACTCCATATCAGGGAATTTCTTATTGAACTGACGGTCCACATAAGAATGTAGTGGTCCCAAGTAATACTGAAGCTACTACTAATGTTTGTCTGGCTTGGGTACATAACTGGAAAGGAAGGAGATTACACCAAGAATCATCTTAGCTTTCCCTAAGCAAGGCTTATTTCATAAATGACATTTCAATCTGGAAGTGAAACATGTGTATGTGAATGACATGGACCTTGATGAGTAGACCTGGTGGTTGCCTGGACTCTTTTTCTGCTACTATACTGAATCCTTAATATTAAAAGTCCCATGTTGTAAAAGTAACTTTTATTCTCTTTGCTCAGTTGATGTCTGGGAGGCTTACTGCCTCCCTCTAATAACCTAGGCCTTGTCCTGGAAGCTTCTAGCTTCTGTACAATCTAACCTAGACCTTGAATGTTTTCATCCTCTGTTACTTACTGCTTAATAAGCTCTCCCTAACTTGTTCTTTCTGAGCTCTGGATTGGCTGGTTCAACTCAGTTGTTCTGGCTCAGATTCCTCTCCCAACTGACTTTTTCAATCTGGCTTCTCTCTTGGCCCAGAATTTCTCTCAAATTAATGAGGCAATCTGCTTTAATCTGTATTACTCTCATGTTCTGGCTCATTCCATCTTCACCTGAGTACTCTCTCATCTCTCTATTACTGTCCTCGTAAAACTGCCTGCTTCTCTTTGTGTATAAAACTGCCCCTTAAGTAGCTTCCTTTTCCTCTCTCTTCTTGTGAGAGTTGAGCATATCTTATTCTGTCAAATCTTCTCCGATTTGTCACCTTTTCTGCCACTCAATTAGACATCACTTTCAAACATGGATGCTTCCTTCTACAAATTAACTTTACCTTTGTTTGGAATTAAAGAGTGTACCACCACACCTGGACCTAAGCTTTTCTTTACTTGATATTTGCACTCTACCTGGCTAGCCTTGAACTCAGATGCGTTTGCCTCTGTCTCCTGGATTAAAGGCATATTTGTATTCCAGATGGATCACACAGACCTAAAAGATCTTTGGATGTGATCTTTTGCCAGAACAGCCATGTTCTGAATTAACATTCCTCTACATTATGTCATGAAAACATGCATAAAAGTAACATTATAAGGACTGAAAAGGATATATTTAGGAATGTATATGTGTGTACATATACACATACAACAAGTATTAAAAAAGAGAACATGTATTTGAAATAGAGTGGATACTGGTATGTGGGAGGGTTTGGAGAGAAAAAAAGAGGGAGCTATGCTGTAATTATAATCTCAAAATTAATAAATAACCTTATGTACCATTATTTTGTGCAACAATTAGCTACATGCAATTTTCATGTTGTGCAATGTTTATGTCGATTACAGAATAATGAATGTGCCTGCTTCATGGGTTCTTCTGCAAAGGAATAAACTAAATCACTTAGAATTTTTAGAACAAGACTGGGAAAGTCAATGTTTAAAATAACACAGTTTATCACTGGAACCATAGCATCATAACAGTAGTTCACGAAAGATCTGTGACACTACAAGACAATACATACTTAGATATACAAATTTTAATGCACTTATTAACATAGTGTCACACCTCATAATAAAACTTTGAATAATACTTTATAAGATGGTTCTTTTGTTAATAAAATGTTATAATATGTGCATGTTAAAAACATATTACTTCAGTATTATAAAAGGAACTCTTTTCTCTGATTATAAGGAAACTCGGGTAAATGTGAACATCTTCCACATTTGATCCATAAGAACATGTTTTGCCATATGGCCAGATTATTGACCTGGAAATGAATAGAAGTCATAGGATGTATCTTCTTGCAAAATGAAAGACAAAATCAGGCACGAATCCAAAGGGAAAGAGTACAGAGAAACATTTGATGCTGCTTTATAATATGTTTTTATTTTAACATTAATATATCCCAATAGTAATAATATTCAACCGTGCAATTTAGCACAATATTTCTTAGTCCTTAGTAACAATTCTCTTATTTCTGATGTCTATGAAATGCAAGAAGTTACTGTTCTAGGACTGTGAACTTTGTTTCAAATTAATATACATGACTAATATGCCAGAATTTAATTTTCAAAGTGCTGACAATAATTTTATAGTAAGTTACCCTCTTCTTTGACTTTTAATTAAATTTTATCCACAAGGATTTAAAAATGTGGTTTGGACAATAATTAAAACTGGTTTACTTTTATTCACCAATTCTATTGCTTTAAAATGGAAAAGGTCAATGCACATTTACAATGAGAATGAATTACAAATGAACTTTAGAAAAACACAATATGTACAAATTTCATGAGTATACATTTTTAAAACATATTTGGTTAATTTACTTAAACTCTGGGTATCTATTATGTCTTGTATATAGATTTAGCCGACAAACTGCTTGACATTTGGCACCAATTAACTTTGCTAGTTGATAAAAAATTTATAAAGACACTTTGAGCTATATACAATAAAATCTATCATTAAAAATGACAATACAAATCAAAAGAGATAGTCTTTGCCATTTTGTTTCAGAAAGAACTAGAAATATAGAAATACTGAGGCTAAAGTGATTATCAGCTAGGTTGATAATATTAGCATTTGAAAGTTCTTTAAAGAAAGAAATAATGGCTTGTGGTGACCCCTAAGCTCACAGGTAACCTATTATGTTTATCAGAGGTCAAGAGTATGTCTCCAAAAGACTAATGGAACTACCCATGTGGTTAGTGGTGCTTTTTCCATCTCTAAGTTCAAACAAACAAAACCCAGTTGCTGATTTTTTAAACCAGTGTAATACAGCTTTGATTGTAATTAGAAATAGGACAAATGAGTTTTCTTTCATATTGTGTTTTAGTGATGAAGACACGTTAAAAATAACAAAATAGCTTTTCTCTTACCTGCCTGAGAACTCAGTCAGCGTTGCTCTGTAACTTTCCCTCTAGAGGAGGCCTGCCTATCCCAAGGACGAACCGGGTTAGAGCCAGCCCAGCTTTTCCTCTGCCTCCCAGGGGATACATCCAGCAGAGTTCCATAACCTCTCTTCTGCTTGAGGCCAGCCAATTACAGGATCATCCAGTCCTGAGGGTCCCCAGGAAGAGCCAGGTTAGAGCCCATGCAGCCTTTCTCCCACACACCTGGGACACAGCCAACAGAGAAACACCCATGCCTGTGGATCCCCGGGAACACCCAGCCAAAAGAAGTAAGCAGCCTGCTGCTCCCCGAGCTCCACTATCAGGACCAAGTCTCTTCCTGCTTCCCCAAGGGGTTCTGTCAGCATCAGGAATATCCAACCAATACCAAGGACAACCAGATGGCTAAAGGTCAGCATAAGAACACAATCAGCAATAGCCAGGGAACTATGGCATCACGAAACCCCAGCTATCCTACTATAGCAAGCTCTGGGCACCCTGGAACAGCTGAAACAAAGAAGAAAACCTTAAATCTAACCTTATAAAGATGACAGAGGCCTTAAAAGAGGAAATGAACAAATCTCTTAAAGAAATACAAGAAAATTCAATCAAACAGATGAAGGAAATGAATACATCTCTTAATGAAATACGGGAAAATACAATTAAACAAATTAAGGAAATGACCTAAACTATCCAAGACCTGAAAATGGAAGTAGAAGCAAGAAAGAAAACACAGAGACAGTCCTGCAGATGGAAAACCTAGAAGAGAGAAGAAGAACTGCAGACTTAAGTATCACCAACAGAATACAAGGGATGCAAGAGAGAAGCTCAGATGTAGAAGATACAATTTAAGAAATTGATAGTTAGTCAAAGAAAATGATAAATCTAAAAAGTTCCTGACACAGAACATTCAAGAAATTGGGAACACCATGAAAAGCCAAAACCTAAGAAAAATCAGAATAAAAGAAGAGAACTCCAATCTCCAAGACCCAGAAAATATTTTCAACAAAATTATAGGAAAAAAAAAAAAAAACTTCCCCAACCTAAAGAAAGAAATGTCTTTAAACAGACAAGAAACTTATAGAATACCAAATAGATAAGACTAAAAAAGAAAATCCTCCCAC
>OU015752.1:8690774-8702836 GCA_907169655.1 Acomys percivali
TAGAAACAGAAGGAACATTGTCAAACTCATTCTATGAAGCCATAGTCACCCTGATACCTAAAACACAAAAAGAACCAACAAAGAGAATTTCAGACCAATTTCCCTTATGAGCATTGATGCAAAAAATACTCAATAAAATATTGACACACGAATCCACAAATACATCAAGTGTATTAGCCACCATAATCAAGTAGGCTTCATATCAACATATGAAATTCCTTCAATGGAACTCACAATATAAGCACACTGAAAGTTTTTTTTTAAAAATCACATGATCACCTCATTCGATCCAGAAAAGGCCTTTGACAATATCCAATATCTCTTCATGATAAAAATCTTGGAGGGATCAGGGATACAATGGCCATACCTAAGCAAAATAAAGGCAATATACAACAAGGTCGTAGCCAAGACCAAATTGAATGGAGAGAAACTCGAAGGAATTCCATTAAACTCAGGAAAAAGACAAGGCTGCCCACTTTCTCCATACCTCTTCAATATAGTACTTGAAGTATTAGCTAGAGCAGTAAGACAACTAAAGGAGAACAAGCGGCTACAAATGGAAAAAAAAGAAGTTAAATTATCCCTGTTTACAGAATATATAATAGTATATGTAAGCGATGTCCAGAATTCTACGAGAAAACTCCTAAAGCTGATAAATACATTCAGCAAAGTGGCTGGATGCAAAATTAACTCAAAAAGAAATCAATAGCCCTCCCATATACAAAAGACAAATGGGCAGAGAAAGAAATTAAGGAAAGAACACCCTTTACAATAGCCACAAAAAAAAGTATCTTGATGTAGCTCTAACCAGACAAGTAAAAGACATGGATGACAAGAACTTTAGGCTTCAAAAAAAATTGAAGAAGAGAACAAAAAATGGAAAGATCTCCCATTCTCATTAATCAGCAGCATTAATATAGTAAAAATGGCCATCTTACCAAAAGCAATATGTAGATTAAATGCAATTCCCACGAAAATAACAACACAATTCTTTACAGACCTTTAAAGGTCAATTCAACTTTGTATGGAAAACAAAAACAAAAACAGAATAGCTGAAACAATCCTATACAATAAAAGAACTTCTGGATTTATCTCCATCCCTGACTTCAGGGTTACTACAGAGCAACAGTAATAAAAACTACATGGTACTGGCACAGAAACAGACTGGTAGATCAATGGAAACAAACTGAAGACTCAGAAATAAACCTTCACACCTACAGACACTTGATTTTTGACAAAGAAGCCAAAACGTTACGGTGGAAAAAAAGATGCTTTTCTAACTGGATGTCTGCATGTAGAAAAATGCAAAAGATCTATATTTTCACCCTACACAATACTCAAATGCAGGTGGATTAATGACCTCAACATAAAAGCAGAAACACTAAATCTTAGAAGAGAAAAGTAAGAAGTAACATTGAGCTCATTGGCACTGGAAACAACTTATTGAACAGACCACTAAAACTCAGGCTCTAAGATCAATAATTAATAAATGGGACCTCATGAAACTGAAAAGCTTCTGTAAGGCAAAGGACACTGTCAACAGAACAAAACAATAGCCTATAGACTGGGGAAAGATCTTCACCAACTCTACATCTGATAAAAAGCTAATATCGAAAATATGTAAAGAACTCAAAAAATTACATCATAACAAACCAAGTTATCCACTTAAAATGGGGTACAGAGCTAAACAGAGAATTCTCAACAGAAGACTATTGAATGGCCAAGAAAAACTTAAAGAAATGCTTAACTTCCTTACTCATCAGTGAAATACAAATCAAACCGACTCTGAGATTCCATCTTACACCTATCAGAGTGGCTAAGATAAAAAACTCAAGACACAGCACACACTGGGGAGGATGTGGATAAAGGGGAACATGCTTTCATTGCTGGTGGGTGTACAACCTTGTACAACCACTTTGGAAATCAATCTGGCACTTTCTCATAAAACTGCGACTGCTACCTCAAAACCCACTATACCACTCCTGGGCATATACTATTTAGCTGATTCTGTGAGTTTTCTTGTGCTAACCTCAACTCCTCTGGCTCCTATAACCCTTCCTTCCCCTCTTCCACTGAGTTCCCAGCACTCCATCTAGTGTGTGGCTGTGGGTCTCTGCTCCTATCAGTTGCTAGATGAAACTTCTCTGGTGATGATCAGCATAGATCCTGTCTTATATAGCAGAATATCATTAGAAATCATTTCATTGACTTTTTTCCTCAGTCCTTTATTTCTATCCTAGGTCTCTGGGAAATTTAGGCACCATCCAAGCACTATTAGGCATGGGATCCCTCTTGTGGCACATACCTCAAGTTGGACCAGTCATTGGATGGCTACCCTCACTAATTCTGCACCATTACCCAGCACATCTTGCAGGCAGGGCAAGTTGTAGAATAGCTGGAAGCCTTGCCCTGTTACAGAAGTTAGTCAATTTAGGCTCTTTATCTCCCATTACTAGGAATCTTCATTAGTGTCATCCTCATAGATTCTAGGGCGTTCCATTGCACTAGGCTCCCAAATGGCCCTTCAAGTGTACCTCAATTTCAACTGTCTCTCCTACAACTCTCCCTGATCCCTCCTGTTCTCATCCCCACTTATCCCCAGTCCACCTTCAAAATATATTCTATTTCTCCTTCCCAAGAAGATCCATGTGTTCCCCCTTGAGCCCTCCTTGTTACTTAGCCTCTCTGGGTCACAGATATAAAAACAATTAAGAAAATTAGCTATTGGGAAACAGAGAGAGGTATGGGGACCTGAATCTAAGCACGCCCTTTTATCAAGGAGATGCATTTGTATAAGACCTACTGTGATAATGTCACAAAAACAAGTCATACAGCCACTAAAAACCAGTCTACTCTGGAAAGACACATTACCTGCTGCCCATCGGAATGTGTGTATTCATGTATCACATGCAGATAAAGAGACAACGTATCAGTCATATTAGCTTAGAGTGATAGAACAAAGTCTAGGAACAGAGCAGAAATGTGACAGTGGGTTTGAGTTTCTAGAACCAAATAAAGCACAAATATTAGGCTTTTCTATACTATAATAGTTATGGTTTTATTGCTGTGAAGAGACACTATGACGTTGGCAGTTCATTGGGACTGGCTTAGAAATTATTATCATGGTGGGAAGCATGACAAAGTGCATGCAGACTGGAGAGGTAGCTGAGAGTTTTACATCTTGATCCACAAGCATCAGAAGGAGACTGCGTGTCACCTTGGATGGAGCTGGAGCATATATGACCTCCAAGTCGGCCTCCATGGTGACACACTTCCTCCAACAAGACCACACTTACTTCACAACAAGGCCACACCTCTTAATAGTGTCAATCCCTATGTACCAACTATTCAAACACATGAGTCAATTGGGAGGAGGCATAACTACTCAAACCACATATTAAATACAAAAGTGTCTAGAAATACTATAAGTGACAGAATACCGAGTACAGAAAAACAGCAACACCTCTCAGAATCAAGACAAGAAAAGTAGCAGTTGTAGCTGATAAAATCAAGAAACCAATCAGCTAGTGGGAGTAGTGGCAGAGCACAGTCTGCTATTGGAATTTAAGAAATTAACTATGAGGAAAAAAATCAACAGTCCCCACAAGAGTTCAGCAGTATCCAGGATTTCCATTCTTATTACTGCTCGTGGCCTATGCTGTCAAAACAACAATTAAAGAGCTCTAGGACATAATTCTAACTGTCCACATGTGAATTTAAGAGAAAATAAATTTAAATTGGGTGGAAATAGATAGGAGAGTTGAGAACATGGGAAGGCAAGGAGTGAGAGTGCTGAATATATTCAAATTAAAGTGCATGAAATTCTAAAAGATCTCAGGGAAAGACCCTGCTGCATAAACTAAGGAACAAAGCTCCTGAGAAATAGCACCTGGAGTTTATCTCTCCTTCCACATACATCTGTCCAGATTTGACATTGATATACACAAATAAAAGAAAGAGAGAAAGTATAGAGAGACAGAGAGAGAGAGAGAGAGAGAGAGAGAGAGAGAGAGAGAGGAAGAAAAGGAAGAAGAAGAGGAGGAGGAAAGAAAGGAAGGAAGGAATGAAGGAAGGAAAGAAGAAAGGAAGGAAAAAAGAAAGAAAGAACTATAACAATTGGGTATTCTTATGGAAAAAATGAAACAAGATATATTATCCCATAGAACATATGCTAAATATACAAAGACCATCATGACCTTAGGAAAGAAATATCTTCTAAAAATTAAACTAATCAAATTATTAAATTTATTTTACCTGGTTAATACTTTTTGAAAACTGTTCATAAGATACTCTTCAAAAATGTGAAACAATTCATTGCGTGAAACTCAGCCATTATAAGTAAAAATAATTAAGAATGTATACCCAGAATTTATTTTACAAAATTTCATTCTGACCTCCCCTCTGCTGAACTATTTGTAACTGAAGAATTGGGAGGGGTTATTCCACGCTTTTGTCATAAACCAGTGAGTCCATTAGGACCCAAAGCATCATTGAAAAATCAGTGCCAGGCAAATGGTCCTATTTAAAATTAAAATGTCTAAACTGAAATGAAAAAAGTGGGAAAGTGACCTGCAAGAAGGATGCAGAGAACAACAGGGGGGGAGATAAGAGATGGGTAAGGATAAGCAGCATACACCATAGCCATGCACGAAATTGTCAAAGAAAAAAACTTAATGAATTAAAAATGAAAAAAGATTTGAACCAGAAATCATGTTGGAAAAATGTCAGTATAATTAATTAGCAATGCTGGAGGCTAGATAATTGAAATTAACATTTTGACCTAGTAACCAAATAAAGACATTTTTCAGTTTTTTAAAGATGTATTTATTTTTATTTTATGTTTGTAAATGTTTTCTGTACATATATGGCTGAGTACCATATACAAACCTAGTGTTCACTGATGTCAAAAGAAACCATTGAATCCTGGATCTTTTGGAAATCTTAAAGAGTGCTATGATCCTCTGTATAGATGCTAGAAACAGAACCTTGGTCCCATGCAAGAGCAGTGAATAGTTCTAATTGCTACCCCATTGCTCCAGCACCAATTTTGGCTCTAAAATAAAAATACAAAGAGTTTACAATGCAATGAAAATTGAAACTAACTGAAGGCAAGTTTTAATAATTTACATAAGAAGATGTGACAAGGTCAATTTAGTATAAAATATTATTAAATTGTAAATTAAAGTCACAATGTGATATGTTTACTAGATTTATTTTATTTTATGTGTGTGGGTGTTTCCTGCATGTATGTCTGTGCACTATGTATGTGAGAAGAAGGTATCAGTTCCCCTGGAACTTGGAACTGCAGATGGCTGTGAGCCAGTATGTGGGTGCTGGGAACTGAACTCTGGGTATCTGGAGGAACAAGAGCCCTGATGTGCTGCTCGTACCTCTCCAGCCCCTCTGCACAATTCAGTGGTTAAGATTTTAAGAGGGAAAGTGTCATCTTAGAACCAAAGCACTTTTTCTGACGACAGTTAAACGATACAACAGATAAGTAATAAACTTGCGGAGTAGCCTTATAAATAAGAAAGAACTCCTGATATACATGTAAGTGAATCTCTAAAGTGGTAGACAGACTGAAAGAATTCAAACAAAGTGAGTATATGGTGTGTTATGTAATTTCTATGATGTTCTATTTAAAGCATTCCAATCTGTAGTAAAGAACATGGGTTACAAGTGGTCTGGGACAGGAGGCAGGAGTATACATAAACCACAAAAAGAAATGAAAAAAAATCTTGTGGTGATAGAAAATTCTCAATCTTGATTACATGGTTGGTTGCAAAATTTACCAAATTCTGTACTTTATGGAGTTAATTGGTGAGAAGCTGTGTTTTTATGAGAATAACAACTATGTTTAAGAAAATTAAAAATTAATTTTTACAAACAAATGGGAAAATTAGCAATATAATTTATAGGTATATGAATAGGTAAATTCCCCTAAAATGCAATCATAAATTAAATAAATTTATTAATATAAATTGTTGAATGTATTAACATAAAATATAGTATATATAAGTATACTATTTGATAAGTAATAGATGGAAGAAAGGCTTTAAAATAAAGAAAGATATAAAATATTCAACTACTAAGCATGAAGGAGAGTGGTCCTGTTACAATAATTCTGGTGGATACTGAATTGATAGGGTTCAGATCCCACTGCTTACTTTAAGAGATGAAAAATAAATTGTAACTACCCAAATCTGAAGGAAAATCCCCTTATGTGACAATTTTAAAGAAATAAATAAGTAAACCCTTTTGAATTATTTGAGTAACAGTGATTCAAAACTGTAATGTCTATTTGGAAGATATAACTGTCCATATTTTCTATTTTTTATTTTATAGTTTCCTCCTCATGATTAGATAGTTGAGATGAATGTCAGTCCTCAAAGAGGCCCTATCAATGCTGTATAACTGACTTGTATGAGGCATGCTATTTCTCCATGTACAACATATTCCAAATCATTAATTAAAGAGGCAGATTTTTGTCCTGTTCAATGAAGTGTGTCAAATGCCTATCACATTTTCAATTGTCTAATAAACATTTTCTAATAAGTTACATGATCATACATCATAGAAGGATTAGACAATTGTTTAATGTGGCACACTAGAGGATTGCAGGTTTTATCTGGAAGCTGACATCCGCCATCTGGCAGGTGGCTCCTGACTCTGCTTCCTCCCACAGTCTTACTCAGTCAGCACTTGAGCACAGAGCAGAAGTTACCTACAGAAGAATGGCAGAACCAACTGTGAAGACTCCTATAGCTATGACTGGCAAAGCACCAAAACTAGTATAAAAAAGAAAAAAACAGTACTCCAGTGGCAGAAGCAGGTGGATCTCCATCACTTCAAGGCAAGCCTGATTTACGTAGTGAGTTCCAGGCCAGCCAACGCTATATAGTGAGACCCTATTTCAAAAATTAAAATGATAGAAAAAAAACCAGAGACATTGTAGGACACTAATTTGACTCTGAGCCCCCACACCTTCAAATCAGAAAGGAATTCTCAGCTCCTAGATGGATTCTCAGGGGTGCAATGTCTGAAGCACATGGAAGCTGCCAGCTTTTCCAAGCCCTACATGATGGCTTTGCTCTGAGATCACCATATTTGAGCATCAGAGACAAGGTATGAGACAGTTCTCATTAAACCAAAGACCAAATGGAGATCTATAGGTCACACAACCATTCCTTACAGTGGGACTCCCAAAGACCATCCAGCTTCCAACTTCTTCCTTAAAAGGATATAGCTAACCACATTCCCTATCTCTGAGAAAAATTTAGAATAAACCACTTCACATCTAAGCAAGGTCAGCACTCTCCACACCGCTCTCCTTTAATGGCTCTAGTGAAAACTCCCTTAAGATTCTCACTGGAAGACATTATGTCCTGGATTACAGGTGACTCTCAAAGATCCACCTGATAAATGCTTGGTCACCTCCTATGGCACCATTGGAATATTAGGATATAGGATGAAGGAAGTTAGGTCCTTGGGATTGGGCCATTGAAAAGAACAATAGGACAGCAGTCTGACCTCTCCTTGCTCATCTTCCTGATTACCATAAGATAAGCAACCTGCTTGCTCCAATGAAGTTATACTGCCTCACCTCACAAAAGAACAAAAAAAAAAAAAAAAAAAAAAAAACCCACCACATTGTCAAACAATCATGGAGTGAACTTTTTCAGACCTGTAGCCAAAATTAACATTTCCACTTTATGGTGATTGATGTTTTTTCATAGTGATGAAAAGTTGGTTGAGATTTCTCTATGGCTGAATGAAAAGTTTGGATATTCCCCACATCTGTATTGCCACTTTGCTCTAATATAGCCTCAAATCGCAAGTATGCCTGTGTAAGGACAGTGTAATACACTTACTTGTTTGAATAGGATGGTAGACATTGCCTGTACTTTTTTCCATGAGTCAGTCTGGCAACAAGCCAGATCTTTAGACTCTTATGAGAAGTACTTTGTAGAGACATCAAGCCACCCAACTCAGTCAGTCTCTATTTGTAGGGGCTCACTGATAAATCTCTTAGCTCTAGAAAGTGATGGAGTATGGACTCCTAGACCTCAGGGAATAATCCAAAGACAGCTTTTAAATTTGTCAATGTTCACTGCTACCTATACATAGTTCAATGGCATTAATAGAGTATAGGCATCTGCTATAGCCTCTGTGCTCAGGGTAGAGAAGAGTGAGTGGAGGAATGCTAACTCTCAGGTTCTCTGAAAGCTGAGTTGAATTTAGTAGACACAGCAACACTCCTGCCTCTCCTTTCATATCCAGGGGACTGGCTTGAAGTTCAGTTGCTTCTGTTTATAAAACTAACAAGCAAAAGCCTGACACTGAACTGTCTGAAAAAAAATGAATTTAGAACTTCATTTACAAAAGCACCAAGGAGAATTAATTAACAATAAATATATTTAACTAAAGAAATGAAAGTTCAAAAAAAATACATAGTAAGAAATGCTAATGAAAGAAATTGAAAACAGCACAAATAAATAGAAATCTATCCCATATCTGTGCTTTAAAAGACTTAATAGTGGGACATGCCCCTTGGGCTAGTATGCAGATATAAGTGAGTATATACCATTTGAGTCTTTCTGCTTCTGGGTTAACTCACTCATTATGATCATTTCTAGCCCATTTATCCACAAATTTTGGGAATTCCTTGTTTTTAATAGCTGAGTAGTATTCCATAGTGTATATGTACCACAGTTTCTTTATTCATTCTTCTACTAAGGGACACTTACCAGGAAACTGGGACAGAGGGGAGGACATCCTATTGAGACTCTAGATGAGAGAAGCATGGGAGAATAGCAAAGTAGAAGGATCCAGAGGGTCCTAGAAACCTACAAGTAGAACATTATGATAGGCAGATTTGGGCCAAGGGGTCCCGCTCAAACTAAGGCACCAGCCAAGGACAGGTGGTAAACTTTAAACCCCTACCCAGATCTAGCCAATGGTCAGAACAGTCTCCACACTTGAGTGGAGAGAGGGATATGACTTTCTTATGTACTCTGGTGCCTCACATTTGACCATGTCCCCTGGAGGGGAAGACCTGGTGGCACTCAGAGGAAGGACAGCAGGTTACCAAGAAGAGACTTGATACCCTATGAGCATATACAGAGGGAGGTAATCCCCTGGGAGAGAGGGAAGAATGGGAGGATACAAGGGATGAGATAACCATTGAGATGTAACAAGAATAAATTAATAAAAAAAAAAAAGAAAAAATAAAAGACTTAATAGTGTCAATATATCTGTATGATATAAAACAAAGCAAGTTGTAGGCTCAATATTATGCCTATCAAAACACTAATGTCATTTTTCAGTGAAATAAAGAAAATAATCCTAAATACATGGAATTGGCAGTGACCTCACATGGTCAAAATAATCTTGAACAAAAAAAATGAAAGAAGAGAAATCATATAACCCAATTTGAAAATCGTCCACCTTATATGGGTCCCAGTGATTGAACCCAGGTACTCAGGCTTGAGCCACAAAGGCTGGCAGTACCTGGTCCGAGAATAGATTCTGAGTGCTTGTGAGAGAGCTCCAAGAAAGCAAGACAACAGGCTTGTGACTTTAGTTTTTTTTTTTTTTTTTTTTTTTTTTTTAAATAAAGAATTGTTCTTAGGATGTGGTCTTGTGCTCTTCCCCGGTGTAGTGATTAGGTGCGAGCTTACTTCAGATTGTTCTTCACAACAGGAAATTGTTGACATGTCTTAAGTGAAAGCATGGTTTTGCTCCCTGCAGCTTGTGTGGCTACCATGTGTGGCTCACTCTTAGGATTATACCCTTCCTCATGTGCTTCCTCTTAACCCTTAGAGTGAATATTATCTGAATAAAGTTGGCTATTGCGTGAGACTTTAGTCCTTCTCATTTTTCAGCTCCATTCTTCTAGGTCCCACCCCCCAAGAACCTTAAATAACATGTTTTTACTTTTTGAGCTGTTTTGCTATCTCTCAAGCCCGAGTCCAATACCCAATTTATTTACCTCAAAGCTATTAAGAAACTCAGTGGGGGAAAGAATAATGCCTTCAGTGGAAAAACTGAATATCCACAAACAGGAGGAAGAAATTGGTTGGCATTCTCTATAGAGGACAAAGAGGAGAAGGAGAAGAGAATGCAGAGGGGAAACTGTAGGAAGGAGAAGGAGGAAATTTTGGTGGAAGAAAGAAAACGAAGAAAGGGCTGGAGAGATGGCTTAGTGGTTAAGAGCGCCACCTGCTCTTCCAGAGGTCCAGAGTTCAATTCCCAGCAACCACATGGTGGCTCACAACCATCTATAATGTAATCTGATACCCTCTTCTGCAGATAAAGCACTCATATGCAATAAATAAAATAAATGAATCTTTTTTGGGAAAAAAAAGAAGAAAATTAATGAGACAGCCTCCTCTTCCGCTCTCTGCTGTTCTCCTGAGACAAGTTCTCCATCCTGGTCATGAATCTAGTGTCTCGTCTTGCAGGCTAGCTAGAGAGACCCTGGGACCTGCCTGTCTCTGACACTCTAGTACTGGAGTTACAGGCATGGACCACCACACTTTTACATGGATGCTGGGAGCCTGGACTCAAGTCCTCGTGCGTGTACTACAAGCCCGTAAAGCACTAACCCATCTCCCTAGCCCAAAAGTCATTACAGTTAAACTTGGAATTTCTGCTCTCTAGTTCCAGACTGCTAATTTCTAGCTAGAAGGCAATATTAATTTATTAGTTGCTGCTGTTCCTCCTTTGTTGGATTTTTTTAACGCCAGGTTGAATTTTAATACAAATTAATGAGGCAAATTATGGATAATTAGTGCAGAAGTTAGTTCCAAACATTTTTAGAATTCTGTTATGAAATTTTCTTATATGCCACTTGACAACATTGTCAAATTTTGGCATGAAGAAAATCACAGTGCATATGTGCGCTCCGACCTCTCTAGTATCCTGCTTGCACTGCTTCCATCTGGAAGGCTCTTTCCTTCCATTTTCTAAGTCACACTTCAAAACCTAGCTCATCTATGATGCCTTCATTCACTTACTGCCTAGGGTCACACTGCTACAGAACTGTCCAGAGTGTTCGTGTGATTCGCTTATGGCACTTACCATTTTCTCTTCTATTCTATTCATTTCTCTGCCTGTTAAACTATGCATCTGTCTGAATCAGGAACCACGCCCCTCTTTGTCTCTTGATAGTTTCCTTACCTTATTCCTTGTTGTATGTAGTACTGTGCAACAGGTTAAGAGCTGGGTGGGTTCTGTCCAAGTCCAGGTGGCACTGGATCACTTCAGAGGCATGGTCTTCAAATGTCCTGATGGCTCATGTCTTCATCTTCCTTTCAGTATAAAGGTGTGTCCTACTACCTCAGAGTTTCAAAATGATTAAATTCAATTATATAGAGTCATTGAAAGCAATGCTTATCATCAAGTAAAATCTGAAATGCCATAGCCAATTATATTTTTAATAGATAATAAATACTCAGTGCACAGTTAGATATAAATGAGTTAGTTCTAAGTCTTTAAAATCTATTATGATTTTAAAATATCCAGGAAACTTTACTTTACTTTCTACTTTCAAACTTTATCATGTTGGTGTCAAGAGTCACAGGCCTATATCCTGACATAAACCAAACCAAAGACAAATCTCAGATGTCACAGTTTCTGTCAGGAATGTCTTGGAAAGTTAAATCACAAAACAATGATGAAAAACAAACAAACAAAAAACCTACCCATCCACAAGCTAAGCACCCATCTTGGGAGAAAATGAAGGAAAAGTCTGGTCTCTTTATGTTATGTAATTATATGAGGAAAAATGTTTTGAGCTCAAATATTTTGACAAGTATCATTTGACATGGGAACATGAACTCTGCAATTAAAACCATGAGGCCCAAGACTTTTAAAATTACCACAGGAAAAAAATTATAGTAATACTGCTTTTACAAAATTTGTTTTCTTTCATATCTATTTCAGAATTTTATGCTTTATAATTGCAATTGTTTTTAATGGGTACTGTATGCTCTCTAGATGTATACATGGAGGGGAACTAATTTAGACATGAGTACAGACATGTATAAGGAATTTATGAA
>OU015752.1:8702846-8718494 GCA_907169655.1 Acomys percivali
TCTTAATAAAATCACAGCCTAGACATTGAAAAAGAATTGGAACTAGCACTGGCACACCTCAAAGAGTCTCGGTGTTAATAATAATTAATCAGAAAATAAACCATTAACTCTGCCTAATCGGCTAACCTTTCCATGAGTCATCAGCTTTTGTGAAAGGTGACACTTTGTCGTTATTTGGCTCATGTATGACTTTTATATCAACACATAAGCAGGGCCTAGGCTAGTGGTCCGATTTGTTTTGTGTAATAATTCTATTTACATATGATTAATAGCCAAGTATAAATACTGTGTCTTGAGTCATGCTGTTCCAGATTTACATTTCCTTGCCTGAGATACCAGGTTGGCCAGGCAGACATATTTAAATTTACCACTGCAGGGAAGCTCAGGCATTCTGGCCTCACAAGGAACAACTCTGTGAAGCTGGTCCTTCGCTGAAGTTCTTGTTATCTACGCTGGTTACTCACCCTCTTTAAGATGTATTGTGGGGAATACGTGAGTACATCAATTATTTCTATAAAACTTTCTGGTCTTTTGAGATTTGAGTTTCTTGGCATTTTGAAGAGGAAATATTGGTTTTAATTTGTCTTCATTAAAATTTTAATTAGTTATTGTCCAAAGTAACTATTAAATAGAGTTAATATTATTAAGCCTTAAAATATGCCTATATATTATTCTATTCTAATTAAATTGCTTCTCTTTTAATAAGTAGTCTGACTCAGAATCATACTAAAAATTGGTCTTCATGTTTATTTCTTAATATAGGAAATTAAAATAATTCTGAACACAACTCTTCATTTTGAATATCTGTTAAACTTAATGTAATTTTAACTTAGTTCTATTTTTCTTTATATGAATTATTTCAATATAAACCCTCTACTAATCCACTATCTTTGGAAGAACCAACAGTTATCTACATATGCATAAATGACAAAGTATCCATTTCATATGGTAATCTTATATAAGTATTTATGTTTACTGACAATAATTTCCTATACTCTATATTACATTATAATGTACTTTCAAGAAAAATTTCATACAGGAAATTCATGAATTCAACTGTATAAAATAATTTAATTTTCTTTACTCATTTACACAATAATAATTCCTAGAAATTTTGTTTAGCTATTTCATTTTTTAAACAGGCAATGCATGAGCACTTCAAATGTGGCTACTTTCTATCACAGTTACTTTAGTAATTTGCACCTATAATTTTAAGATCTCATATACAGTTGGAAGCCCTTCATCACTTTTATTAACTATGACATGATTACACTATGCTTTGGAAGAATTAAAGGTGTAATGTAGTTTAAGGCAAAAATATAGTTGAATCAATTTGTGAAAATCTTTTGTTTTCTACCTTTTTATCTGAATAAAACCACTTGAAATTATTTAATCTGTGTGCCAGCCTTATACTATTACTTATATTTTAAAAATAATTTTAAAAACATTTATAAAATATACATTCTATTTTAGAAATTAAAAAGTATCATTACACAAAAATTTTAGGATATATAATTTGCTTTGCTTTTAGAACCAATAAAAAATGAAGATCAAGGAGTTGCATTTAAACTCATTTAAGATTTATTTAAAATATCTTGATTAGCTGTGTTGTAAAAGAATATTTACATTTTTATTACAATCACATCATGAATGGAGAGTAAAATGATATTAAGTTTTATTTACTTCAACAATGTCACTATAATATAGACAATATGTGATCCAAGTGTCTAGGATTTGCTGTTAAGGCAACCAACATATATGTACAAATTCCTCATTTAGTCTTCATTTGGCATGAGGTGTCTTCAAACAAGAAATAAACTCTCCAGCAAGCAAGAAAGTTCTTATTTTCTAATAGAAATGATAACTGACTAGTTGACTCTTGACAGAGCAATTGAAAGAAGACTCATAAAGCCTCTACCTAGCAGTCTGATTTGTAATCTCTGATATTTGAACTTACATGCTTGATATACACACAATAACTTTTTTGAGAACTCCAGAATGGTGCAATACTGCCATACATACACCAACCAAGAAGCAATAACATAGAAAAATAGCTATGTTACTATGAATGTTACTGTGTAATTTTTTTCAATTGTTTCTAGAAATGTGAAGTTTGGTACCTCCTAGTGATTAAGGCAGTTAAAGAATATTTCTTATGATCTGAAGCTAAGCTTACCTTTGATATAATAAGTATGTTTTATTTTTGTGATTATATGTAATACATTGATTGAAGATAAAATTACATTGGCAGCAAATCTCAAGTCTTTGGACTTATTAATGAGATATGTCATGTTTCTAGAGGAATAAAGGACATAATACTGCAGACTACTGAAAAAAAAACTCGTTCCAAATTAGGATTAAAACCCAACATCCACAGAACTCTAACTCTTCAAATTAAGATGGTCTCTTTAGAATACATTATGCTGACTGGTCTACGAAAATGTTTCCTAATATTGTCTTGTTTTTGTCTTCAATCAATCCCAGGTGGGTTTTTTTTTTTTGGCATAATATTTTATTTATTGATCCATTGATATTATAAGTTCCTTTTAATTCTGTTACTTTTCTATTCATTTTGAGACTTTTACATATTTCTGACACAGAAGAGCATTAATAATAGCAATACTAAAAACAATAGAACAAACTGACACTTGTACCAAATATACATATGAGTCATACCTAAATTAACCCTATACAATATGCAGAAAGTTGAGAATTTATTCTAAAGTATTTTAGTATCTACTGAAGAAACTTACAATTAGAGCTTTATCTAATTTAGTATCAACATTAGCTATTTCCTAGGAATATAAATAATATACAGAAGATTTTTAAAGTTCTTAGCATCACTAGACATTCTTCTTAGCGACTTCAACTACAGGATTTCAGACTTCCCTAAGGTCAACGATCCTACCACCCTCTTTATATCCAAGATTAAAACATAAAAACTCAAAGACATTAATTCCTGAGCAGTCATAAAGTTACAGACACATGATCATGTATAATGCATAACAATACATAAGAGAGAAGAAAGGAGAAAGGGATGAAGGAAAAAAGAGAGAGAGAAAAAGGAAGAAAGAGGAAAAATGGAGAGAAGCCAATATGATTCTACTACATAATTTCCAACTCTATGTTGGAAAACTAGGCCAATTGTTCTTTAAATTTACTGATTTGACTCTTAATTTTCTGTGGTATCAGGGAATAAACTCAGGACATCTAAACCATATCCTCAGCCCTTATTCTATTTTATTCTAAGAGAAGCAAATCTCACTAATATTTCCCAGTCTTGCCTCAAAATTTGTGACCTTCTTGAATAGATCTCAGGCTATTGAATAGGCCTATTTGGACTCCTGAATAGCCTCATTGCATATATAAACATATCAAGCAAAGAAAAAATTCCCTGTGAATCCAGTTAAGAGATAGAAAAAACAACTAATTTTTTAATATGTCCCTACTTCTAAATATGTCTCAAAATGACTTTGAGATGGCAGTGTCTATGTGGACAATGGAGATGGTCAATATTTTGGTCCAATGAGGATGGAATGAGTGCATCTTTAAGCAGTGATCTCCATAAACCAGGAAAATATCTCAAGGAGCATTATCTAGAAGTAACTACAGATGGAGGTGCAGTCAGATGCGAGTAGAGGTTGTTGAAACAGCAAGGTTCCATTCAGAATTTTAGACTCAATGAGATAGGAAATATGTTTTCCTCAAGACTGCCAAATACAAATAGCCAAAATACTATGAGTGTAACATTAATAAAATTCCTGATTGTTTCGTGGTTCTTGTTGTATGTGGTTTATTTTATATATGTGTAATAATATAAATGCATATGTTAAAAAAGATTATTATTGAAGCAGAAGTAGAATGGTTATTTCTAAGAGAAACTTCCCTTTAAGATATCCTACTTGGATTGTTTATCTATAACATGACTTACTGAGCAAATATTATTAAAAGGTTATTCATACTTTAGATTGCTTTTCACTATCACAAGACTACAATTGTGTGAACTTTACACATATGATTCAACAAAAGCTGGGAGTTATGCTGGCTATGGCTTCAACCTTTACTGAAGCTTTGGTGGAATTAATAAGTGTTGGAATGAAAAAATTAAGTGCAATGACATTTTCTTTGGAGTAAAATGTAGGCATTTTGTTACATTTTTAAAGGAAAAATGTTTGCTCTACCAAATATTGATTCCTGTAATGTAAGGGCTGGCAATATGAGAATGGTAAGTAAGAGTACAGTCAGAAGCCGTATTGCCAATGTCGCGTCTGATCCAAATGCTTTAGGACAGAGTTTTCCTTCTTTGAGTCTAGTCTCAATTTCTCTAACTATTAAGAGGATATGAGAGTGGGATAGTGGTTCACTCCTGCAGTCTCTGAACTCAGAGAGCCAAGAGTTTAAGATAATACTGCATAATGAGTCTTGGCCAGGCTGGGATACCAGAGACATTTTCTCAAAATAGCACTTGCTACTCTTTCTTGAGACTCTCTTTTTGGAAGTAGGTAATAAATAAAGCTTAAGAAGGAATACAAGGAGTATAGAAAGCATCCCCCAAAGTGAGTTACTTTTCATTTTTATTAATTTTTAAATCAATTACTCTGGTTCTAAACAACACAAAACATTGCATTTAAAGAAGAGGTTGTCACTTTATCTATTACTAATGATTATGTGCATGTGTGGTTATAATTACTGAAATTTTATAAGTAAATCTAAATAGCATTACAATCACCATGAGTAGAAGTATATCTTCTCTTAAACTAAGCATAATGTTTATTTGTATAAAGTTCCTAGATCCTGACACAAAATACTTTTTATATATAGCTACTTTCCCAAAAGCTAACTTTTTTTCCTGAAAAAATTTAAATGTGCACTCACTCCTATTCATTTTCTTTCCTCTAAATTTTTCTACGTTCATTTTCACTGGATTTTTCCTCAAAAGTATCTCAGCTGCTCTTTCCAAAGACAGTAATGACCTCTATCTATCTATGCAGTGTCCCATCATCACTGCTTAACTGATAAAAGGTGTTGCTTGTTGGAAGTATGCCAAAGCCAAATTCTTAAAACTCTTCCCTTTCCTACTCATTATCCATAGCATTAAAAGTGATAGATAATTTTTTCTATCTATCCTTCAATTTGCACATCAAGCTAGCACTCATGCTTGAGCCCCAAGCATGTAACGTGTCTACTTGGTCAGTCAACTCCACCCTCTTATTATTGCAACCAAGGGTAAATGAATATAAGAGCAAAGAACTTGAAGTCAGGGTTATATTTTATCTGTCTTTTATGAATTATTCTCAACCTACTACTCACACACATTATGTTCTACTAGCTACCTGGTTTTTAGTGAAGATTGTCAAAGTCTGCCTTCTGCGAACATTGTTTTGTTTTTGTTTTCTTTTTCTTTTTTATTATAATTTGTTCACATTATACGCAATCGTTAACCTCTTCCTCTTTTTTATTTTTTATTATTTTTCTTTTTTTACATACATAGTTATATTATTACACATATATAAAATAAACTACCTACAGCAAGAAGAACTATGAAACAATCAGGAATTATATAAATGTTATATTCATAGTGTTTTAGCTGTTTGTATTCAGCAACATTGAAGAAAACATCTTTCTTGTCTTGGTGCTTCTAAAATTCTGAATGTAAATCAATATCTATCATATCTTATCTTTATCAATTTAAAACATATATATAGATCTAGAAACATCTTAACCCCTAAACAGCTAAGCTTAATTGTAAAACTAAGCTATCTGGCCTTCAACCCCATCAGAGACCTGAAAAAGAATAAAATTAATTATCTGAGTAGACAGGAATGTCACAAACCAGCCCCTGGACAAAATGTCCTCATATCTGCCACAGACGGAATTCTGTCTAAAAATGGGCAAACTTAGGTGTAGGCAGAGTGATGGTCAAACTCTGCCAAGACAGGGTAAGCAAGTCCTCAACAGTTCCTGTTTCACAAATATTTCTGTCATATATATTGTGGCAGAAGGCTGAAGATGATGCTCTAACATTATAGAGAGAGTTTTAGGTGACTGTTCAGGCATCAAACTGTCTCTGTCATGTTCTCATTTTGGAAGCTAGGAACATTGTTTAGAGATGTAATTCTTCAGCGTATTCATACTAACAAGAATTAAATTTGTAGACTCATTTTTCCCAGGTTCTATTTCGTAGGATCATGTCTATAGAAAATTGGTGCCCTCATCTCTAAATTCCTTTCCTCTTATGAAATTCTAGTATTTCCAAATAAACCAGATACCACATTCTTCTGTTTCAGCATGTTGAAGTTTCCAGGTGAAACTACTTGAGTTCATTTCTTGTTGATTTGTTTTGTTTGTGTTTGTGGTTTTTTTTTTTTTTTTTTGAGGCAGAGTTTCACAAGGCAGTCCTTGCTGTCCTGGAACTCACTATGTAATTCAGAGAGATCGGCTTACCTCTGACTCCCAAGTACTCAGGTTAAAAGTGGGAGGCCATCATGCCAGAGCAAAAACTTATTTCAATTTATACCTCTACTATTAGCATTAATATATTGTGCTGATTTAAATGTCAGTTTTAGTTCTCATTTCGAATAAAGAAAATATGTGTAACAACATTGCTATTTTGTTCTTCCTAATTAATCAACCCAGTTAACCAATAATACAGGAAATAAATCATTGGGTTGTGACAAATCATGAACTTTTAAAACCCATTAAATTAAGATAAAAGTCTTAAGAAATTGTTTTTGGTCCATAAGAGTCATGGTTACTTTAATGAGTCACGCATTTCTGTAACTGGGCGAGGTGGTAAAAACAGAAAGCGTCTGTTACAAGCCATTGCTCACTGATTTCTTTCAATTTGTGGCATAGTATCACAGACCTACACCCAACTTGCCATGTACTATAGAATTCTTTTATCAACGGAAGTCCCTAATAACCAGGAGTAGCTCAGACTGACGCACCAAAAAGAAAGAGATTACGGGAATTTTAAGAACTATTTTTGAGCCAGGTGTGGTGGCACACGCCTTTAATCACAGCACTCAGAACGCAGAGGGTGGCAGATTTCTGTGAGTTTGAGGCCAGCCTGGTCTACAAAGTGAGTCCAGGACAGCCAACGCTACACAGAGAAACCCTGTTTCATAAAAACCAAAAAATAAAAAAATAAAAAGAACTACTTTTGGAGTCCATGATGCCAACCTCAAAGTCTAGTCTTGTCAATTCTCTTTAGTAATTCACAAACATTTTTTCACAGTTTGTAAATATGTATTTCTTTTTCTTATCTAAAGAGGAATAAAAGTTGGAAAATTTTTGAGCCTGTTTTCTTGATCCGGTGTTCTGTGTGTTACCACTCATACATTCTTTCTGTGATGGCTCCACCCAAGTCCCTCAGACATTCTAGTAATTTTTGTGAGCAGGGAATAAAGCAAGTATTAGACCATGACAAATATCATGTACAGAACATAAAAGTAATTCGTACATACAATTGTGTGTTTATTGTACTGCTGCTATGACTATAATGAGAATCCATTTCATTCACAAGCACTTCAGATTGCATTTTCATCTTTGTATTGTGGCAATCACAATAAAAAAAAAAAAAGGTAACAGGATGTCACAGTGTATTTTATCATCCTGTTTCTTAATTGAACATTGGTATTATGCTATTTAAAATAAGCTTGAAAGAGAGCCATATAGTTAGGTTTTGGGTTATGAGAAGGGAAAGCACTTTAACCCCAGCAGACTCATCGATGTCATACTGGGTGCTGCTCAAGTTTTGAAAACATAAGCAAATCATTTTATATTTTTTAAACTGGCTCATTCTTCTTTTTATTTATTTTATTTTATTTTATTAATTTATTCATATTACATCTGAATGGTTATCCCATCCCTTGTAACCTCCCATTCCTCCCTCTCTCCCATTTTCCCCTTACTCCCCTCCCCTATGACTGTGACTGAGGGGGACCTCCTCCCCCTGTATATGCTCATAGGGTATCAAGTCTCTTCTTGGTAGCCTGCATTCTTTTTCTTACTTCCATCATTGCAATAGCAATCTTCCGGAGTCATTGTTCAACTCCTTGGAGATATTGAAAATACGTGTACACACTCTGCCAGGCGTTCCTTTAGCTGCCATTCTCTAAATGTCACTGTTTTAAAGGGTAAGTTAGAAAACTGGCAAAGGTCCTGAAAGACAATGGCTCTGGTACCTGGAGGCCCAGGCGTTTTCTGTGTATCTTTCATTTGCTGACTTCTGGGTGTTTAACCAGGCGTGCAACAGCAATATAGAAAAGTAAATAGTCACAGTGAACACAGTAGTCCCCTCGCAGCAGGAAGCACTGGGACTCGAGGGCCTTGAGTGAGAGCGGAAGTAGGGATTGGGATTTGGGATACTGTGGGTGTGTGACAAAAGTCACAGCTGCTCCTCTCTCAGCTGACCAATAGACCTCCCCAGTATTCTACTCCCCTACAGTCCTCATTCTCTCTCTCTTCCCATATATTATAAATGCTAGGATTAATATTTGCAGATATTCCAGACCTTTCTTCAAGGTATTCAGTGAGTTGCAAATTCAGAAATTAGTGGGCAGGATGACATATAACCTACTTGTCAGTAATAAAGAAACAGGTAGGCTTCTCTCTTCTTAGCTGTTAGCTACCTTTCCTTTCTCATACAGATATAAGAATGCAAATTTATGACACATTTTGTTTTCTTTCTTTCTTTCTTTGTTCCTGTATGTGAGCATGCACACACACACACACACACACACACACACACACACAGAGAGAGAGGGGGGGGAGAGAGAGAGACCGCCTAGTTGTGAGGCAGGATCTCTCTTTGGCCTGGACCTCACCTAATAGGTTGGACTGGATGGCCAACCACTATCTCTCCACAACCCCCAGCCATATGCCTGGGATGATAAGTTCAAGTAGTTTGTCATCCCTTAATCTTCAGATAGGATCCAGGGAAAGAACTCAGGTCCTCAACCTTGCAACTGCAAGCACTTTACTCAGAGATTTATCTTCCTGACCTCTGGTCTCCTTAATAATTGTATTGCATTGTTGAGAAAGTATTCTCAGAAAAACTTGTGTCATCCATAACTTGTTATTTGAATTAAGTGAGCAACTTGGTGGAAAGATGCATTATAAATAAAGACATCTGGCTAACTTCTTCAGCAGGTAGTCACTTGGGAATGGAGGCGGCGTTCTGAGACAGGGTTTCTCCGTGTAGCCTTGGCTGCCCTGGACTTTGCAGGTCAGGCTGGCCTCGAACTCTCAGCAATCTGCCTGCCTCTGCCCCTCTGAGTGCTGGGATTAAAAATTTGTCACTGCATCCAACAGTTTAGTCACATTTTTATTGAGTGGTTGCCCAACCCTACCCCTTGCACACCAGCCCAAACAGACATGTAGACAGAGTAATTTTTTGAAAACTATGTTTCACTGGCAATGTAGTGTGCTCTTTCTCAGCCTTTTTAGAGCTACAGAATTTTATACTCCTCTGCCTGGGATCAAATCAGATTCACTGCAGAAGTACGCTCATCTGTGAAATATCTGTCCCTTCCTTAAGGTAACACATGAGGCGGGATATTTCAAATGGCTACGGCTATAGTGCTTTTGTTACCTTTCAATTCATGACTTTGTTCCCACTGGAATTTCTCCATCCAGGTTAGTTCTGCTTTATCTGCTCTCTGCTGCTTTCCTCCATTTAAATGCACGTAGGATCTGCCTCCTTCCTGCTGCACCTCATTCTTATGCCTATGTCTCAAGCTGTGTCTTATTCCTCCAGCATCAGTGACACATTACTGGTGAAAGCTGAATTCAGACCAGTGTACTGATATCTGACTAATAGTCTCCCTTTATGGATTCATGAAAATGGACTTGAACCTAAAACTGAGACATTTTGAACTTTGTTTTGAGAACCTTCATACAGAAGTCATACAAATGATTTAGGCGTGAAAACATGACTCAGTGATTGAAAGCATCTGCAGAGTACCCATGTTTGATTCTCACCACCCACAGTCCTGTTCACAGATACCTGTAAGTACAGTTCCAGGTGAAGTGACACCCTTTTTTGACTTCCCTGGGCACTAGGCATGTACACAGTGCACAGACATACATGCAGGCAAAACACTCTTGCACACAAAATAAATACAACTTTTAATTATTTATATTACCAATTACCCCTTCTCCAGATCTCTATTTTTCATTTGCTGAAGTCATCAACACTAGACTATGACGAGTACGAATATCTAAGCCACCAACACCAGTTAGTTTGCACCCGATTCCTCATAACTTCCCTGTTCTCTATCAATAATTAATCAAACATATTGCACCTTGTTATCAAGTCTCTTCGTCTCTTATTATCTCTAATATTTCCTCAGTTTTCCTTCAGTTTTCTGACCTTGATTCTTTTGAAGAGTATTCAATAATGAATAAGAAGTATTTCAATTTAGCATTCCATGATGTTTTTCTTGATTAGACAACACATGTATGTTGTTCAAAACAATAGTATGGATGCATTATACCTTTTCCAGTGTATCAGAGAGACAGCAGTGTCAACCCCTAAGTTTTGGATATAATTACCTGGCCATGGTGAATTTGGTAAGATTTCCCACAAAAGTAAAATGAGTCTCTTAGGTATTAGGAAATAAATGTGTGAAGGATATTCAATGATCTTTCACCTTAAGTTTTATTTTTGGCATTTCAACATTCAAATTGGATTCGTTTTCTAATCCTCTTATCTTTTCCACATTTATTGATTGGAAATCATTTTTAAAGAAGAGATATAGGCACAATCTTATTTATTGACACATTAATGTTTTAAAGGTTAAAAGACATTGATCTTCATCTTGGAGTAATGACACATTCCCTCAAATATTTGTTTGTTTCCTCAAAATATTTTATCTATGGTTATTCAAATCTAAGAAGTCAAATCAACTCTTATTTTTATTACATTTTGTGTGTATATGTGCATGCATGTGTGGGGGGGGGGAGGGGTGAATTGGTAGAAGCCATGTGAGTACTATAGACTGAACTCAGCTCAGCAGATTTACTAGCAAGTGCTTTTATTTCCTGATCCATTGCACTGGCCCTTTACTCTTATTTTGAAATACCCTTTATTTTTGTTCTCTGAGACTTCTGTTAATGTAGAATTCACCACTTTCCTAAAGTTTTCTGATTCACTGAACTTAACACTGGTATTTGAAAATCTGACTATTATATGTGTTTTCTGGAGAACCTGTTATTAGACCTTGTAGTGAACAAGGTGAAGATCTATGTGCCCACTTATCTATGCATAGCTACATTCACTCCTGTTCATGAGAACAAGTATATACCTGTGTGTATCTGCCTGTTCACAAACCATTCTCTAGCTATCTACTCATCATGTACCTTTATCCTATTATCTCTGATCTAATCAGAGTCACTATTCCAGTCTTCCCATTCTTTTTAACTTCTCTCCAAGGCAACAAAAACCACGAGTATAGGCATTTGATTCAATTTTCTTATTTTCTCAACCCAGCTATACATGTAGGTTAATACTTGTGAAGCTATTTTCCCAGGAACAACAGTTTTCTTCCCTCTTATTTTATCATCTTAAGTAAAAAATATCATTTTTATTTTTCAAAGTTGGGTAGAACATGCGGGTAAATGTCCCCCCTTTACTTTTCTAGAAGAAAATCCATAGCAATGATATTATTTATCCTTTCAAAAAACAACCTTGAGCAAAACCCTGTAGGCCTGACATTTTCCTTACTGAAATATTTTCAACTAGGAGTTTCATTTTGCTATTTAGAAGCGAGCAGGTTTTCTGACTCATTTTATGGAGCTGGATTACACTTAAGCAGAAAGTAAGTCAACATTACATGAAAAGAAAATTGAATAGCAGGAATCCTTATGAATATAGCTTCAAATATATCCAATCTAAAAAAACACAATGTGGTAAAATGTAAGAAGGACCTAGAAAGGCCAGTGAGAGTTTCAGCATTCAAACACCAGTAAGTATATCACACCTTATTAACAAAGTATTCAGTATATAATGCAAGAATAGAAATGAACAAATTTAGCTCCATATTTGATCATGTCCACTGGATGGGGAGGCCTGGTCGCACTCAGGAAGGATAGCATGCTACCAAGAAGAGACTTGATACCCTATGAGCACATACAGGGGAAGGAGGTCCCCCTCAGTCACAGTCATAGGGGAGGGGAGTAGGGGGAAAGTGGGAGGGAGGGAGGAATGGGAGGAGACAAGGAATGGGATAACAACTGAGATGTAATATGAATAAATTATATAAATATATATATAAACAAATTTAACCCCATTGATGTTCAAACCTCTCAATAAACTGAAACACCAATTTCCTTATCTTGATAAAAGATAGCTATACAACAAGCCCTATAGCCAACATACTTAAAAGTGGACTATCAAAGTACTTTGTGCAATCTCATCTCATACTCTAGCCTTCTAGGCTGGAATCACAGTAAAAATGTCCTCTTTAGGCACTTAATTCTTTCTTTTTAATATGAGCATAATCATAAAAAATGGGAGACCAATACAATATTCTATAAAACATGGTTTGGATTACCATTCATTAAACAAGTGGTTACGTGTAAATATTGAATCAACATTTTCATATGCAGTACTTTGTAATGGAAGCACTCCCCTTACTTTATACGACCTTGTTGATATGATTTCTTAGATCACTCCCAAGTTTGAGAAGCGTGTTTAGAGCCATTAGATGGTATTTGCCTTCAAAGATAAAAAACAACAACAATAAAAATAATTTTAAAAAGTGAAAGATTAGATTATTAAATAAGATGTGAAAGTTATTCAGCTAGGTAATAAATTCCACATGATCACATACAAAGATACGTAAAGCATAGAAGAGAGCCTACCTGTAGACTATTGACAATAATCTCTTCAATTCAAATTCTTAACAATTCATTGTTGTGTTGGGAGTTGATCTGGTGTTGCTATGTGTTCAAATGTTGGGTACTGTCCCTCAAGATCTGGTTGCACCCTGGACGAGCACAGTCTCACCTACACTAAGTGACACTGTGTAAACTTTGCTCAGCAATATTCTCTGCCTGGTTAAATAAAGCTGCTACGGCTGTGCAGAAGAAAAGTACATGGACTTTAGGAATCGAAGAAGAGACCATGAGGCCAAAGGCAAGGAGAAGGAGGAAGAAGAGAGAGGAAGATGGAGCTCACTATTAGGCAGGATGGACTAGGAGCACATGGCCAAGAGAGGTTTGCCCTGAGGACAGACTAATGGAGCAGAAGTCACTCAGAAGTCCTCAGACTCACAAGTGAAGGGCATATGTGGGTTTTAAGGATGGTAGCATTAGAATAGCTCACAACCTGCTCAGCATAGTGCCTACAGCTTAAGAATAAACCCCAAGAAAAATAATTTCTTAATATATTGTAGATAAGGAGAAGAAAATTTACTGTAATTGTTTTCCAGAGATTTCTTTATTTACCAAGTTGATTATATTAAATACTCATTCATTGTCTAAGGTTTAAAAAATGTTCTTATTCTTTAGCACAAGTCTTGCTATATAGTAAAAAATCAGTTATTGTTTGCTATTACTTTAGATTGCTTCTGAACATGCATATTAATGGTATTGAAGTGTTTCTTCCATTTACTTCTGTCCACTATTCTGATTTCACTGGTTAAAATCACTTTTGAGTATTATTTATGAGGGAATATGCAATTGGTACATTCATTTCCCTTTATTTTAAGTTGTCATTTTGCTGGGTTTAAGGCTTTTGAGTCCTGAATTTTTTTCTTCTGGTTTCTAAAAGGGATCAGGGGTGTTCTCACATTTAATATTAAGGAAGAGGGTTTTGATGCCAATTTATTTCTTTTATAAGTGACCTAAATGCAATACTGCAAATGTTAGCTTTAGTCTTTTCATTAATGTTCAGCAATATGAAATTATTTACTTATATCGAATTATGTGATTTTTTTAAATTATCTGAATGTTTCTATATCATTGTTTCCTTTGCATGGCTCTGCCATTTCCAGTATGTAGACAACATTTGTTTCAGGTGCAAGAAATCTGCTTGGGACAGGGTAAATTTGTAAACTGAGAGTTTAGAATTGGTGGACACACAGGTGAGGATTTTAAGTAAGTCATTTAATTACCGAAGCTCCCATAATAAATCATAGAGGACAAATTCCATATAGTTCCGACACTCATAGTGTCAGACTACTCATGTTCCAATGGTCTAAAACTCTACAGAAATTCCATTAACCTGAACTTAAACTATCAGCCAGATGAGTTCCTGCTGACACCAAGGAAAGAAAGTGTTTCCTTGCCTTACCCAGCATCTAATGATACCCATATTCATGTCTAATGTTCCCTCCCTTTATGTTCAAAGTTAACAGAAGCTCTAGCTTCCATTTTCCTGTTGCTTTTTCATGTTTATAGTCAAATATCCCTTTGACTTCACCATATGAAGCCAGTCACATTTATGACTTATTCAGATGCTCCAAAGGCAATCTATAATGTTCCAGTTCACGACATTTAATTTTATAGTATTGGAAAAGTCTCTGTGGTGTAAAGTAATGTTCACAGGTTCCAGGTATTAGAAAGTAGGTATCCTGTGATTTAAAAAGTAAGCAGCACTTGAAGCTTTCTGTTTCTACTGTAATTAGCTTAACTTTAGTAGTCTTCTATTTAGTTAAAGTTGCTTTCAATAACATCTTCCTGAAAATTGTTTCCTATAAACTAGCTAAGATATTTTGCCTATTATTTTTTAAGAAGCAGTGTAGAGGAGATCAGATGTTTCTCTGTCTCTCTTAAATTCCTGAAACTATAACTCCTAAATGAGAAAGACTTAGTAGTCACTAAATTAGTAATTGGATCTTGTCTATAAATACTTCTCTGTCAATGTGGGAAAAAAAGATAATATGGATGCCCCACCTCAGTATCACTGGCTGTATCAATGCTAATGAACTAGGCATCTGTTGATCAAATTTTATTTTCATTAGATAAAGTATACATATTTTCTTTGCAAGATATAAGCTGAAGTCATATTGCCCTCTTAGTCAGAAGTTAGATTCACGAAAATCATATTACAGTAACTGCTCTGCTAAAAATCTTCATGTGGTTGAAGATGTAGAAAATATGGTTAATTTTTCTCTCACTTGAAGTTGTATTTCTATTATCTGAGATTAATTAGCTTAGGGAATATCTAGCCGGCATAAGCAAGGTTTCCTTTTTTATTTCAGCCTTGAAGCAAAAATAGAGTTTCTTAACAGAATTTAATGTAGATTTTAAACTTTAGGTTTGAGAGACAGAAAAGTAGTCATAAAAATAAAATAAAACAAAATAATTTAAAATAACGTGCAGCCACGAACATTGGCATGAGCCTCTCAAAGAGAACTATGCTATGCCTTCTAATGGCAGGTAGTCCTGGCAGGGAGCAGCCTTGTGCCTTCATCCATTCCAATGCCATCAACAAAATGTGTCTGCAACCAACATACTAGGGAGTAAGGACAACAGAGAATTCACATTGGGATGCTATAGATAGCTTTAATGAAATTTTAGAAAGTTTTAAATGTTGAGAACCCAACCATTGGGAATTTACTTTTTATCAGTCTTCCCTCAAACCTACACATCACACACACACACACACACACACACACACACACACACACACACACACAC
>OU015752.1:8718504-8743997 GCA_907169655.1 Acomys percivali
CACACACACACACACACACACACACACACACACACACACACACACACCCTAAAGGAGCCCCAAGAGGGGACCATCAAGGCTGGCAGATCTGGAAAAAGGGGAGGCCTGCATAAACTTCTCCACCAACAAAATACAATGCATGCAGTAAACCTAGAACCCCTGTTCAGATCTAGCCAATGACAACTCATTCTCCACTGTTTTGGGGAGACTAGAGACTACTCTGACATGAACTCTGGTGCCTCCTATTGGACCACGTCCCCATGGTGCAGAGGCCTGGTGGCACTCAGAAAAAGGGGAAGCAGGTTACCTGGATGAGACCTGATAGGCAGTGATCACATGGTAAGGGAGGAGGTCCCCTTCTTTAAGAGGTTTAGGTGAGGGGAATAGGGCCAAAAATGGAGACAGGGAGGGAACAGGAAGATACAAATGAGAGGGTAACAATCGGGAATTAATCTGAATAAATTATTAAAAAATAATATGTGTTTTACTTTGCAATTTTTGGTTTTTTTTTCTGTAAGGACTAGGGGTTCTTACAGAAATGAAAATGTATATTCTTTTACATAAATGAGAAAGGCTCCTCGATCGAACATGTTATTTCTTCTCACAATATTTACTGCTGTAATGGAGATGGCACTAACTACAGAGTTACAGTTGGGTTTGAGTGTTTGCTTCAAGACTTACCATCAGTGTGCTCTACAGCAACTTAGCATCCTGGGGACTCCTCATATATGAAGAAGACAAATAAAATCAGTCCCTCAAGACTGCTCAGTGAAAACCAGATGAAAATACTTGGAAAATAGTCTGTTTATGTGAATAACTAATGTTAGTGAGCAGAAGAGATTACTGGGTAATTTAAAGTACTCAGTCTTAGTTAGATTTTTTTCTGTCAACATGTCACAAGCCAGAGTTATCTGAGAGGAAGAAACTTCAACTGCGAAAATGCTTCAATCAGGTTGGCTGTAGGCAAGTATGCGGGGGGCGGGTTCTTGTATAATGATGATGTGAGAGGGTCCAGGGCACTATGGGTAGCACATCTGAGGAGGTGGTCCTGAGCTGCATAAAGAACAGCAAGGCCTGAGGAACAAGCCAGTAAGTAGCTTTCCTCAATGTCCTGTGCATCAATTTCTGCCACCAGCAGCTGTCTTGTGATCCTGCCCTGACTCCCCTTAGTGATTGACTGTGAGTGGAGAGTGGGGTATGACTTTCTCACGTACTCTGGTGCCTCACATTTGACCATGTCCCCTGGAGGGAGAGACCTGGTGGCACTCAGAGGAAGGACAGCAGGCTACCAAGAAGAGACTTGATACCCTATGAACATATACAGGGGGAGGAAGTCCCCTCAGGAACAGTCATAGGGGAAGGGAATAAGGGGAAAATGGGAGGGAGGGGAGAATGAGAGGATACAAGGGATGGGATAACCATAGAGATGTAACAAGAATAAATTAATTAAAAAAATATTTTGAAAGAAAAAAAAAAAAACCACTCCCTACCCTCCAGCTTGCATTTGGTCCTGGCGTTTAACACAACAATAGAAACGTAATGCCCTTGCTGATCTTGGGAAGCCTAATGAAGTTTAAAACTTCTTTGAGTCCACATTGTGTTTAAGGAACTACATATTAGCTGCCCACTGGAACTTTACAATTCCAAGATAATAAACAACAGAGGAGAGGACCACGTGTAATAGGCGTGCAGGTGGAAAGCACTGTGCCAAAACAAAACAAAAACAAAAATAACACATTTCGAAACCATGTCTAAGAAATCATTGTTGAGTGGGCTGTTGACAAATATAAAGGAAGTTCAAAGACTGAAACAATTTCAAATCTATGCCTCTTGCCTAGAAAACCAATTTGCAGTTTCGCTCCTAGCTGGTTACACTACATATAGGCTCAACACTAGACATGAGGCATTTGTTATGTCTTCCTCTTGTCACCACAATAATAGAGAAAGAACAATTGTTATCTCTAAATCTTTCCTTTAAAAAAGTCCCCATGCTTTTCAAAGTTCCCAAGCTAGTAAATAATTCATGTCTGAGATTATCTTCTAACTTTATTAAAAGGTACTTCCTTACCATATATTTTCCTTATACTATAAAGAAAATTCTATGATATTTAACTTTCAGATATTCCAAAAAGCTAAAGATAAATTTCCACTATCATTTGAAGATTATACTAAAAGCCCCATAACGATTCTTTATATAAAATAACAGTCGGGGCTCAAGTAAGCAAAGGATTTTCCAGAAATAGGGTAGATGAAGACAAATCCATGTGCATATATAAATCCATATTCTGCATGATGTTTGGTTGTTTAAGCTAAACTTAAACTTGAGTTAAATATGAAATTTATCAGCAATTAAAAAAATAAACATTGCATCCAGACACACTAACACATACTGTACTTTTAATGCACATAAAGTGGAATTTAACAGTCTTTCCTGTATCAAGAAATTTTGCTTTGGCTAATTGTAAATATTTATCCATTGTAATAATATATTCAAGTGTCTCTAAAGTCAATTTAAAAACTATATCTTGGAATATTGACCAATTAGAATTTTGTATCTTCCAAAATACCTGGTTTTAAGATGTATTTATTATTAAATAAAAATATGTGGCCTTTTTAATTTTGGGCAGAAATAAGTCACTTCAGTTGATGGTTTTATATTACATTCTTGATAGTAATCATATACATATCAAGCTTACAGTGAATATTTGTAGCTATTCCAAGGTACAAAGATTAGGAACTATTGTGAGGCTATGAGGAAAAGGAGAGCAATGTGTTCTTGGCCCTACTGAGATGGACTACTCTGGTGGTTTCAATGAGAGTTTCTCCTCCTCCATAGGCCGATGTTTTTGAATAGTTGGCAACCTGTTGGTATAATTTTTTGAGAAGACTATAGACCTCCAGGCAGGCAGTAGATCCTTGCTAAAAACTGTATGACCATCACTGAGGACAGGTTTTGAGGATTTAAGTCTATCTCTACTTCCTGTTCCCTCTGCTTCCTATGTTTTGGATGGAAAATGCAACTAGCTAGTTTCCTGTCCCTGCAATCTGTTGTCATACTTTCCCCACTATGATGGACTCTGTCCCTTTAAAACCATAAGACACATAAATCCTTCTTTAAGTTCATTTGGCTATGGTATCTTATCACAGCAACAGCAAAGTAGAAACTACAGGTACTAAACAGCAAGATGTTATGAATATTAAATAAAAGGGGAAACATTCCCTCCCATTCAGCAGAAATGAGTGTGTAGAATGTCCTCTGTTCATTCTCACAATGAGTGGTCCCAGCCGCATGTTTTCCACTGTTAGGCAGAGGCTATTGTAATTCTGCATGATCACCATCTCCTTGACTTATGCTGTGACTTGAGCTTCTTAGGACTCACTGAGGACCAGTCTGCAGGAGGCATGATTGTAATGTGATTGCTTTCCAGGAACAGGGAGTCTCTGTAATCTGACTACTGTCTGCTCTCATAAGCCATACTAAGGGATGTTTCCCAACCATCCCTACATTACCAAGAACCTGGTTGTATTTCACCTAAGAGAAAGCTGTGGAGCTTTGTAAAACATGTATAGTACTAAAGAAGATTTCTCCTTGCTAGCCATTTAATTATATTGGCTATTTTAAGGATGTTTATGCATGTTTTTTTAATGAAAAGTAAAAATGAATCTAGATGTGTTAAAATATATTTTTAATTTTTATTAATTAAACATTTTTATTTTTTACATATACATTATATTATTACACATATATACAATAAACTATGACACAATCAGGAATTTATATAAATTATGTAACTGTCTTATTGTTTTGGCAATTTGTATTTGGCAGCCTTGAAGAAAACATCTTTCCTAACTTGGTGCATCTCAAATTCTGGATGTAATTCAATCTCCATCACATCTTGTCATTATCAACTTAAAACATCTCTCTAGACCTAAAAACATCTTAACCCCTAAACAACTAAGCTTCGTTGTAAAACTAAACTACCTGGTCTTCAACGCCTTCAGAGACTTGAGAAGGAATAAACTTGATTAACTTAGTATGCCAGGAGTGCAGGTTAGCAGCTTTCCAAAAAAAAAGTAAGAATAGCTTTATTGTTTCTTTTAGAATTTTTGAAGCAATTTCATTAGATTTCCTAGGCCAAGCAGGTTGTTATTGCCATTGCTTTTTGTTGCCCATCAAAATGGACAGTAAATCTCTATTGCTGAAGATGCTACACATATTTGTCACAGGACATGGAGAAATTTAAATAGTGCTGACCAGAAGAGTTCCTCCTAGATGGTTAGATTATAAAGCATCAGAAGATGCTATGTAGGAGGCTGGTGGGATGGAGGAGTCATTAACACTCTCACTCAGTAATGAATCCTGTGAACCACATCTGGGATATGCACATGGGGACAAAAGTGGCATGGATGTTCTGGGAGTAACCAAGTGCTTTATCGTTGGAGTTAAGACCCATTCATAGGAGAAAGCACATGCAAATCTGGCCAAGAATCCATAGTTGGGGAGTTCATAGGACCTGGAGTGAATCTTCTACTATTCCTCTCCTGAAAGGGTGTACTATCAAAATGCCTTCTCAATTCAAAGCTCTGCATCTATAGATGAGTGAAACTTTAAGACTTATCAGAGATGTCTCTTTCTGCAGTGGACAGTGATTAATGCAGAAAGCCACAACTGGCAAAGTTCAGAAAGTAAGTAAGTGTGGATACCCAGGCACAAACTGGACATGTATGTCTCATTCATTCCCCAAGGCTCAGGAACCATCAAGAAAGAGGGGTGAGAAAATATATAAAGGTCAGAGGTCAGAGAAGACTGTGGTGAAACAGTCTCTTCTGCACAGGACAGAACTAATACACTCATGAGTACATGGCATCCATGATTGCCGGCACAATATCAAGCCAGTTAACACTACAACAGGGGTAGAAAGAGAAACGCTAAATGAAAACCATTGACAGCTGTTAATGTCTAAGAGAGAGTTCGTTTTCTTTAAGGATGTGGTGCCTGATTGACCATATCCCAACGTATGGCCACAGCCCGATGAATATATAACCATCATAAAAAAAAAGATAGCAAGAAGTTGAGGGTTGGAGAAGGAGGGAGGATCTAAGAGGAACTCGGTAGACAAGTGAGCGGTAGATATTTTCGAAATTTACCATGCAGGCTTATTTTTATCAGCTTGAGTCACCTTGGAGAAAAGAACCTCATATAAAAAAAAATGCCTCATCAAATCATCCTGTGGGTATGTCAGTGGGATGTTTTCTTAATTAGTGATTGATGTGAGAGGGCTCAGCCTTCTTTGGCTAATACTATCTCTGGGCAAATGGGCCCAGGATGTAGAAGAAAGGTTACTGATTAGGATATGAGAAGAAAGCCAATACCCAATGTTCTGTTTTCTGCTTCAAGCTCCCACCTTGTGTTTTTGGCTTGGTTTCTTCAATTATAGACTATAACCTGTAAGCCAAATAAACCCTTTATTCCCAAGATAGTTTTGGTCATTGCTTTATTACAACAACAGAAGTCAAGCTAAAACATATACAGTAAGGCACTCATAAAGAATTAGTGAATGTATTATCTATTCTTTCATTTTAATCATTAATTCATTCTTAGATATTCATATCTTGATTTCCCAGTGCAATTTGCATATTAAAATTTGTACTTATACCCAAGAGTTCAATGGCCCACCCAAACATGATCTTCTGCAAGAATTTTCTGATCACTATGCTTAAAAACTTCCCTGGTTAGTGACATCACACTGGCCACTCTCAGTACCAACGTCCCAGGCATCCTTACTTTGTTCTGTATTTTAATGAAATGCTTTGAAGTATTATCTAATTTAACACAAAAGTAATTGTAAATTGTCTATGTGTTACCTTTACTGTGTTGAGATATGTTCCTTTGTACTGAGTTCCATCTGGATTCTTAACATGTAAATATATTAATTATTGGTTATTCTTTATCAATTATTCTTTGAGAAATAAATAATATCCTGAAGAAAAAATCATTATTCATGTTTTATATCTTGTATGTTTAATAAATTAATTCTCATTAACAAAGTATTATAAGGTGGCATTTTTATAAAGAATAAAAGATGACAGACATTCTAACATTTGTACACAGTTCACATTTGTAGTGCTTCTTTGATTATTAGTAGATTAATCTTATTGCATTTTTTCTGTGGAGACATTTTTCCACAATGTGTTAGTCTCTCTTACAGGTCTTTTGTTGTTCTTAAGTCTGAGGATGTTTTCTTCCATGGACTGCTATAATTATAGTGGTAGTTGCTGTTTTCAAAGTGCACACACCTCCCCAAGTTCTAGTTTACAATATCATATTTCATCACTACAGGACTCTATGATACTAAAGCCATCTTATCCCTATTATGTAACTGAAGAAAAATGAGGGACATTGAATTTTAAAAACTTCTGTTCTTTATAGTTTCTTAGTGACACAGAAGCAACTTGAATTCAAATGTCTCTGGGTCCAAGAAAAAACATTTACACACTCTCCTAATCTCCTGCAATAATTATTTTGGTGAGCATAAGTTTTATTGTAGCTACATTATACCATATAAAAATTTGTCATTAACCACAACCAAACACTATTCTTCCATTAAAAAGAATAATGCTTTGTACACTGCAAGGAATTATTTGAAGTCTGTAATGTTTTGTTCATGTTCAATTGAGCTCTTTCATTAACAAAAGCAGTATTATACCTTAAGTTAAAGACATACATAATACTCATTGGGATACACTAATTTCAATGTAAATACAGTATTTTGAACCTGTGTGTCTGAAGATGGTGAACTCCTTGTATTACAAATTGAATGCCTCCTTCATACAACTATTAAATATCATGAAAATTCTGTAATTCTGAAATTCCATGACAACTACCTCACTACAGCTGTATGTCAGAATCTGCTGCATAAGAAGTAGTGTGAAAATCAGCTTCACCTACATACAAGTTTTCTTGATTCACTACCACAGTCAGTTTATAATTATGCAAATATATGGTACAGATTTTTAAAATCGTCTTTCTCCAGCTTCTGATGAGAGTCCATCCTATTTCCTGAAGTAGGGCTGACATTATAAACTCTTCTTCCAAGATATGATCTCCTTCTCGGCAATATTTTCTCATCAAAAATAAAGATCAAAATAGATCTGTAATATTCCTTGAAATCTGGAGTGACACCTGTAGCAGTTCTATTATTATTAGTTTTGCTGTCATTGTTGTTATTCAAGATTGCTTTGGCTATGATGGGTCTTTATGACATATAAAAGTTGAGATTATATATTTCAATTTATGTGAATAATTGTATTGGAGGTTTGATGAGGATTGCATTGAATCTGCAGATCATTTTTAATAGGATGGATATTTTCCACACATAAGTGATACTGGTCAATGATCAGGGGAGGGGCTTCCATCTCTTGGTATTTTCTTCAGTTTCTTTCTTCAGCATCTTAATTTTTGTTGTTGTTGTTGTTATCGGTAATGATATTTGTGGTGGTTTGCATCAGAGTAGCCCCTTATAGGCTCATATGTTTGAATGTTTGGCCTGCAGCTGGTAGAACTGTTTGGAAAAGGTTAGATGTGGCCTCATTGGGAAAGGTATGGCAAAAGAGGTGGTCCTTAAGGCTTCGAAAGCCCATGCCATTCCCAATTAGCTCTTTCTCTGCTGCCAGTTGCTATGACAACATATGAGTTCTCAGCTACTGCTCCAATGCCACGCCAATCATCTTACTATCACAATTCCTACCATATAGTCACAGACTCCTCCACTGAAACTAGAAGCCTCCAATAAACTTTCCTCTATATGTTGCCTTGGTCATGATATATTCACAGCAATAGAAAAATAAATAAGCCAATATGGTTTCCCTGAATTCTTTATTTATATATTGATTGTTAGTATATTAAAGGTTGCTAAATTCTGTGTATTAACTTTGTGCCTTGTTCCTTTGTTGAGTGTGTTTATCACCTGCAGAAGTTTTCTGGTGTAGTCTTTAGGATATTAATGTATACAATCATGTTATCTGTAAATATGAAAACTTTGACTTCTTCCTTTCTTATTTATGCCTCTTTTATGGTCTTTACTTATCATATTATTTCAGCTGAGACTTTACTATACAATAAATAGTGGATACACTAGATATTAGTGTTCTTGGTTTTTTTAATGCTTTGAATTTTTCTCCTTTTAAGTCTCAAAACAGGTTTTCACTTGGCTGGTAGAATATAGCAAGATTAAGATTATTAAGGCAGTATGTGTTACATATGTTAAAATGGTGAGTTCACTCTCAATTTCTATCACAGCAGAAAAGAAAATACCTCTTAGTTATTACTCAAAAAATATTTTAATAGAGCAGAGATGAAAAGTATAGAAGAGTCTTACAGCACTGAAACTCCTGTGTGGTATTGTAACAGTAGCTATTATTATGAGCATATGTTCCTATAAGCTTGTCTAAATGTACATCACCACAAGTGACCCATAATATAAACTATGGACTGAAGATTATTATGTATCAAGTAGATCTATGTAGCACTCTGATAGATACTGACAATGAGAGAGGATGTGCCTGTAGGGGTGGAGACAGGAAGCATTATGGAAAATCAATATCCATTCTGTTAAATATGTTGTGAATTTAATATTGATCTGAAGGAATATGTTGTTAAAATTTCCTTTTTCAGTAAAGAAATATATATATATATATATTCTATAAAATGTAGTAATGGTAGCATAATATCACAGCTAAAGCTAAATGACTATTACTTTCAATATTTAACTCTTAAACTCATCTAGGATTGAAACATTAAAAAAAAATTGCGGAGGCTGGAGAGATGACTCATCAATTAAAAGCATCTGCTGATCTTGCAAAGGTCTTGGATTTGCCTCCCAGCACCCATGATAATAGCTTATAATCACTTCCAGCTTCAGGAAATACAGTAGCCTTTTCTTACCTCCAAGGGCATGGGGACATACATGGTGCCCATACATACATACATTCAAAGCACAGACACAAACACATAAAACAAAATCAATAATACCTTAAAATCTGCTACCTAAAAGCTTAACATAACAAATGAAAAAATATTTGTCTATCATCCTAACTGAGTCCAACATAAGACATTTTGGTAGAATCATGAGTTAAAATTTAGTATTTTCACCTAATAAATAACTTTTATAATGGAGGTTTGATTGAAGAGAATGCTCTTTTAAGGTCATGTGCAATAAACTTGACACCTTGGATGGTACCTGGAAATTCATTTGTAAATGGATGCACTATAGCAATGTAGGTGAAGAATGTGTTTTGGGGAGGTAGGTGCTTTGTCTCTTAAGAGAATCTTAGTCTGTAACCCAGGCTATGTGGAGTTACTATGTAGACGAGGCTGGCTTTGAACTTACATGTTGTAGAAGGGGATATTAGACTGTAGCACACTACTCTTCCCCAACTAGTTCCAAAATAATAGAGATAGAGACCTTTTGGATACATACAAGCTTTAAAGCACAGTAACTGGGCAGGTATCAACCCTCTCAGCATTTCACTATGTCCCAGCTACACACCCAAGATTACTCATCATAATTGTTCCTTCCTTGGCTGCTTCTGTTCCATCAGGCCGGCCCTCATGGCCACTTACTCATTGTCCATACTGATTTCCTTTTCTCCACCTTCCTTTTCCGCTTCCCTTCTCCTGCCTCATGGTCCCACAATGTGACCCTAACTCTGGGAATCTCAGCTCTGTCTACTTCTCTTCTGCAAAGCTATAGGCTCTCAGTGATTTTATATAACCAGTCAGAGAATATTGGAGAGTAACGTTTGCACAACATGACTTGGTGTTGTGTGCTCATCTGGGCAGTAACATACTTACTGGGGGCTAGTATTTAACAATTGAACACATAGCACCAGACCAACCCCAAAAGCTCACATAATTATGCTGCCTCAGCTTCTCAAATGAAACTTGCAAAGTGGTAGAATTTCAAGTGTGAGCTACCATATCTGGCAGTTCTTACTCTAATGACATTTAGCTCTATCATGTAAAATCAAATCTACATATAACTGAAAGAAAGAGAGCATTTAAGTACTCCAAATCCATTAATAAATATCTTGGTATCAATGAGTTAATACTCAATTAACAATAAGCTATGGCCCAGTATTGTTCTGTTTAGTTGTTGATCTTTCATTAGACAAAGGGTACTAGAGAGAGCTATATACTCGCCTAACCTTGTATTCTCAAAGCACCAGCTCAGTGAATGAATTCTCAAATCTTCATAAGCTCATTTACTATGAGATAGCATTTTTATTTTCCAGATTCCAGACACATTAACAACAACTGTAGAAAGATGACCTTTGGTCTTAATAATATATGATTGACAGCTTTCTCATGTTGAAGGTGAGCCCAGGGCACAGAGTCCTGGCTGTCTCTATCTGAAGTCAGGACCATGTGGCCCTAATACCTTCCCTATATGTTCTGCTATTTTCTTATTGTCAAGAAATGAGGCAGTCAATTTTTTAATGTTTTCTCTGAAGCTCAGTGCTTTGGGTAAGTAATCTCAATCTTCTCTGTGTTCTTCAATATTTTAGAGATTTAATAACCCACATCCAGTTATTTTAAATTTTTTCATATGATTTCAGGTTCACTTCTGTGGAAAATAAACCTATAATAGTGAATGACACTTATAATTCAGATGAATGGTCTGAATCCTTCAATATGTTTTTCCTGTTTCTATAAGTTCATCATTCATTCTTAAGAAAAACACTTTAGATGCGAACATAGTGGGAGCCACTGAATAAAATGCTATTTTTATATTCTATATATAATAGACAATATGACATGTCTAATAAACACCAGCATAGTACAGTAATTTAAACATATAGAATACATTTCCATAGACATTTATATAGAAATTTTTGTTTAAACTTTTCATGTAAATTAGCACTTATGCCTTGACTTTTCCCACCAGGTCCAGGGAACTATCTTTCCAGCTCCAAACTTCAATCCTGTGATGGATGCCCAAATGCTAGGGGGAGCACTCCAAGGATTCGGTAAGCCTGGGAAATGCAGGCTTGGGGTATTGCATTGTCTTTCTTTACCAGGTGTTACCATGATAGGATGAATATAAAATAACTGAGGTTTTGAAGAAGACAGATGCAAGAATAAAGAATTATAACAAAATAATCAAAGACCATGATGCTGAAGAGAAATTACAATTAGAGTCTGAAGTGTCCTTCTTATATCTTCAAATGTTTCATTCTTGGCTCCCAGATAAATTTCCAAACCAGTACACTTGATCTGAAATAACATGTCCTCCTGACCTCTGCCTTCTTTTCCTTTCCAGAATGTTTCTCTTGCTACTTAGTCTTGCAGCCAAATTGAGTGCCCTACTCTCCTAAATGGCTTTGTTTGCTCACCCTTCATAAATGTCCCCAATGCACTTCTTGCCTGAGATGCTACTTTGTTTCTTATCTGTTTCTATACTAAGGTCTCTATATGAACACCCTTTTTACATGTTTCTCTGAGACTCTATCAACTGTGTCATTCTGGGCATCTTTCTTCATATCTCCTTCTCCTTGATAATCATTTGCCTGGTGCTTTGTCTATTGCACCTGCAGACTGCTTTGTGGGTTCATACCTTGTGAAATTTGGTTTCACAAGTTGATGTTTATTTGTTAAGATCCAAATATAGAAAAGGGATGTACCAAAAAAAAAAAAGAGAGAGGAAATGTTTAGTTTGTTTGTAATTCTTTAATCTTTAAGGTTCAATCTAAAACTGTTAAATATTCATGCATTTTCCTTTAACAAAACCCATTTTTAAAGACTTCTAAATAAACACAGGCAACGTAAGTGAGTACAGAAAAAATTAATCCCATCTATAAGAAAGCAAACTCTTAACCTCAGGACATGATTACTTGCTTTACAGAATTTCTCTGTCTCTCTCTGTGTCTCAGTCTCAGTCTCTCTCTGTGTATCTGTCTGTTTCTGTCTCTGTCTCTGTCTCTGTCTCTGTCTCTCTCTCCCTCCCTCTCTCTCTCACTCCCTGTACATGAATACACACTACAGAACTTGTGCTTCAATTATGAATAACATACCACACCATATGTTCCCTGAATTTGTCTCTAGGAGTTGAAAATCATTTCATACCTTTTAAACATCAATAATTTCTAGTAAAACCACAGAGATAAAGTAAGTTTTCTTCAGGCTTCTGACAATGATTTTTCCTTTAAAACCAAAGGACAAAACAGTCTGGTCACTAAAAAATTTACCCTTTTTTTTTCCCAGTTTCAATTTTCCTGTCATTACAATTTAAGAGTGAAAATGTGGATTTCTTTTGACTGTCGTATGTTTTGCTTGTGATATTTAGGCTGAGAAATTCTAGAGCCTTTGGAGTTTTATGGCATAGTGTTTGGGGAAGCATGCCCAAGCAAGAACACAGTTTCACATGAGTTAAGAATCTGTCAATTTTGGTGATTTTGATCAAGTGCAATTGGAAAAGATAATTATCTATGTTTTACCCAGATATTATCATTCATTTAACTCTGGAAAAAAATGAACTCTAAATCAAATGAAATGAAAATGAATCAAATGAATCAAATGAAAATAAGTAGTTTTAGCAAAAGTTGTAGAAAGATGCTTAAATGTACATTCATTCAACCTAAAATGAAATACCTCTTAGGTGTGCATTTCCTAATGATACAGATTCTCAATTTACCACAACTAGTAGCTATTTATCTATATGACCTGTGATTTTTAATCTTTAAGAATGGATATTTTCCAAATCTCCATGTGACACTAGGTAACTGAAACTATTCTGTTGGAGGATATATGATCACTAGGTGAACCATGAAATTGTGTTATTTACTGGAAAAGCCCGTTTCTAGTTGTAGGGTGGCTCAGACCTAACATACACCTATAATCCAAGATCTGTCTGCTTGAATATTGTAAACAGGGTTAAATAAAATCAACCATATGTCAAGACGTGGAGGAAGCAATGAGTTACAGGAAGTGAATATAGGATTAGTAAGAAAAACCATAGAGAGTAAAAGAAAATCAGGCAAACAGACAGAGAGACTCACAGGACATAGAAGGAAGGGACATTCCATTTGAGGAGGTTGTTTAAGACATCTTGGGAGAAGGAACCTTGCTTCTGGGATGTGAGATACGAAGGAAAGTAAGCTGGGTGTTTTCTCTACCTCTCTGAGCTAGCAGGCTTTCACCCTAGCATCTGGCTCCCAGGGCTTTATAAGTAAAATCAAACAATTGAGATTTTATTTTAAAAAAACACCATTCTTAACCTATATCCCTAAGCCTTATTACAGGTGTGTACAAGTCCAAAGTAATCTTCTCTTTTGAGGTACACTCAGCTAAATGTGGCCATCTTCACTTTGAGGAGGGCCTTTCTCAACATGACAATAATCATAGGATTTTGCAGAGGCCCTTTACCAAACTAAAGAAGTTTCTTTTGAATCCTTCTTTGGTTAGAATTTTTGTCTTGAACAGATGTATTTTCTCTAAGGCCTTTTCTACATCTTTCCTTGTAGTCATATGAATTTGCTTGTTTAAATCATCTATGGCTACCTGGTCTGCAAGAAGCTTAGTTTTACAATGAAGCTTAGTTGTTTAGTGGTTAAGGTGTTTTTAGATCTAGATAGGTGTTTTAAGTTCATAATGGCAAGATGTGATAGATATTGATTTACATTCAGAATTTTAGATGCATCAGGATAGGAAACATTTTTTTTCAAGGCTGTCAAATACTAATAGCCAAAACACTAAGAATGTAACATTTATATAATTCCTGATTGTGTCATGGTTCTTCTTGCTATAGGTAGTTTATTGTATGCATGTGTAATAATATAAATGTATATGTAAAAATTAAAAAATATTGAATAAAAAATGAAAAGATGAAAAAAATCTATGGCATAGATTTCAATGACTAGCCAATGTTAAACCTGTGCATAATTCTTCATAAACACTGTTGTATTCAATTTTCTAGTGTTTTTTTTTTTGAGGGGTACATCTTTGTTTATAAAAGATCTATGTCAGGAGTTCTATAATGTCTGACTCTTGTTTGAACATTAGATTAATGCTGCTTGGAATCAGATAATGTTTCTAGTATGTGGAAGATATTGTAGACAACTGGTGTTTTTTCTTTTAAAACTTGTCAGATTCATTATTAAAACATCTAATATTATACTTTTATTCTGACAGATTATTAATTATTGATTCAATTTTTTATAGCTATAAGTCTTTTCTTATTGCTGATTTTACTTGTATAAGTTAGATTCTATCATATCTTTGAATAAATTGATCCATTTATTTAGACGATTAAAATTTGGAGCATGGAGTTATTTATAATGTCCCTTTATTATCTCTTTAATAAAATAGATGAATAATGGGCTCTCTTCCATTTCTTTTATATCAGTATTTTGTTTCTATATTTTAATTAAAACACTTTAATAAATTTTTTGAGATCCATTTAAAATTATTGTACAATATCTCATAAAGAGTAAGTGAACAGAAACTGCTATAAACACTAATAAACAGAAAATAAATCAGAAAGATAGTTTGTGTATAATCTCAACATCGCAACAAAAGCAGATGAGTATAGTAACCCAAAAATGTTATGAAAATAAGAATAACACAGTGGAAATTGTTGAAAATCTTCCAATTATTATTTATAAATATTTTCAAAGTCTTCTTTCTCTTTCTAATCACCAATCTTTCTATTCTATTAGATAGACAGAATGAATGAATGATAGATATACATAGAGAGATAGCTAGGTGATAAATAAATGATAAATTAGATAGATATTAGATAGATAGATAGATAGATAGACAGACAGACAGACAGACAGACATGAAAGGTAAGTAGGTAGGTAGGTAGAGAGATAGAGATAAATAATAGGTAAGTAAATTATTTAAAACTCCACATTATAAAGCTAATAAGATTTGTGTCTCAGAAGAAAAGAAGACATTTATACTTTTGTGTTCTCTAAGATAATCACCCTAAGAAAAAAGAGGTCACGAACGAGGCTTTAGATAAAAAAAAAAAAAAATGAATGTTTACATTTTAGTCAAGCTGATGCAAAAGTTAAGGTTATCTTGTCCCATCTACTCTGAACAGTCAGAAATAAAACTCAATAGAAAAAAATTATGACATATGACTCCTATGAGTATTGCAATGTGATGTGTGATGTGATGTGAGGTGACATGATGTGCCATGATGTGGCTTAATATGACACCGTCATATGAATTAGTAGAAGGTGCGCAGCACAGAAGACAGCCTAGGTAATGGATGAAAGAGACCATGTTCCATCCAGAGTTTGATAGACTACTTTATCTGACTAAAGTGTGTTTTCCTTATTTCCTTCTGGTTTCTCCCCTTTCTTTTGTTGGTCCTACAGAAGCGTCTCTGATTTTATAATGCATGCTCATTATAAGCCTCATCTTTAGCTGTACCATGGGAAGGATCCAGTACTCAATGACTACACATCAACTTGAGAGTCGAGGAGCCTGTTTTTCAGTAAGGCAGACTAGATAGATGAGGAAAAGCTGTATTTTCTTTATCTTCCTACATTTCTTATGGGATTTTACTTAAACTAAAGGGATGCAAAGTATATGAATACCACTAATGGGAGTTGGAGAAGCATGTAGGAGCAATCAAGTGTTGCTATGGGACAGCAAATAGTATTTAATAGTAAAATTCTAACAAGGATAACACCTGACCATTGGTTTTAGTCCATAAATGATGGAGTCTTCCTAGATACTGAGTAAAAGCTGGTAATTTTCTATATGGTTCCTTCCTAGATTGCAACAAAGACATGCTGATTGACATCCTAACACAGCGCAGCAATGCACAGCGGCAGATGATAGCTGGGGCCTACCAGAGCATGTATGGACGGGTAAGACTCCCTCACCTTGACCTGTTTCTAGGTCAGGTGTTGAGAGACACTACACTTCTCAGAAAAAAAAAATAGACCTATTCTTTTTTTCAGTCTCACTGAGCACAAACATTTTTGAACTCCCTGTTCTTTTAGAAAAATGGTCCACCTTGCTGTTACATGTTTTAAGGAATAAGAGCTCTATCGTGAAAAGTATTTATGTATAAGGTATATTCAGACTCACGGTGACTACCTGTGCTTTTCCAATTCATACAGCATTCCACAAAAGAAAGATTGGGTAACCTTTTATGGCACTTGGTCCAATTAGGCTATAAGTGTTGGGCTGGGAATGCTATGTGGAGCTTTAGGGGAGGCAGAGAGCTGACTAATGATGACTCCGGTCAAAAAGAATAACATCTTTCTCTGCAGGTCCTCACCTGGCTCTATGTTTTCTCCTCCACAGCATGCAGAGATGGAGACCATTAAAAAGGGACTGGCAGCTTAAAAATAGTTTAAGGCAATAAAACTATCCATGTTTTAAAGTAATCACATTCTAATTTCAAAGTGAAGACCATTAAGGAGTCTTTGCTTTTGTTATGTATTTAAACCACAGACTCAGAACAAAAACTCTTCAGGCCAAAAGGGCTTGGAATAGCAATTACTTTGTCAACTGCACATTATTGATGAAACACTCTCATGAAACTTTCTCTACAGAGTTAGTCCATATAAATTGGCTCTGCCTCTAAAGCTCAACCTATGAAAAACCATAACACATAGCCCTGTGTTTTATAATGGTTAATGATCCAGAAAGCTCTACAAGTAGATGCATTAGTTGAGTTAAGCCAAAGGAGGAGACAGATATACCTTTTATCCACATAAAACTGCTACCTTGGCTTATGCACCCTGAGCTAACTTTCTTGCAAACCATATGTAAAAAAAAAATGTTCAAAGTAGGACAGGTGTTAATCTAATGTGATCTAAATGTACACAGTGCTAAACGTGAGTCCTTTTCTCAGGAACACTTTTTTTAATCCAAGGTATACATAGATCCTAGTGTTTCATACTGCAAGTTAACTTAGGCCAAAGAGCTTCTCTGTCTATCGAGCTCTGCCAAAAAAAATCATACCAAAGCAGATTAAAACACGGCGTAAGTGCCTTAGACTCAAGGGATTTAAAACCCATTAAAAAATAACTTACACTGGAAAGAAACCCTTTTCACTAAGGTCTTAGAGCTGTTTATCCCACACTCTTACTGAACAATCGCCATGTCATGGCTGATCGCTAAGTTGCTGAAGAAGCAGTACAACACAGAACCAGACTTGTCCCTCACCTCAGAAATACCACTGTCATTCAGTCAGTTGCCAAGCCCTGTCATTTGTCACTCCCTCACATGCTTCTCTTCAGCTCCACTACAGATTCTTGATTTAGATCACCATGATTTTCTACCCAGGCTAATCCTAATTGGTTCCTGCTACCCAACCTCTAGGCCCTCCATCTCCTCCTTTCTTTGACTAGACCAGTCCATTATTCAACTTAAATCTGGAATAATACAAAACCTAAAATTTCTCTAACATTTACTCTATTATTCCATCATAATTGTCTATGTGTACACGGCACAAACCTGGGTCCTTTCTTCCTTTCTTGTGATATTGAGATCTCTTTTGGGAGGAAGCATTTCCTACTTCATTTTTGTTTTGCATCTTCATTCTCTTCCTCCCTCCCTTCCTCTCTCCCTCCTCCCTCCCTCCCTCCCTTTTTCCCTCACCCTCTCTCTCTGTACCTCTCTCCTTCTCTCCTCTTCCCTCCCTTTCCTCTCTTTCCTCTCTCCCTCTCCCTCTCCCTCTCCCCCGTCTGTCTTTTTTTATCATTCCTGTTCTCTCTTGGACACCATTGACTGTATCCCTCAGGAAGTGTTTGTAGTTTCGCACAGCACCCGTGCCTGCTTCCTCATCTTTCATCATGCTGTTTCATCTGTCCTCAGTAGCCTCTGTTCTCATTGCATTGGCGGCTGTACCCATCAAACTTCCAGACACTCAACGCCTGCTCCTCAAATCCAATAGAACCTAAGCCATGAGTTTGTTTTTATCTGCTTCTCATTTCCAGTGTGCTAACTTGGAATAACATTTGTTCTGTCAGAGCTTAGTATAAATGTTTTCTTTTTTAATTAATTTATTCATATTACATCTAAATTGTTATCCCATCCCTTGTATTCTCCCATTCCTCCCTCTCTCTCACTTTCACCTTATTCCCCTCTCCTATGTCTGTGACTGAAGGGGACCTCCTCCTGCTCTATATGATCATAGGGTATCAAGTCTCTTCTTGATAGCCTGTTATCCTTCCTCTGAGTGCCACCAGTCCTCCCCATCAAGGGGACGTGGTCAAACATGGGGCATCAGAATTTATGTGAAAGTCAGTCCCCACTCCCTGCTCAACTGGGGAGAATGTCGTATCCATTGGCTAGATCTGGGTAGGGGTTCGATGTTTACTGTATGTATTGTTCTTGGTTGGTGCCATAGTTGGAGCAGAACCCCTGGGCCCAGATCTGCCCATCATAATGCTCTTCTCGTAGGTTTCTAGGACCCTCTGGATAAATATAAATGTTTTCTTAACACCAAGACTGATCAATTGATGTATGCTAGATGATTGTGACCTCAGAGCTAGGTGAGGCTCTTACAATAAGATGCAATCAGACTTTGGGTGCTCCTGCAAAGATGTCCAGCCTGCCATATAGTCTCCATTCTGAACTGGGTGCTTCCTGTTTGAGTCACAGAGGTCTCTATACATCATACATGACACTGGCTATTGGTTGTGTCTGTGTCTTATCAAGTGCACTAGAACATCTAGAAAGAAAGAAAGAAAGAAAGAAAGAAAGAAAGAAAGAAAGAAAGAAAGAAAGAAAGAAAGAAAAAAGAAAGAAAGAAAAAACGAACCTGGCTTATTTTGGACCTTTCCTCGTTTCCTCTAGAACTCAGTTCAAAGTCTAAAATGTCATGAGTTCTTTATTTAGAGTATAAACAGGTCCAGTGAATTATAATCTGCCATATACTTTCTACTGTCCACTTTGAAAATAAAGAGTAAATTTAAAGGAAGGCTCCTGTGTATCATCTGATGTCGAGTTAAAATAGTCATGTTTGCCTTCTTTGTCAATGGCATATATTTTCATTTTCTACTCACGTGAGTAATGAAGAGTTGACAGCATTGCTTTCTTAGCTGTGAGTACAGCTCAGTCTGAGGCATGATCCATAAATGCTTCTTGACTGATAGTTCACTTTAGTACCTGGCTTTGTGAGGGCATCGGCTTCATGACTGCCTTAAGCATAACAGAAACGACTCCTCAAACTCAACTGAGAAGGTGTTTACTGTGCCAGTTTAAAGAACGATATTATCTGCGAGTTATTCCCACCATAGCAAGCATAGGCAATGCCACTGGACCAGGGACGGGGAGAAGGCTGTCCATCCACGACGAGCTTGACAACTGGACAGTGGTTCCCAGTTTTCAGCTGTAACAGGTCAATTCTGAAACATCTTGATTTCTATCAATCATATTTAATCACAGCATTGGTTGTGCAAGGCCAGGACAAAATCATCTGACAAAATTGTGCCTTCCACAACCTTTCCTTAGTGTTTTTTGTCCTCAACTATGGAAGCATCAGAGTTGTCAAAAGCGGTGAATACCCCACATTCTTCAAGATTTTGTTCAATATCAACTACTCTAGAAAGGTTAATATATTTTGACAGTGTAACCCACCCAAGGTATATATTATCCCCAATTACTCCTTTTTCTTGTTTCCCTCCCTCATTCCCTCTCTCTCTCTCTCTCTCTCTCTCTCTCTCTCTCTCTCTCTCTCTCTTTCTCTCTCTCCTCCCCTGCCTCCATCACCCCCACCCTCTCATTTTCCCTCTCCCTTTCTCTGTCCATAACACTTATCATCTTAATATATCCACGGATTCTTATTCTTGTCCATGATGTATCACCTCAGTGTGAAATACAAGCTCCAGAAGGGAATATTTGTCTTATTCACCAGTGTGTCCAGAGCACCAGCCACAATCACATTGAAATGATTGACAATATTGATGGAATCATGGTCCCCAAAAAGTATATGTCAGAGCCCTACCTCAAAATAGACATTTAATGAGATAAATCAGTGATATGAAAAAAGATTGACCCTTATTCCAGTGGGACTTTTTTTCATAAAAAAAAAAAGGACACTAAGGAGTGTGTATGATGGAACAGAGATAGCTGTGTACACCAGGGCTGTGGACCTCAGTAGTAGCCAAACATGCATAACAAGACTTTTGATTTTCTGCACAAGGACTTCTGAGACAGAAACTCTCATATTTAAGCCCATGACATCCTGCTATGGTAGCTAGAGCTGTCTACTTTCATTGCCACTCCATAAGATGTGAAGTATAAAAAGTTAATTCTTAAAACTTCCCTTGTTCTCAATTACACTCTCCCCTTTTATCTCTGAGCTTCATCGTTAAAATACCAATACCTGAGGAATAATATAACTATAAAGTAGTTTTCTAGAAATTATCTTATCTACTTTATAGATTTCTGTCCTTCCTATAAAAGAACTTCTTCTCCTTCACAACTCAATTCTTGTTTGAAAAGGAAAAATAGACATAGTTCTAGCCCAAAGGGTGAGATTGGTTATATAGTTTGTAACAGATAAATATTTTATAAATATTAAATAATAATTAAGATGAGTTAAATAAACCTCCTGATAAAACTGGGAAATTAACAGATAAGAGAAATAATTTCTATGTTCTAAAAATAAATTAAAATCTAAAGAATCAACATTTCACAGATTCAGTAAATCACCTGTGCAGTTTTCTTATTGAAATTATTTCTTTTTAGAATGACATAGATAGTACCTGAAGGAGGAAGGAAGAACAAGAGGAGAGGGGCAGGAGGAAAGGAAAACTGGTACTGTAGTTATTTCTCCATTAAAAGTACCCTCACTGAGCTTCAGTTGCTAAGGAAGTTGTGTACCGCCGTACTTCTACCCACAAGGCATGATTCCTGAACCTCTTAACCTATCAACAACACTGGTGTTCAGCTTGTCTATCACGGGGACGCAACTGAAATATCATTAACATTTTAACCAGTCTATCACATGTGTGTAATGAACTTACTGTAATTTTTAACTTGCCCTTTTTCCCTGATGAAGTGTAATGGAGGGTCTCTTTCCATGTCTTTGTTTATAGACAAGATGCTGCTTCTTTAGAGTTAACAGTGTGCATCCTTTATGTGTTTTTCTTTCACAATTTTGTCCTTTTTTATTGATATACAGGTATTTATATTTTTATACTAGTCATTTCTTGACACTATTCTAATAGATTGAAAATATTTTATTTAAAAATATAGTTCTATTTCATATTATAAGACTATTATTTTATAATTATATAAAGATATAATTATATACTAATATATAATGTAGATATTAATTAAGAACTGTGAAAAGTGTAGCATTTTAACTTGTTTACAAGTTAGTAAGTTAATCAGCCAAGATGACATGGATGCTGGTACAGAAGACCCCTGAATCAAAGACAATGAGACACTTCCATACTCTCATTAGTAATGGTCAAACATGTCTCAGCTGTTTGTTCCCTGGACTACAGTTCTCAGGGATCAACATGAAGAGCATCTTCACATAGAGTGGGTTGCACTGTAGCCAAGAAACTATGGGATCTGGAAAACAAAATTATTTAAGTGGGCATAATGCAAGCCTGCCTTTGTTCTTTAGGGAGTCCTTATCTCAGTCTTCACAAAGTTATGTAAACATCATTAGAGAGGCAGATCAAAAGCAAGGCTGTTAGTGCTTCACTGTGCATAATATTTATAAATAGGAGGTCCAGAGAAAACTGCCACTTACCTATATTAACCCTAATTTCTGCACAACTTTGACAATGACTGGAACATTTTATGATTGTGTCAAACATAATCCACTCTTACTGGTCTGAAAAACAAAGTCTGAGAGATCATCAATTTGTCTTAGTCTTCATTAAAGCTCCTTACAAAACAGGACTCTGCACAACACAGAAAAATAAACTGTCATATTATTCCTAACAGTTCACTCACTAGTCGTCAATCCAATGAGTTAGCAAATCCTACTCTATTGTAGGGATTACTCTGAAAAATCCAAATGACCATCTTTTCAAATTCAACACTGAATTTGTCTTGAATTTTTAATCTGGATCATTCAGTAGGCTGTGTTAGCTAAGAAATTGTTTTCACCTTGGCCATAAGGAAAAAGTCTAAAGTGTCACTGTCATCTGCAATAATCTTAGCTGTTGCCACTGTGAATGTTTCCCAAGGTCATGATACTTTAATTTTGCAATCCAACACAACCCAAGGTAGCAAGGCTATGATCAGAAAACTATTGAATATTGAATTCCATATCAGTAGCTCTTTTTTGTTACATTATCTCCAACATATAACCAAGACTCCTTGGAATTGTTAATTGTAAGAGGGACAAGGTCATTTTCAGAAAAGTCCAAAAGCCAATATGCCCTTCAAAGAGACAATATATTCACCCTAGGGAGGGATAATTCTCTTTCTTTTAATTATTCCTATATAGTAAAGGAGTGCAAGAATTCTGAGAGAGTGCAAGCAAGTAAAGCAGAATCACATTATAATCCCTGTGCCTACTTTTGGTTAGGCTCCCAATAAGGGTAAGAGCGCAGACCAAACATTGTGGCCAGAGGTCAGCCTGGAGAAGGAAAGGCACATCAGTCTCAGAAATGGTACTGTTAGAAAATCACATATTAAACATGAGTCTACTTAACCTTGCTCCCCCTCTGTAAGTCTATGAGATGCTTGGATTCCACTCTATACTTGAGATGCTTTTGTAAAAATACAAACAGTAAACATACCATGATCTTAAGGTCTTAAGAACCAAGGTAATGGGTGGCCTGAAACAGATGATTGACCAGAAATAACAGCACTGTGACTTGAAAATGTTCCACTGTGGGTAACCCCAAAAAAGGAATTGAGTCTGCCAGGAGTGCAGGGCAGTGCTCTGTGAAACGACTTCCTCTCTGTGGAAAGAAAAATCAGGTTAAACATAACAGAAGTCACAAGATTGGCAAGCACTGGCAACTTTAGCATGCAAACCACTAAGGACATCACAATACATCTTGTTGATGATGAGGTGTGTTTTATGATGTCCAGCTGGCTGTCAGCCCCCAGGGGCAATGATGTAGTGGAGAACACAGTCTAAATTCCTAGCTGAACTCCAGATGGTTTCATCAGACAGAATATACCTTCCTGAGGATGCAAGAATAGCATCAAAGGCATTAGCAGAAGTCACAACATTTTCAACATTTACAGACCCAATAAAATGCAATTTATAGTTTTCAAACATTAAGCCAAAGCACCCATCCAAATAGCCCAAACATGAGTAACGGGAATAAATTCATCAAAGGGGCTAATCCTCTCACCAGAGCTACGTGAACAGCCTTGGTTATGCCCTTGTATAATGATGGCCCAGTTCTGCATAACTTAGCTACCTGTGTCAACTGACCCAATAAGTGTTTTCCCGTCTGCCCATACTCCAAAAATTTCACATCAATGCTGAAACCAAATAGTTTTCAGAACTAGTCCCTGCTTCCCCCAGTCACCTTCAAGTTCACCTTGAAGTTGGCCTATTTCTTTATCTCCTAGTTTCCACTTTTCCCTATTTTTAAAAATTCCATTGTTCCTCCCTCCATTACTAGCAATAGCTTTCTAAAGAATGCTTTTTATAGTTTAAGTTTGTATTGAGAGAGGAACCTTTTGGATTAATTTCTCTGACACTATAGCAAAGTATCTTGAGATAATCAAACTTATAAAGAGAAAATATTTCTCTTAGCTCACACTTTTGGAAGTTTTTTAATATAAATATTTTAAAAATATTTTTATTTATTTATGTTTGTGTATTTGGTATTTGGCCTACAGGAATATCTGTGTGAGGGAGTCCGATCCACTGGAACTTGAGTTATGGACAGTTGGGAGCTGCCATGTGGGTGCTGGGAATTGAACTCGGGTCTTCTGAAAGAGCAGGCAATACTCTTAACCACTGAGCCATTTCTCAGTGCTCCTTGTGGAAGTTCTAATCCAAGTGACTTGGTTGATTTTGGACCTTTGATGAGCTGCCACATCATCACGATGAAAGAATGTGGCAGAGCAGAACTGCTCATCTCATTTTGTAGCTGGGAGGAAAGACAGGAGAGGAGGAAAGAAAGATGGAGGGAGGGAGGAAGGGAGAAGAAAAGGGAAAGGAAAGGAAGGAAAGGGGCTGGTATCTCACTACTCTCATGCCCCTAATGATTTAAGAAACTCCCACTAGGTCCCATCTATCAAAGCTTCCATCACCTCCCAGTAGAGATACAGTGGGGACCAAGCATTTAACACATGAGCCTCCAAGGAACATTCAAGATCCAAATGTTACCAATTTCAGTTTGCTGAGTTTCTCTAGAAGACCAAACTTTTATCATTCCCATCAGACAACAACGAACAACCCTGTATAATGTCCCCATTAGAAACTGAAGCACTAAAGAAAAGTATGTGAGGTTCAGCTATTTGGAATAATATTCTCTTACACAGCCTGCACAAATGTCTTTATCATGAAGCACAAGTTTGCATTTATACAAGGGTCACATGGAAACTAGAATTAAGACAGGTTTTAACTTTCACTCTATGTTCTTACCTTTGAAGTATTTCAATGATGAAAGTTCTTTTTATAATTAATTAGAAAAAGGCATTTAAGTTAAATGCATGTGAAAGAGTTGCCCCTGAGTATATTCAAGCAAGGAAAACATCATATGTCCACTTTTGACCCCATTTCATCCATAAGAAAATGTGAATGAGAGAAATCACAGATGAGAAAACACTGCTTTATTTTTAATTTAATCAGAGTGGTCAGGATGGTTTCAGCAGTGGCACAGAACAGCTCAATTTGAAAAGCAAGTACTCATTAGCCTAATGGAAGGCCAAGCTGTGATTCTGGCAGAGCATGCTTCAGGGCAAGGCTTCAGAAAATAGGAAATCAGAGGCAATGAAGCTGGGGAAAGTCACACTCCAAAGGTTGCATCTGAGAGGTTATTTATATAACTCCAAGTGAGAATTTGAGGCTCTAATTAGGAAGCCGACTTGAATGTTCCTCTTTGAACTTTCAAAGTATACTTATTTAAACATACAATTCAATATTTATCTTCCTGGCTGAAGGCACAGTCTCCTTCCTGGTGCCCTGTTAATGGCATGCTATTGCCACCTCTATAGGCCTTACCCTGCTGTGCATTGTACCTTGACTATTTTCCCCTGATGTCTGCACCCTCCACTCAAGGGAAGCTGCTGCGAATATAAATTGCTTTCCTTCTTTATTTTCAGACTACCCAAGAATGACTACAAACAAATACTTGTGGAATTACATGTTGACCTATCCATTCATTTGCTCACTTTGTTTTTATTGTACAAGTACTCAGTAGTTAGCAGGCAAAACTCCATGGGCTGATGAAAGAACCATGGTAAAAGCTGGTCAAAGCTCTGCATTCTGCCTTGGTGTGAAAGAGCGCTAATTGGTAAATTATAATTATGTCAGTTTGAAGATAGCAGTTACTGCAGAATAGAGACAAAGTTAGGTTAGAAA